>VXAL01019441.1:44343-102337 GCA_013399475.1 Chauna torquata | reverse complement strand
ATTTTAAAAGTTCCACTGAGGTCTAGAAACCTTTCCTACTGGATATGCAATAAGTTAAGGAATACAGGAAGCTGCATAAGTAAGTTTTCATCTTTACTCTTTCCCATCTATCTTGCATATTTTTGTGCATGAGTTGTTTTGCTTGTTGCTATTTCTTACTGCATTTGAATGTTAAATGTGCTTTTGCTTTTTGCTACTGTATTTATTATACAACCTTTAATGCCTTATTATAAATGCACATTTACAAAGCGCAAAGTAATTTTAGCCTTAATATGGAAACAAAATTTATAGTAATTTGATTTACAATTCAGAGGAAGTTTACCTTTGTGATTTTGTTTTTTAAGATTGCCACTTATGTTTATATATTTATGTACAGTATATAAAGTATAAATATGGGTGTATTTATATAAAGGCTGTATACATACATACAACCTTTAGACATTTTAATGCAAAAATGGTTTAAATGGTACTCAGAGGTACTTACAGTTTTCGTACAGTCTGTGGAAGACCCTCAGGAATCTGGGACCATATAGCGCCGATGTTTCCAGGCTAGCTGTCTCAGCCTCTGTCTTAACTAATAAATAACATTCAGACATGGGCTTGAATTCTGGCCTATAACTGCGTATTGTTACATTTTCTTGTTACTGTGCTTGCCAGTCCAGTGCAGTGTCTTGTCACCTAGCTGTCTGCCAAGCAAGATTCAAAGGACATTTGCTCAAAGGACAGCACCAGCACAGGACTGTTCCCAGTTGGCATTCTCCATGTTTTATAAGGGGAAGAGAATTAAGGCTGTATCACCTGGACTTGTGGCTGAGTGAGCTTGGACAGTCAGTGCTCCACTGAAAACAGGTTCTCTGTGATGTGTTTTTATGAGCCTTCCCTTAAAGACATACCTTCTCTAAGGAGAGGTGGGAATCTTTATAGGGCTCTGTGGCTTTCACATTTCTGTGTGTAAAGTTATTCATGCATTGTGTCCTCCACTTCAGTGGAAGCAAGGGTTCAATGGATGTTCAATCTTCTTCCCCTTCGTGTCTTCTTCTGTCCATAGCCCACATCCCCAACTCCTCTCACCTTTCCCACTTTCTCCCAACAGCAAGTCCTAAGGCCAGTTGCCTGTAGTGTGTTTCCAAATAGGAGAGTAGAAAACAAGCTTCACCAGGAAAATCCTCCTACTGTGTTGGAGACTCCTAGGAGGGTTCTAGCCACCAATCGGCACAGATAATTCCTGCCCTCACTAGTAGCTGTAGTGTTTCCTTATGTGATTTGCTTATCTTTTACATTAGTTTCCAGCTAGAGTCAGTGTTTGGAGAGAAACAATGCCAAGGAAAGGCTTCCCAATTGCCTTGTGTTAAGTCCTCACTAATGCTGAATTATGGCAATCATGCTAAATTGTAGATGAGGTACAGCTTTGAGGAGAGGAAGAAAACATTATGCTTAATAAGGCTTTAAAGGATGCTTCATTGTTGATTTTTAGTTGAAATTGAATGACCCATCTGTTTCCCTGTTTCAGACTAATGGGCGTGCATTAGCTAAGGAGTATTGGCTTTTTATTCATTTTGATAATGCAATCTAAGTGTTTGTGTGAATTATAATTTGCAATTCCATTTCAGTAGTTTAATTAATGTAAAATGGTTGAAAATTGTTTTGAGATTTGTGAAAAGCAATATAGTATGTGTTCATGTTTTGCAAAATAGTTTTTAAGCCTAAATGTTGAACTAAGTTGGCAGAATTCTTATATATTCAAAAGTAAGTTCTGTGTGCTTGTACTTAGAAACATTTTAAGTAATGAAAATATTCACATCACTGTTTTTCTTAATACTAATTTTCATAATGAGTGTTATTCCTTAATTAATAAATGATGTATACTGCCTATTATTTATTTTAATTAATATAGCATTTTAATGTGGGAAAACATCTCATAATATTTTTCTTCTTCTATTCTCCAGCTATGGCAAGTCGGCAGGTTGACATTGCTACTCAAGGATGGTTCATTGGTCTTATGTGTGCTGTTGCTCTTCTTATCTTGATTTTATTGATTGTTTGCTTCATAAGGAGAAATAAGGGTGGCAAATATCCAGGTATGATATACAACAATAAGAGTAAAAATTACCTACTAGTAATCCGTTTAAGGCAGATCTATGGTTTACTGGAGACATTACATTTGCTTTCTGGTTAAGATTTACATTGTGTATATGGGAAATCAGTCCTATCATTTGGTAGGCTTGTTGGGAGCAATCCGCCCATTGGTAGAAAACTTCAGTCCTTTTAAGCATAAGAAGAGTATCTCCCTCGTTCCTGGAGGGTCATATTACTACATTACCACTGCAGAGAGGGTTGAGCTTAGTTTGAAATACTTGGTCGTATTGCCAGTACTGCATGCCCCATTCTCTGAAATCTAATGCAGATGTGTTTTAACCCACTAAAACGAGCTGAGTTAGAATTTAATTGGTTAGAAGGTATGGAAACATATACCATATCAGAGCTGCCATGTTACTTTAATGTCCTGGGAATGAAGCATTTCATAGGACAGATCCCTTCTTACAGTATTTTGTTTCAAATATTTTACCCTCCTTCTCAGAACCTGTGTCTTCTTCAGCCTCAGTATTTTTGCATCTAAATTTCAAGATATCCTCAAGTTAGGCTGTTTTTTTTCCTGTAAGTTTTTCTTCATAAGAGTTTTTCTTCTCTTATTTTATTAGGCTAGCAATGGCCAAATATATTTTATGATTTATAATTAAAAATTTGAACTACACAATGTACCTCTTCTATCCTCTGGGTTTACGTATTATAAAAGACATAAATATGTATATGTATGTATGCATGTGTGTGTATATGTATCTTATATATATCTTTCCCCAGTCTAATATTTGTGTCTGTGGAGTAGGTCCATAGACTAAAACTCTCTTGAAAAGTATAGTGACATCAAGTTTGCCTACAAAAGTAGTACCACCTGACAGGATCTCAGAGCAGGAGCGAGGTATGGGTGAATATAAATGGACTTCAAGTGGCATCAAAGGATAATTTGATTTTTCTTTTTCCTCTCCTAGCTACAATAGAAAGTACACTTGCTAAGTTTCAAGTAAAAATATTTTGTCATACTCCAGAGGTTTGGAAAATGGTATAAATATCCAGACTCTGGAATGCTTATAAAGTTGACTCAAGCTTCTTGAAGTTCATATTTTTAATTTGGACAAGAAAAAGATGGATACACTTATAAAAATACAAAAAAAAATATCTATATTACGTTTTAATTTCTCCCACTTTTGAAAACTAGTGTCAATGAACATTTGAAGTTCTTCCTCTTCATAGGCAAATCTTTTACAGCTGAACTTAGCATAACAGATTGTTTTTATAGGAAGATAAAATCACCTTATTAAGTACAAGAATCCTATTCTGCCCAATCTAACTTTTTCTTTTATGGAGAGACCAAAGTTTTGTAGTGACAGCAAAAATGAAGTGAAAGAAGCTTCTGTCCCAACAGCTTGTGCCCTTGGAGAAAAGACAGATGATTTAAGGAACAATGTGTGAGTTGAATGACAGGCTGAAGATATCATCTTAGTTTTTTTCCTAATGTTTGGGATTTTTTTGAGAAAATGAGATTACAGAGGATATAGGAAAGGTAACTGTTAGTGGATAGAATTGAGAAAAGAGAAAGAAAATTAGAAGCAGAGTGAAACAAGTCATAAAACTGTGAAGAGTTGGGAGAGAACTTCGGGTGGGGAGAGAACTTGGGATGAGCCACCACCTAGAAGAGGGTAAAACAGTAAAAGTGTAGGAGGCAGCTGGATGCTAAGGATATCATTACTTTTTGGAGGTCTTTGCTATGCCCTTCTTTTCTGTGTTTCTGCAGATTTACTACATGGAAGGTATTAACTCTTTTATGTACACATACATATACATACACACAGACATACATGGATATATCCAATGACTAGATATGGCAGACCTTGACTGTATATGAGAATATTTCTCATAAGGGAGCAAGTACTCGTTTAAAACGGTGACTCTAGAGCTAATTGTATTTCCTGTGTCATTACAAATGCACTGTTCCACCAATGAAGTGACAAGAGCAAAGCATGGTTATTAACTCTTTTTTGTCTTACTTTTAGCATATCATCTTGAGATTACCAGTTGTTAGAAAAAAGGCATCAATTATTTCAATATGAAGTTATAGCAACCAGATACATATCAAGGTGTTACGCATTGTCATAATTATAGATTTACAAAATACTGTCAGGAATGATTCATATCATCTTAAATAGCAGCGTATAAACTAATGATGTACAAATTCAGTGTGGAAATTGCCAGAATATAAGTTAAGAGATTGTATATTGCATTGTATAACTGTATCTGCTAAACAAAGGAAGGATTTGCATAACAGCCGGAAAACCAGAAATGAACCAGGGAAGAACCATAATGAAGATAATTCTTGAAGCCAGTATATTATTTTATTCTGTCAACAATCTTAATTTATAGGAATATATGTCTTCTATAAACATCTGTCTCCTCAGATACTAGCAGGTATCTGTGTCTAAGAACACAGTGCTACGTACCTGTATAGGGACAAGTTACATGCAAAGATTAATGCAAGATGTATGTGTTCTTACCAGTGAATGACGACAAGATTACTAAACCTGTAACATGGATGTGCAAGAGATATGATTGTGTTAAATTTAGATTCCAGTCTAGGTGTTTTTGCTTTGCTTCTGATGATGTTATAGAACAGAAGGAATGAACAGACCAAACCTATTTTTTTCCATTATTAATATTTTTTAAATGCTATTTAAAATTCCCTGGAGACTCTGTTGCAGTACCTTTACTGCATTGTTAGTGCATGACTTGAAAGCAGAAGGAAGCTAACAGTGAACACGAGTGAATTTGATTCAGTTTTATCAATCAGTATGGGAGGAATATCAAGAGGCAATATGGAGCATGGATGAGTAAAACTAAATTATTCAGATTTCAGTAAACAATAGCTCTTAAAGCTATTATAGCTCTTACTGTTTACATAAAGAAAGTGTTTTAGTAAGATTTTCAACAAATCTTTAGTTTGAAATGAAAGGAAGAAAAAGTTTTACTAATGCAGTATTTTGTACTTCAATGAAGATAAAATTCTGTAACTAATTAACAGATCTTTTTCTTCAAAAGAAAACGTGGCAATCTAAGGACCCAGTTCAAAAAATGATTTTTATTCAAACCACATTCCTGACGGGTGTGAGCAGTTTGAGAAATTAGGGTCTTAAGGTTTCTAGTCTTGCAGTTTATTCTAGTCTTGCAGTTTAATGATAAAAATTACTATTTCAAATATTTTAGTGAAAGAAAAGGAGGATGCACATGCTGATCCAGAAATACAGCCTATGAAGGAAGATGATGGAACATTTGGTGAATACAGGTGAGCAACTGATGTGGTTTGTCATGTTCACTGTTAGTATCACACGTACTTTATATAATATCAAACTTACTAATTCAAAACTTTTTTTCAGTGTTGAGAAAGATTCTACATCCAGTTTTTTATAGAATTGTAGACAGCATTTCAACTACACTATTAGAAAAAAAAATTAAACATCCAAGATTTATGAATTGAGAGTTTAGAATAAGCTACTAATGCAAGTTGAAAGCCAGATTCAAACACAATTGGCTCAAAGTGAGGAATCTTTTTTTCCAAACCCATGTTTCAGATAATTAAAATATCAGATGCAGTGTGCTTTCGTCTTTTCAGTTAGGGCTTATGTGACATGTTTTTTCAAAATACATTTCTAACTAAGTTTAATAAAGACAGTCTTGTGTTCCATTGACTGGAAAACATGCATTTAAAATGGCACCCAATAACTAACTCCTAATCTAATAACAAGGAAGCAGTGTTAAACATGGAGGTGAGGGAATGTTCTACAAGAAAAAGCAGATCTCCCTTTCATTTATTTCAGTGCAAGAAATAGAGAAAGCAGTTTCAAAGCATGTAACACAGCTCTTATTCCTGACTCTCTTCCTTTATTCTAAATATAGTCTAGTTGAATCTCCTTACATCACAAAAAGCATGCTTTGGCAAGTCTGTTCTTGTAACAGTCATCAGTATAGTTTATTAAAAAAACAGCATTTTATTTGATGGTTTTTGATTAGTACAGGAAAAAATGTTCTTAGTTTCTAAATATGTCAATGCTGTTATATTTTATTTTATGTGGGTGTTATAGTGCATTTTACAGTGTATTCCTCTGTCAAAAATATTGTAAAAACCCTTTATTATTTTGAAGATGTAAAATTTTAAAAAGTACATAGAAAAATCATTTTTTTCAAGAAGGATTCGCTCTGTTGTTGTAGCTTCCTCATATAAGGGAAATGTGCATTTGGATCTGACTGGAATAGATTTCCAATCCTGAATACCAAAGAGCAGTTTCTGTTCATTCTTCCTGGATTTTAAAAAAAATTTCACCCTACTAACCTATTCAGTGTAGTGTAGCATTTTGTTACAGCATTAAGTGCATATGTATTAATTAGATTTGGCTGATAAAAAGAGCAGTGTGAAGCTCTGTTTGGAAGCAGATGTAAATAAGTACTCTATAAATTTTCCTAGGCAGTCCAGTTTGCATTCTCCTTTATAGCTCCTCTGCTTTTCTGTACTTGGAACTTTCAGCAGCAGAAACTGGCCTTTGTACAGAATTGCACAAATGATGTGACTTGAATATGTGTTTTCTCAGATCTAGACTAAGGCTATTCAAGTCTGCTTTCATGTGTGGCCTGTAGAAAGATTTGAATTTGTTTCCATATTTAAGTGGCTTGAGTTAATCTATACAATCATCTAGTGCTTTATTAAATTATTTTATAATGCATTTATCAACCTTTTGTCTGGTAAAAATGGACAGTTGCATGCCTAGCTTTCAGACTTATTCATATGTTCATCCTATTTACCATGCAAAAACTCCTTTCTAAAATGTATTTCTGTGTAATTAGTCTATATTGGGCTTTCCTCTTTTTTCCTTAGAGACAGGGCAGCAGCAGCAACCAGTCAGATTACAGAAGATATCTTGGCACCCTCTCTGCAGCCCAACATCACTGCAGTCACTCAGTTCCCAGTTTGTCTGCCTCACATGGCACTGGTCATGATGCCGTGCTTCTTTGAGGAAAAAGGGTATAGGGTTTCCCTTGAACAAAAAAGTAATTTTTGAAAGGTCTAGAAATTCGAGTATTTTGAACTTTTTTCATCACTTCAGGTCCATGTCTGCTTGGACAGGAAAGAAAATGGACAAGGAAAAGAAAAGAAAAGGTAGCTGTGCCAGTTCTCCTGAAGCAGACCCTGTCTTTACCAAAGCACAGTCTGTGAGATCTGACAGATCCGACTTCTTCAAAAGGTCAGGGGATCGATACTCCAGCACCAAATCAGAGACCTCCTACACCAGGAGGAGGGCTAGGCAGTCTTCAGAGCTTACAAGGGTTAGTTCTGTCTCTGCTTCCCTCTGCCAAGAGGAAAAGAGGTCAGACGAATGGAAGTACAGGCATGGCTCTAGACATCATGCTTCTGAGCAACAGATAATGGGTTCGGAGGAGGGCTCAGATTCTCAGGCAGGACAGCCACCCCCTTTCCAGCAACCCCGCAGCTGCAACTCAATTCGTGGCTCACTGGCAAGGCAGAATTCTTCTCTCCAGCACTGGTTCAGCCAGACCCCAGACTACAGCTCAGATTCAGAAGACACTCAGAGCTCCTACAGCAGGAAGGTAAGACCTTCTACTACTCATTTCTCTGAATCTGCAAAGAATTTATTAATGAAATCTGTAATTTTGCCTGAGCTAGCTACTGTCTTAAAGGATGCACTGACAGCAGCCAGACAAAGTATAACTTCTGTGGCACAGGCTAGGTCCCATTCAGTAAAGCATCCCAGGGTACCGATTACAGAAGTTCCAGTGGTTCCTCTAGAAGCAACTGGATGCAGTTCCCAAACTTTTGAGTCTGACCATGTGGACAGTTTAAAAAATCAAACAGCTTCTGGAAAGGAGAAAGCTGAGGCTGACAAGGCTTTGGAGGCTGAGTCATTCCTTGAAGATGGGGAGGTGTCATCTGAATCCCCTACAGAAGACCAAGAAGGACCAGATCCTGTGCGTAAGTTTGACATGGAGAATCAGAATTATCTGTTCAAGCACATAAAAAGAGTGTTAATGCTGAAGACTTCCAAATGTGAGTGCCCTTCAGAAGAACTACCTGTCTTATCTGAAGAAGGCAAGGTAGATAATGCACTTCCTATCCATTCAGAAGTGGAAAATCTTGTCTGTAGGATTTGGGGTAATCCTGAGGCAAAACATGAAGCCCCAGCAGTCCTGCGTAAGCTGTATCCTCTTCCAGTGGATAAAGCTGCTTTGTGGGGGACATTGCCAAAGGTAGACAGGGCATTGGTTACTGGTGATTCTGTGCTTTCGATGCCTGCTAATAAGGATGCTCTCCCTAAAGATCCTACTGATAGAAAGATTGAGGAAGCAATTAAAAGAGCTTTCAAGCTGGTTGCAGCCCAGCTTGGAGTATCTATCTACTGCACTTATGCTTCTAGAGCATTACTGATATGGCTGGAGGAAGAACGAGCCACAGTCAAAATAAAACGGGTCCCATCTGGTGCCATACAGAGGAAACGCAGGTTATGTAAAATTGCAGCTAATTTTATCCATGATGCAGCTGAGGATGCTCTTAGACTCACAGTTAAAAATATGGCATGTCTCACAGTAGCCTGGAGAGCTATATGGCTACGTCCTTGGACTTCATCGCTAGATCTCAAATGTCAACTGCTGTCTTTACCATACACCGGTGGCAAGCTATTTGGTGAATCCTTGGTCCAGATCATGAAGGACTTTGCAAAACACAAACATTCCTTACAACAACTGAAAAAAAAAAGCTCTATTAGAAGCTCTTCATTTTCTTATCCTCACAAGTATCTGAGTTCCTTCCGTTCTCCTCCAAAGTTTAAAGGAGGGAAGGGAAAGTATAGGGTCTCACAATCATTTCATGCCAACTATGAAAGGACATCTCATTTTCAGAGAGACACCAGACCAACAAGAGGAACTTTCTAAGAACATAGACTAGCTTCATTTCTCAGGAACTGGGAAGAGTGAAAGATTGGAAATTTATACTGAATAGACTTCAATATTTCTGGACAAATAAGGCCAATACTTAGAAAATTCATTACCAAAATAAGATTTAAATGATTAAATTACTTAAATCTTAATGACTAATTAGGATTTTCTATAGAAGTCATAGCTGTCATATTTAGGGGAGGTTTTTGCCACATTCAGTTTCTAGACTTCCCACTATTCTTGGGATGGCTTGGACTTATTTGAGATTTTGCGCTCCTCAACTGTGTTTCTTCTTCTAAGAGCGTACTTTCTGCAGAACCTGCTAACATTGAATTTTTCTGCCATATGGATCTAATGGAGGAAATAATGCTCTAAGAAACCTAGGTGTTTCAGAAACCACAGAATGACTGGGTAGGCACTGTTCGTGTGACTGGCGGCATACCTGCATCTTTACATAGTAATGGAAAACAGTGCCTCTAGAAGTCCATTTTATACCAAACTGATTTCACTACAACCCCAGTGGTTTCCTCAGTTAGAGAAGACAGTGAATTGTGGACAGTCAAAGCTTACACCAAGAAACTGCAAGAAATACAACAAATAGCACAAATGTATGTTTATTTAAATTTAAAATAAAGACTATACAGAGCTCCTGTTCAGGTCAGCGCAGGTATATAAATCTGCCTAAATTTCTGTCCTGGGCCATAAATCAAGAGAAATTAAGAACTTATGGCATCTACGGACCTGTGGATTCATGAGTGGGGAGAGGCTGCAAGCATGCGTTTCTTAGTTAGCTTTACAGGAAGTATGAAAGTACAGCTTTTCACATCTGTTATTACGTGATATCCAAGTGTATTTGTCCTCTTGTTGCACTCTGTAAAATGTCCTTAGGAAGATCAAACAGGACAAGGCATCTACAGTAGTAAGACTGGTAGTGACTGGTTACGCAGTATGTTCACACATTTTGTTGAATTCTTTTGCCTCTTTTCTTCAACATTTTGACACAAACTGTTTTTCGTAGAAATTCCTAGCTATGCTATGAGAGACTTTCTGGAATTGGGTGGTGGAGAGTTCTTTCAATTTATTAGTCTTCTTCTTTTTCTAGGTTGATTAACAATGAGGATATAGTTTGTAACTACAACAGTATTTTTTTCTGCTATGCTTATTGAAGTTTTATTGCAGCCTAGGTTTGTTTCCAGGGGGATCTAGCAATGATTTTTGTCTCACCACAATAATTCTAATGATGTCAGTAGACTGCCTGGAGGATTCTTCTCTCTGAATAGTCTGACTGGATTTGGCAGTGATCTTACTGTGTCCTCATGCACGTACACATGCTTTCTTTGATGGTTCTTATTTTAATTCTTGAGCATTTGTGTCACCTACTTTTTTAAATCATTGCTTTGATTTCCCTTTTTACAATTTTCTTCCAGAGATAGCAAAGTTGTAAAGTTTGCTTAAATTTATCTTGAGCAGATTTTTCTTTAAAATTTTTACTAGGAGTAGGTCAGATTCTTCAACTAACAACTTTTTCAACCTGCTGCCATGTAAAACCAGAGCTTAATCTCCCAGTTTTTGCAGCTTCTGCCAAGACTGAAGATCAAATATTAGACGTGCTAAAGAAAGTCTACTCAGAAACATAAGATAGATGTGCATTTGTCTTAGCTAGATTGAAAAGAGTAAAAAAAATTTGAAATCTGAATTGATTCAGGTGCATAAGTGTATAGGGAAAGAATTCTTCATCTGCATAGTCCTCAGGATCCCTATCAATTTAGGAGCATGAGCAGAAACCCATTAGATGTTGGGGCAGAGGTTCTCCTGGAGTCTATAGGAAAGCCACTGTGTAAGGTCCTTTTGTGGCATTATATGGCTGCTTATACTTAAACATTTCTGGGCTGTTGACCTGAAGGCGCAGAAAAAGAAATTCACTACCAACAAATTTCATCCTCAGCATCCTCTTTCTATGTCTAATAGCCCAGAATGCTTTACCCGTTTTGTTTGTTTTGTGTTGCCTTTCATCTGACAGTTGCGTTATAAGGAAAAGTAGAATATTGCTAACCATATATTGAGTTGTTTTGCATGTCCATGAATGTGGCAAAGTTTAGTGGGAACTAGTTGCCTGCTGGACTGCAGAGGCATCGTAATACTGTCTTCCCCATTCTGACTGGTTGCTGCATGTACCCATATCTAAGGAAGAAAAATTGAAAAGTTGAAAGAAGAAAGGAGATTTCAAGGTACATATTTCTTTCAGTAACTGATGAGCTTGTGAAATGGAAGTACTTTTTTTAAAAATAAGTTTGTACTGTGCATTTACACATTATTGTTACCTCCGTACCTCTTCATCTCTCTTAATCAATAGCTGCAATTTTGCTGTGTACTTCATTAAACTAAGAGGGAAAAGATACATGTATTCATATATTAGCAATCATTTATGAAAAATATTTAAAACTTTTGGAGTCTACTTTAATATTAAATGCACTGTTCTTACTGAAATGGCAAGAAGTGCCTGGTACATATTAGAACATACCAAAATGACTGCTGCATATCAGTCTTTACAGAGAAACTTTCATCCTTAAAAATCTGGTAATATGGAAATTATTTATAAGACAACAAATAGTAAAAGTATCCCTAAGCTTAATTTTCATGGTCATCTGATCTAAATATAAAATTCATAAGCATTCTCACCTCTTGTTTTGTTCCCTTCCAGTACTTATTGTCTTACTGTTAATTGTAGGCACTGCATACATGACACAATTCAAAATGCTTCTTAAATTTTCCACTGTAATTTTAGTTAACCCAACTTGTACTTTATTTTTTCATTTCAAGATATTACACTAGGTAAGTTTAAAAGTCAGCAAGCAAAGCTGCAAACAAAAACTGAAAGAAAGTATGATCTATTCCGGTTGTATTTTGCAATAGTTTTATGAACAATCATAAACATGATTAGCAAATCTTGCAAATACTGTATCAAAATTTCTGACTTTAACATGTTTTTGCAATATAGTATTATATATTCTAAAGCCTGAAGTGTTGTATAGCTCTTTGGGCATCAATATTCATAATGAGACAACTCAGTGGCTTTTGTCGTTTGCTTCTTGGCAGCACACAGAAAATCCATTCATTTCCTCAGAGCACCAGGGTCTTTTCTCTGTTTTGCACCCCAAGGGTTACGAAAGTGCTGTCCAAAATATTGATGTCTTCACTTTTTTTCTCTCTCTCCTGTCTTCTCTTTTATCCTCAATTTTTTTCCCTTCCACCCGAAACATTGTATTCATCTAATACAAGAGTAATAATCCAGTTTGATAAAGAATCAAGGTACCATGCAATGTGTTTCCTTTTCCTGAACAAGGAGTGGAAACCACCTTGGATAATCCCATTTCTTTTTTCATGGCCAGAGTCTTGGCAGAACTTTCTGGACTTTTCTGGTGCAAGAAGGGAGGAAGTACCCAGGTTCAGATTTGATTTTGCATCTGTTGTAACTGAGCTCTTACACCAGTGCCCACCTCCATGCAGGTGCACTCCTGGGTGAATATGCAGTTTTGTTTGTTTGTTTTTAACTATGCAGACAGTAGAATCTGCATCCTTACTAAAACATTGAAAAATTACAGANTTTCTTTACCAGTTGGAATATGGTACAAATGCATTTTTAATTTGTTTTCATTCCTACGTATTACAGTGTAAGCAATTACGAAGCAATGTTCTTTACTACATGCTGTTACTCAGAAGTCATTAAACACTGCAGGTCATTCTTCTTTGGGAGTAGGACCTGGTACTGTTTCAAAGTGAGGGTCTGGTCTTCACTGATTTTGTATAGCCTGTTTTAATGACTCTAATGCCCTCAGATGAGGGCAATGAAGAAAATACATTGCTATTGGACAAGGGGACTCACACTTGAATTTTTAAATATTCTTTCTTCAACCTTTTATGTACAGGTTCCTTCCAAAATGATCTCTCTTCAGTAATGTCTTTGTAATCTGCTTTTTTTGCAGTGTCATAAACATTTGCACTTTGCTGCTGGATGATTGACATTTTGGAGTAGAATTCATTTAGGTGTTAATAACCTATATGTTTGCACTATCAGTGAGCACAGAAGATCAATGATAAGATATTTATCCTCATGCCATGTACACAGCAATAACTAAAAACAAAGTTAAGCCAATATAGTCAAGTTCAGAGTTTTGGCCTTTGTACGTTTTAATTTTAACATGAAGGTTTTCTTACATGTTAATAAGATAGATAATGTTCCTGCCACTTCTGTGTATGCATATAAGAATAAAATCTCTGGTATGATTTTTTTTTTTTTTTTTAAGTTATATGCATATTAGAGGCATACTTCTTCTAGAATGTGAAAACTTGGTCTTCCAAATTCAAAAAGGGATGACAAGATGAGAAATAGCAGCTTGATGGAAAATTGATGTAATGTTTTATTTTGTTTTGTTTTTTGCAGTAGTGAAATGCTTCTCAATAGGGCATTTATTAGCTAACTATATAATCTGCTGACCTGGTACATGCTATATTGTTTTGATTTCTTTGGATATTCAGACATATTCAGTAGAAAAATAAAAGAAAATACATTATTGGAAGAACTAAGGTATTTGTTTTTAGGAATTAAAATAATTTGCTGAATATATATGCAGTCTAATGTGGATTTTATAAATATATTTTTCTTTCCTTCATATTCTATACGTTTCTTTATATTTTCCATAAGTTGGGAGTCATTAAATTAAAAAAAAAAAGCTTCATTTGCTCTTTGGTGCCTGTATACAGTCACACATTTCATTTAAGACAAGGTTTAAGACATTTGCACCCAAAAGTGCAGCTGCCAACAGTGTTTTTTAGTTAGAAGTGGTTTTGAGCTGCTGCTGAAATCTTCGTCTTGAAACAGAAGTGCAGTGTTAAGGATTCTGAAAAGAGCCCAACCATATATATTTCATGAAATACAGGCCTACCACAGCTACAAATTTATTTGGGGATGCTGATGGTACTGCAGTTTTTCCACTGACAAGAGAGAGACTGCAGTACTTTGCTAAAGGGATCTTTCTTCTCTGCCTGTCTTTCCTTTCCTTTTTCTGTTGTGCTCCAAATCATCATCATCGTTGCCAGAACGTGTTATCAGTTATGCGTTAAGATAGGGAGGTTGATCTGATAAGTAATAAAAAAAACTAAGCATGCTCTTAACTGCTCAGTTCTAGCTACTATAAGCTGAATTGTTGCTTTACCTGTATACAGTAAATGTTTTAGCAATTTTAAAAGCAACTTATTATTGATAAAATACAGATCACTATCAGGATATGGACTTTGCTTTTCTTCTTAGGCTATTTTCATTTGTTTCTTCTGCACCCTTTTAATGGAATATATAGGTCTCTTGAAAGGTAAGGCTGAAAATTGCAAGTCTGGTCTGCATTATGTAACAAATTATTTGAAATGCAGCGCTTTTATTTTCTTTGTACTAGTAAAGAAAATCAGTATATCCCATTTAACCAAATTCATCCTTCATCGTATCGAAGGAGTCAAAGAAATTAAGTTTAACGGACTAACTTCACAGCACATCATGAGCTTGTTACTTTGAAGAACAAATAAATTATTTTTTTATAACTTTACAACCCACTTTTTAATGCTTGCAGTTGCATCTAAATTGCTTCCAAGCCAAGGGCACAAGTCTTATCATTGAAAAGTCATGCACGATATAAAAAAAATCAGCCACGAAATCCCTGCCCTCCACTGAAGACATTCTCTGTTTAAACCATTACTACACCATGTACTCATGTCAACTGCATCATATTGATTTGTCTCTACAATGTGATGTGGGTTTACTAAAGGATTATAGGTCTGCACACGTGCTTTTTATAAACTCTGCATGCATGGCTGATTTTGCCTTAATAAGTAGTATATCAGTTAATTCATTTTGTTTGTTTGTTTGTGTCTCCAGTGATGCAGAGGACCATAAACCTCTAAAAAAAGGAAGCCGGACACCTTCAGACAGAACTGTGAAAAAAGAAGACAGTGATGATAGTTTAGTTGACTATGGAGAAGGTGTAAATGGTCAGTTCAATGAGGATGGCTCCTTTATTGGACAATACAGTGGTAAAAAAGAGAAAGAACCTGCAGAAGGAAATGAAAGTTCTGAGGCTCCTTCTCCAGTAAATGCCATGAATTCATTTGTGTAATCAAGGAACTTGATCCCCTTGTGTCTTCTGTTTGTTTAAAGCACTTGTACATCTTCCTTCTCGTACTATGAACATGCAGGTAACAAAGCTTCTCACCTCAAAATGGTTATGCTATGAGAACATGCCAGTCAATACAATTATACAGTATAATGACACATCAAGTGGTATGTTAGTATGAATCAAAATATGAAATTCAAATTTTGTTCGAAACTTGGGTTTTCTTACTTTTTTTTAAAAGGAACAGACACAAAAAAATAACATTGACTTAACAATTTTGCTTCCTGTTGAAAATATGGTATAATGCATGAAAAAAGATGCTACACAATTCACAATCTCGTGTACACTATGAGAACATGGTTGAACAATTTGTTATGCAGTCCTCAGCTGAATCCCGGGATATGAATTCTGTTTTCATTGTCAGAGTGTTATAGTAGTATTATATAGAACTTCAATGTCTTTGTGGACATTGTTGTGAAATTGGTGACTTAATGTCTAGCTATCATATGTCTTTTTGCAAGACAGTTAGGAACAGTATGTACAGTATATAATTGCTAAATGATTTAAGTATGACACTTGCATTTGCTGATGCTTAATGAGACCCTATTATCTGCTCTTTGCTCCTTATACTTTATAGTCTTTTTAATCTATCAAGTATTACAGCAGTACAGTGTTCTATTTTTACATCAAAACACATTGGATTGATTTTAGGGCATAAAAGATACGCATTGCAATGCATTTTGGAATTTGTACAGTCACTGAAAGAAAAATTGTAAAATGAGAGAAAATATTCCAGAAAACACAGGGCAAAATACATTCAGTGCCTTTATACAATATGCATTCCATAGTGCACTGTACTAAAAAATCAGTTGCTACAGTAAACTGTGATTAGCGGACTACTATCATTGCCAAATAAAGTAAAAATATAAAATGAAAAAAAGTGTTATGAAACTGTTGTGCTAAAAATGGAGGGTTTTAAATGTTTTAAATTACACAAAGGAGAGTATGATTTTTTTTCCTTTAAAAATAAAATAAGCGCTTTCTAGATAGTTATGGCACAACATGTTTTCATGGCCTCAGAAGATTTATGTAAAAACAACAACAACAACAACAACAAAACCACACACAAACACAACCAGAATTAAATTATTTACTAACACAGCAAGGTATAAGCTCTTGTAAAATAAATAGTTAAAAAACAAGCCAGCCAGCTACACCAGCAAGAGTGCATTTCCCTCTGTGTCCTGGCCTGATCAGTGTGGCAGCTTTGGAATTATCTACACCCCGAAGCAGTGTGGGGGTTGCCACTGACAACCACAGAATTCAATCTGACAAGTGCTCGTATGGTTTAGTGGTAAAGGATTACCATTATCAGTTAAAAAATTATTTTCTCGCATACTATATCAATCAAGTGTTTACCTCCAAATATAAATTTTTATAACAACCTATGGTTGAAGGAATGCTCAGTTTCATTTGCCAATAAATTGGTTTTTCATAACTTGCATCAAGTTTAATTTTAAGTAAGCTTTTTATATGTAGATATTTTGTTGAATTTGTAAATACACTTAAAGCGTAGGTGCTATATGCTTCTAGGTGTTACAAACAAATGAAACAAGAAAGCTTATGTTGTACTGTGTAAGAAGTACTATAGCCAATGGTGTGCATGGTATTTTGAAGCATCTACTTAAATATTTTTTTTTTTTTGCTGTGAAAACAAAATAGTGAACTGTTCTGCTTTTTTACTGCAGATTCCTAATTGAACCATTCTGAGCTTTTGCCAGTGCATTACATCAGACCATAGTACACATCGCAGCTTTCATGTACATATTGTAGGTAAAGCACAACCGAAGTGATCATAAATGTACGCTAGCTGTAATGAGCTTCTTTTGCACCTTTGACCTTTCCGTTGATCAGTTTTCTTAATGGGAACCGAAATAAGAAATGAATTATACAAACAATGACTACAAAGCACAAAGAGAACATTTCTTAATAAGATTTTACCGATGGTTTTGGTAAAAGAGAAGTATAATTTTATTTAATTGTAGATGCTGAATTATCTGTGCATGTGGGGGTAAAAATACAGGCTCACTTCTGTAATAGTGCAACAGATTTTGTATTAAAAATAAATGTGGTTTTAAAATTTCACTGTTTGTTCTGTTTACACTAGCAGTAAAAATCATATCTGATTCACCATGTAATTAAGAATTCAAATTGGAAAAAGCATGAAGCAACTCTATCAGAAGCTGTTCCCGTGATGTTACAGGACTTTATGTACTGCAACCAAATCATTTATGGACTATTGCGTATCTTTACATACCACCATTTGAAAAGATGTGAATTTATCTGACCATTTCCCATCGAAATCTGCTGCTGTTTATATTTTACTTCCATGGATGCTTTATTTAGTCGCACTTCTGCAAAGAAAAAAACAAGAAACAGACGGACCGTCATGTCCATACCTGTAAGAGTGAGTAAGAGGAAATAAGAACGTTCGTTCCAAATTAAGGGCCCTCAGATAGGATCCTAAATCAGGATATTGTGTCCTAAAGGACATAAAAAATTCTGAGCGTTCATTTTTAAACAAGATACTTAACAGTACATGAAGTTAGGCGATTTAAATAACACCTTTTACAGTACACAAAATCCATTGCAATGCTCTGTTCATATCTTGTCTATTCCTTGCATGAATGGAAACACACTGGGCAAGCGGGCAGTTGCTCTGCAGAGAAGACCACAGGAGAGCCATGGATTCCAAGAGGTACAGAGGCTTCAGGAAATAAGTCAGAAGGTTGATGTTAGTCCATGATGCTTGAAAAAGGAATTTTATCACTGAATCAGAAGCCATTCTGTCTGCCCTCTGAGCCACCTATGTAACTGGAAACCCCTGGCTATTCCTGCTTCTATCATCTGCGTAATCACAGTTCTGGCACCCTCAGATATTTGGCTGCCTGTTTTTCTGTGCAGGTATCTGTTGATTTTTCCAGCAATATGAGTTGACTGGGAGATATGAAATACAGCTGTTTCTGATTTGATTAAAGAATAGTTCCTAGAAAGAGGGATCTGAGTTCCCTAGGCTTTGTTGGGACAAAAGATTTCACATGATAACCATTTTTGGAGACACACTTAACGTTCTTCTGTGCATGTTCCCCAAAGAGTGCTAATACATAAAGTTGCTACATTTTCCTTTTAGTGATTTACCTTTGCTCTTGGTTTTACTCTCATTGAAGTGATTGTATAAATCCAGAGGGAATTAAAGAGGATACCCCAACAATAATTTTTCTCATAATCTTCTATTCTCGCATTGTTCCTAGGAAAATACCATTTCCTTGTGGCTGCACATAGCAGAGGCAAAGTGGCAAAGTGCACCAAATTCTCTTCATGTGCTGTCTGGCCCATTTTAAGACAGAATCTAGAGAAATAATATATGAAGAAATATTTCTACAGTATGGAAGTGGGGTTTTGTTGTTTTCCCTGAAAGAAGAATTAGGGATAAAAACAGGAAGAATTCGAGATGTTGAGAATTTCTGGAAAGTAATTGTCCTTTGTTGTGCGTTTCTGCCTCCCTCCCTCTTTTGGCCTTCCCTTTTCTGCTGTCTTAGGAAAGAACACTTCAGAGAGCGGGCAGAAGCAGTGACTGGTGTCATGGGAAGATGGAAATAACTGAATATGCTACTTGTAGGGGTCTACCCCCTAATGATGCTCCCTGGAGTGCAAATAAATCCAGCTGGTCATCATTTTTAATCTCCGAAGGGATTCATGTTTTCTCTTGCTGCTCTTTGTACACACGAAGTGGAAACTTTAGCCCAAACTGTCAAGATAAATGCATGTCAACAGGACTTTGACAGACAGTAGATGTGATAAATCATGATTGTAAGCAAACGAGCAAATTCTCATCCTTGTGGTCTCACAACTTTGGGCAACAAAAATATACACGAAGTTTCTTACTGTACTGAAATGTGGGTGAGATGATAACAAATTCAAATCCTGTTTAGTATTTAAAAATGAACCCATCATTTGGGGTTGGAGCAGTGTGCCCAACCGTGCATTTGGCAGCGTTGGCCTTGTCCCCTGGGGAAGCACTGTGGGATAAGATTGAAGCAAGCTTGCAAGCAAAGGGGTTGCATATGTTACATGCTGAGAAGAGAGACAGGACAGGGGACGGCTCCTGTCAGCGGGACTCATCCAGCCTCTCATCCTCTTTTACTCTGAGGTGCCCAGGTTAAGTAAGTTCAAAAGACGGTGTTTCCCTGTCTGAAAAAAAAAAACTGAAAAAAAGTTTCAGCTGAAAAAAAAAAAGTCAAAATATAAGCTGCTGCTGTAAATAGGATTTAATTCTGCCTGGCTTTCTATTTTATTTTGGATATTAGTGAAGAGGAGGAAAAACAGCTGGTCCCCAGCCTGTCATGTACAAGTACGTGTGCCAGGGTTTCGGACCTGAGCCTTCAAACAGAGGAAGTTTAGGCAGTCCAGCTCCGGTGCCCGACTTCTGGGAAATTGCTCGGTCTCATGCTGCATTAAGGAACGAACTATGTTCACTTCCGACAGTGAGCTACACCTGATCCATATCTTCCAGAGGGTGCTGCCCCACTTCCCAGTCCAAAGGCCTCTAAAAAGGGATGCTTTGATCTTGAAATCCAGCAGCTCACCTGACAGGCAATCACAGCCCTTTGAGTACGTTGCTCTGCTGTGTTTGCAAAGATCTGAAGGGCTTCAAGTCTTCATGGGACTAAGAGGACAAATTAGGTTTTCCAGATAGTGATATTTCAAATATACTCCAAATAGATGGGCCAGAATATATGGGCTGTAGTGAGGGAGTCCCTGTGGGCATGCCAGCATGAAAAAGTTGTTTGTTTGTTTGTTGTTGTTGTTTCTATTTATCCTTTGTTTCGAGAGACTTACAAGAACTTGACTAATCTTTGAGACTTCTCTCAAATTTAATTGCAAATTGCCAGTAAGTTTGCAGGTTTTGGATGGGGGAAGTACTCAGACAGGTGGACAAACAAACACACGAGGCAATTTCTTTACTTTCTTTACTTGTTGAAGCAAGCTGGGACGTTGCCTGGGAAGCAACTGCTTTTTGTAAGTATAGGGCAAGGCCGACTGAAGAGACCCCTTTCCCTTAGCTCGGGAATTTGACTGGTATTGTTCTAATAAGATGAGGAAAGAGGGAATTCTCCAAGCCCTTCAGATAAGGAAGATACAAAGAAGCTACATAATGAGGACTCCAAACTTGGAATGCCAGAACCAAGGTTTTTGAAGAGCTTANGGGGGGGGCGGGGAGGGAAAGGCAGTTAATTGAAACAATTTTGAAACAATTTCTGGCCACGTCAGAGGACAGAGTGAATGGAGGTGAAGTGGACATCGACTGGAATATTTTGATTTTCAGTAAAGAGAGAAAAACGTCCTTTGCTAGGCCATCTGGTAGTCTCTGGGCACACACACTACACAAGGAAGCACTAGAAAAAGTGTTTAGACTGCTGCTAAGGGAATGCTATAGCTCTAAGTTGGTAGGTGCTGACAAACCCCGGTTTTGGGTGTAATTATGTAACTCAAACAATCAGTGAGCCAATGATCTGGCCAGAACTGTTATTCCACTGAGGTGATTTTTTCTTCCTGGCTGTGTTACAGCATAAAACTCTTGGTTCAATTTTTTTCCTTTAGAAAGAAACCAGACGCTGCTGTTATATAAAAATTGGACAATGACCATAAACTTTATCAAAAGGGAGGGGGCTGATTTTTTCTAAAACAAATGGATTCTTTTTAATGTGATAGCCCAATTTTTAAGCTTTAAAAATAACAGTTGACCACTAGGGGGAAGTCACAGTTGTTTGTTAGCAGAAACCCATGGAAAACAGCTGTCCAAAACGATGCATCTAAGTTCACATCACAAGTGAGAGCATATATATGTATGTATAACATGCATATATAAAATACTAGCTAATAACAATAACACACAAGGTCATAATGATTTGCTTGTTTTGCCAAAAAAAAAAAGAAAAAAGAAAAAAAAAACTGCATAAACATGCTATTCAGAATATATTTGTTACTTAAAAGAAGTAAAACCACCGCCACCACCCCTTCTGTAGTCTAAAAGCAAACATTTTTAAATTGACTCTGAGCACTTTCGCCAGCCTTTGCCTTCCCCCTGTGCAGGGTGCTGCTGGGTTACAGAGGGAACGAGGGGTCTGGCTTTCTGGCCCTTGAAAACCCTTGCAGGGAGACACCGTGGGACCATAAAAGCAATGGAGCTGAATGGAAGATCATGTGTTACCGTGCCGGCCCAGTCACGTTCAGCTGCATAGGATATTAGGTGCAGGATGTTACTCGTTCGGTTTCCCGTGGCTATGAAAGCAGCATCTGCTCTGGAAGGCCAGATGTCTCAGGACCAACTGAAGTAGACAGGAACAGTCCACAAAGGTCTCTGGTCCACAACAGTTCTCAAATGCTGTCTGTGAATAATTTAACGGAGCGCTTATTGGCCAGGGTAGACCCATGCCAGGGACTTCTAACAACAGCATGGATGTTGGAGATGTAATGATGACTGGAAATTTTTCCAGATGCTGTTCATTCTGCTCATACAGACATAGCCAGAGGACACCATGTGGTCCCCCAGGTACAAATTCAGGCCTCGGTGCAGGGTGAGACCACCACAAATTTTCCCTCCTAATTTGCCCCACTACAGGACCGTGTAACTCCAGCACAGACACAGCCTGAGCTGCAACCAGAAGCACACTCACTGAGACGAGTCAGACTTTAACAAACATTACGGGGTGAGCTCGTCATTTTGCAGGACCTCACTGGTACATAGAAGAGGCTTTACCTTTTCATACAGGGCTGTGCCTAGAAAGCATCTATGAAGATTTCCAGGAAGCACGAGCTCTGTGTGTGTGTTTGTGAGAGAGAGAGAGGTGCAGCAGGAAAATGGGGAAAGAAGTACTAAAACTGGATCCTCTTGATGTTGAGTCTATTATATCTGCAGTTGGGTTTGGTGCTGTGTAAGCAGTAATATTAATGATCCTATTCTAATGTGCTCATTTGTTCTCATGATCATAAATTACAGGGACATTTTGGGCAGAATTGCTGTTTGTAAAGCAAGTCGATAAAAACAGTGGGGCAGGAATGCTTGGTCTGAAACTCAGCATCCAGCCCTGTCCCAAAGGCAGACAGAAACAGCAGTTTTTGAAGGTGAATGCAGAATCAGAAATCAGCCAAACACCCTGCTAGTTTGTCAACTCCCTGGTCTGTGTATGTAGGCACTGGTGCTTGGCAGCTATAAAATCATGAAGGTTTTTAAAAAGATGGTGTTGATTTGGCTTGTTTGTAGCCAATTAGCTCTGATTTTGAGTCACTTGAAAGGGCGGAATGCTGCTCTTGGCTGAATTTGTGCAAGCAAAAGGGACATGTTCCTATGACAAGGCCACGTTGGGTAATCTGTAGGCCAGTAGCTTGTCTCCCTGAGATAGGATGCTTCACTGGGTTTGAATTTGTCAGGATTGCCCTTAATCTCCACATCAAAAAAGAAAGGCTTAATGTCTTGACGCATGTGGGTGAGACAAGCTCATCACGCAGCAGATTGCACTCGGCTGGGCCAGTGTCACCATGGCGGGGAGCAGCTTAGCACTGGGCTCACTCTTTCTGACATTTGTGCAAGCCATCCCTCTTCAGCTATGCCCAAGACAGTCGCAGCTATTAAACCTGTTGATCAGGACAGCATATTACTTTCCAGGCAACCACAGAATCATAGAATGGTTTGAGTTGGAAGGGACCTTAAATACTATCTAGTCCAATGCCCCTGCCATGGGCAGGGACACCTTCCACTAGACCAGGTTGCCCAAAGCCCCATCCAACCTGGCTTTGAACACTTCCAGGGATGGGGCATCCACAGCTTCTCTGGGCAGCCTGTTCCAGTGCCTCACCACCCTCATAGTAAAGAATTTCTTCTGGATGTCTAATCTAAATCTACCCTCTTTTAGCTTAAAAACATTACCCCTTGTCCTATCACTACACTCCCTGATAAAGGAGTCCCTCTCCAGCTTTCTTGTAGGCTCCCTTCAGGTACTGGAAGGCTGCTATAAGGTCTCCCTGGAGCCTTCTCCTCTCCAGGCTGAACAACCCCAACTCTCTCAGCCTGTCTTCATAGGAGAGGTGCTCCAGCCCTCTGATCATCCTTGTGGCCCTCCTCTGGACCCACTCTAACAGGTTCATGTCGGAGGTTCCAGAGCTGAATGCAATACTCTAGGTGGGGGTCTCAAGAGAGCAGAGTAGAGGGGGAATCACCTCCCTCAACTTGCTGGCTACAATTCTTTTGATGCAGCCCAGGATATGATTGGCTTTTTGGGCTGCAAGCGCACCTTGCCGGCTCATGTTCAGTTTTTCGTCCACCAGAACCCCCAAGTCCTTCTCCACAGGGCTGCTCTTGATGCAGTAATCGCCCAGCCTGTACTCATGTTTGGGATTGCCCCTACCCAAACAATTGCACATTTTCAGCATCACAACATCAGAAACCTCATTTGTCCAAAATTAGATGAAGAAACCAGGACTGGATTCACGTTGTCAGAGAGCATCATCTTCAGAGGGATTGTGCCTGCAGGAGCCATCTCCGCACGTCAGGACTGCTCACGCGAGGAGGACGGGGCGCTGCCCCTCGGGGCGAGCACCGCGACGTCTATGCTACAGCAGCCAGAGGTGGAAGGGGGAGGAACCTGCAGGATGTGCATGGCTTTGTAGCAGGACATCTGTTGCATGGAGTGAGGCAGTGGGATAAAAGCCTCCCATGTTCAGAAAATAATGAAAGTGTTAAAAACACCATTTAAAGATCTAAATCAAACAAAACAGAAAAATCGTCATGTATTAGCCTCCTACAAAACACATCAGTACAAGAAGTTTGAGGTTAGAGAGGGGAACATAGCTACAGGTTAGTGATTAACAACAAAGAAAATCTGGCAACTTGTTTCTTGCTGTTGCTAGTGAGAGTGGAGTTGCTGACAATGGAACTGGGACAGATTTTTCAGCTGGAGCAGGCAACCACCACCCTGCCAAAGCCATCAAAGTTGCGTTAATTTACACCAGCTGAGACTTCTGCTTCTGGCATTTTATGCAGGCCTGTGGGCAGAGGTTTGCATAATGAATTTTTGTTTTTAGTGAATAACTGTCTAATAAAGTGTCAGGGTTTCTCCACTAATGACAGCAGCCTCCAGCAGGGACACAACAGCTCAAGCCAGCTTACAGAGACAGCCACATGGCAGAACAGTGATCTTTCGTTTTTAAATTATGTATTTCAGGCTGCAACTGAAACACGTTCTACTGCAAATACTAAAAAAGCAAACTGCTTTAATTATGTAGTTAAATTTTGGTGAGATTATTGCAAATCAGTTGGTCATTGAAGATCTGTAATAATGAAAATAAAGTAAAAGGACCATTGGGGAGGCATAGTCCATGTTTTCAAGACGCAGACTCTAAGTGTAGATTTTAGTTCTACACACAAAAGCTTGGGGAGAGTCATTGCAACATCCTTTTTAATTGTAGATAAGATTTGCTGGTTTTAATGGCTGCAATTTGATGTTCTGGTAAAAGATAAGAAGATGAATTTGCCTTGTCACCCATCTAAAGCTTGTCTGCAGGTTTGGTTCTGGTTTTTTGTTTGTTTGTTTGTTTGCTGTCAGGGTTTTTCTTTTTTTTTTTAATACATCCATTAGGATAGGTTTCAAAAGTGATTTATTCCATCATCACTGGATGA
Source organism: Chauna torquata (assembly GCA_013399475.1). NCBI lineage: Eukaryota > Metazoa > Chordata > Aves > Anseriformes > Anhimidae > Chauna > Chauna torquata. Next base: position 77,395 of record VXAL01019441.1, on the reverse strand, counting down.
TGAGGTTTTCAGTAAGATGTTCAGAGAAAAATTGCTGTAAACCATAAGAAAATATCTGTCAAAAATCAGATACAGCAATTAATGCAGCCTGGTCCTGCATTTAGAAGTAGTCTTTCCCCATAACTTAGTTTTTAATTTCAATCAAGCTTTCCATGTGAGACTTGAACTGATATAAAAACAGACAGATATTGAATCTGAAATGTTCAGCTACTTCAGCTGACAAAATGTAGGCTAATGTATGAAATGTTTGGATTGCTGTATTTTAAGACAAATGAAGATGGTAAATTCTGGGGGGGTTGGTTTCCACTGAAGATAATGCTAAGTGAAACCTACAAGAGCAGAAATGACAACCGTGCCAAAAATGTTGTCGTTAGTTCACGTCTCAGCCTCACAGCAAGAGCCGCGTCTCCTCTTCCCTGTCCTCAGCCCGGTGAAGTCGGTTCTTCTCCGAGCACCTCCAGGCGCTGCGGGGCGATTTGCAGTGGCGCAGTCTCACCCAGCGCTGAATCCCACAGCCAGGAGCAGACTCAAAGGGGAACTGCCACTCAAAGTGGCAAGTGTCCGGCCACTCTGGTCCTGGCCAAAGCAGGACTTACCCAGAGCTGCGTGCCTAAATCCCTACTGAGTTACTCATTGCCTGGAAGTGACTGGGCTAATGACAAAGAGTGGGTGACAGGGACACCCCCGGCCCCATGGCTGTCTAGGTAGGGCATGCTGGTGGGTAGAGCCAGGGGTCGCTCTCAGCATATGCATTTTCACAGTGGTTACTTCTGACCCCTCAGCTCAGCGCTGACTTTTGTAAAAGAGTCAAGTCACTAGATATTGTGCTTTCCTATTAATTCAGATTGCTGTGTGAAATAAATGCTTGACACTGTAGGTATTGGTAGGACGGATCATCAAACTAAGTACTGAAAATCCACTGAAAGTATTGTGCCACCATCCGTTGGTAGCTGTTACTGACCTGGTGACACACAGATGATGATTTACAGTCTGTTACTTGGTTGTGCAGTTACCTCACGTGCTGCTCGACAGCACGCTTAAACAGCGCTATTCTGTTCTCTTTTGGCTTTTTAAATTCTAATAGAGACACTTTAGACATACAAGAATGACCAGTAATTCAGATATCCACATGGATTTTTTAAGCAAGCTCACATTACAGTATGTCTTCACCTGCAAAATGCTCTTCAGAAATGAATGCAACATCATTTTACATGAAACAAAATCATGTGGGATTATTGTGTCCTCACTGCATAAAGCACTCATAGAGCTAAATCCTGACGAAGGTTGTGTCGTGCAGGAAGCACAAAACCAGAGTGTAACCCTGAGAAGCAGCAGGTTGGCCACAGTCATCTTCTGTGAATCACACGTTGCTTTATGGAAGTGATCTTTACATCTCATTATGTCTTGGTGTTCCCAGCAAACAACAGGCAGCAAAATGAAAATGAGGGGTTTTTTATATGGTTTGGCTGGATAAATACAAACATTGAAAGTTCATTGTCCAGATTAAATAACCCCAGGCATTCTGCTTCAATTTTGGTACAGGTCCATGCACCATCCTTGCAGGGAGTGTTGTCAGCTTCATTGAACTGTGAACTATTGATTCTTCACCTGAGATCTTAATAAGCTGTACACATGCCTAAGCTTGAAGTGATATCCCAAATCATGTTGGAGGAGCTGCATTCTTGAACAAAACCACGGATAACTTTAAAAATGTCACATAGCCCAGCTGCATGTGACCAGGTGATAGCAGTGTAATATTGCAATTACCAGTTGCACCCCTACCTTTTCAACAAGTGTGCTCCAATAGCCTAAAGAATGTATGTATATTTCTGCTAAAATATACCCAGATATTTTCAACCATCATTTCTCAGAAAGCTCAGACAGCTGCTGAAGCCTCTCCTTGGTTCCTGTCCAAGGCTTAATGTAACTTTGAAATGTGTTAGTTTTCCTAATGCCAAATTTTGCAAACAACTGAAGTTGTCCGAGCCCTAACGCTAACATGCGTGTGGTTTTGTCTCATTTGAATTCATCAAGAATTTCTTTACCAAGAACTTCTCTGTAGCATTGTTGACTCTGCAATGGTCTCAGTGGGTTTGTCTCCACTGCTAATTAGAGGCCAGGCTCATGGGCATCACCGTTAGCTCATTACGTGGCTGTTTTGAAGGGCTGTGTTAGGGCTCTGCAGGACCTCAGAGGTACCTGGCTCCCAAAAGGCAGCAAGGACAGGACTGCACCAGCTCCAGCTCCAGCTCTGCCCTGTGCAGCCCTTCAGCAGCATCTCAGCACGCTCTGTGCACTGAATGACCAAGGTACCCAGTGCTCTGAAGCTTTAGACTTGTGAATGGAAAAGAACAGCAGAGCCCCCCAGGTGCCACTTGGTCTCTGAAGAGCAGAGTCCACACAGGGAAGTCACAAAGTGGTCTGTGCTCCTTGGCCCTGGGGCCACCAGTCCTGCGCCTCTTTTGTTTGAGATTGTGTATGTAGCTGCACGGCCTTGCCCCATGCACTGCCTGCCTGTGACAACTGTGCCACCCCTGAAAAGATGAAGGGGGCAGAAGGGGGAGGGACAACCCTCAAAACATACTTACTTTAAATAAAATAGTCCAAAGCCACCCAACTCTATTTTCTGGCCACATAGAGAAAATAGTTGGTTTAGCATATTGGGTTTACGTGGCAAAGGTTTGGTAGCAGGGGGGCCACAGGGGTGGCTTCTGGGAGAAGATTCCAGAAGCTGCCCCATGTCAGATAAGAGCCGGCTCCAAAAGGGACCCGCTGCTGGCCAGAGCTGAGCCAGTGAGCGGTGCTGGTCATGCCTCTGGGAGAGCAGATTTGAGAGGGAAAAAACTGCTGTGCAACAGCAGCTGGGAGAGAGGAGTGAGGAACAGCCCTGCAGACACCAAGGTCAGTGAAGAAGGAGGGCAGGAGGTGCTCCAGGCGCCAGAGCAGAAGTTCCCCTGTGGCCCGTGGTGAGGCCCATGGTGGAGCAGGCTGTCCCCCTGCAGCCCATGGGGTACCACGGCAGAGCAGATCTCCACGCTGCAGCCCGCGGAGGAGCCCACGGAGGAGCAGGTGGATGTGGCCTGAAGGAGGCTGCAGCCCATGGAGAGCCCCCGCAGGAGCAGGCTCCGGGCCGGAGCTGCAGCCCGTGGAGAGGAGCCCACGCAGGAGCAGGTGATCCGGTGGGAGCTGCCACCCGTGGGGGACCCGTGCTGGAGCAGTTTGCTCCTGAAGGATGGACCCTGTGGTACGGACCCATATTGGAGCAGCTCTTGAAGAGCTGCAGCCTGTGGGAAGCCCACGTAGGCTCCGTTTGGGAAGGACGGCATCCCGTGGGAGGGACCCCACACTGGAGCAGGGGCAGAGTGACCACGAAGGAGCGGCAGAGACGAAGCGATATGGACTGACCGCAGCCCCCATTCCCCGTTCCCCTGCACCGCTTGGGGGGAGGAGGTAGAAGAGGGTGGATGGGGGGAAGGTGTTTTAATTTGCTTTTAGTTTCTCACTGCTCTAGTCTGCTGGTGATAGTAATAAATTATATTAATCTCCCTATGTTGAGTCTGTTTTGCCTGTGACGGTAATCAGTGAGCAACCTCCTTGTCCTTATCTCAACCCTTGAGCCCTTGTCCATCGTATTTTCTCCCCCTCTTCCTTTGAGGAGGGGGAGTGAGAGAGCGGTTGTGGTGGAGTTCGGCTGTTTAGCTGGGTAAAACCACCTCATTTAGAAAATCCATCTGTGCATGTTTCTTATTGCAAGCTGAGTGGTGACGATGCCTACCAGAAGGCAAGAAGGGAGATCCCACAGAGCACATGTGAGTGTAAGATAAAATCACAAGTGGTAACCAGGGAGGATATTCTGCTTTTCTCTGAGATATTGGAGACTCTCCACAGCTAAAGACCAGGTATAGGAGGTCCTAATGATGTTAGTTGATCTCATGTGGCTGGTGTATCCTATTGTTGTGCTTAGCTTTTCCTCTGTTTGTGATCATAAATGAATTTTGCCTCAAGGTAGATTGTCAGAGACTGCTTTTTTCTCCTCTTTGTCTTGTATGGCATTATCTGCTATCATATGCTAAGACAATATGCAATTAAATTCCTTTATTTGCTTGAGACACAAGAAATCACCATTATTAAATATAGATGTGATCGGGCAGCATGCTAGATGAGCTCATCTAGGCTCCCTTTTCCCATGAAAGGTTGGATCTGATGATCTTTCAAGGTCCCTTTCAAACTGGGCTGTTCAATGACTCTATGACTCTATAATGAAATATGTTTATTTAAGAGTGTTTTTCAAAGAGATCATGAACATTTGTCCAATGATGCCAAGAATGGGTATTCTAGGTAAGCAAAATATTTTATTTTTGGAAGACATGAATTAACAGTGGCAATGAACAGGAAAAAGTGCATAGGTCAGAGGACATGAATGCATTGTATGCATATAGGTTGTCTGGTATATATGATGTAGATATACCAGATATAAGGTATGTTTCATGTAGACATTCATTCAAGCAGTAATGCCTCAACAGAATTCAGGGTATGTGCCAAAGAAAAAGGCACAGGAGGAATGATGTCAGTGGGAAATTAGGTAACAGAGAAAAAAGGCAAAGCGATAAGGAAAGTGTAAGTGACCCAGCCAAGACTTTTCCGCCACAGATGTAATTACTTTGGAAGAAATTAATCTGCAAGATCTTCACATTGGGTCTATATGAATAGGCAAGAATAAATCCATGTAGAAAAACTTTCTTGCCACAAAAACTTGATGAAAGAAGAATTAACCTTGAGGGAACAAAAAGCATAGACAAATGGCTGATTGCCCAAACCTAAAACGAGACTTCCTGCCCACTTCCACATGTACACTTGTGTGATGCCTTAAAATGTTTTTGTTGGAGGGAAAAAAACAATTTCAGAGCCAAGTAATTGCCACTCTTTTACTGAATGGTAGTTAATAAGACATCCAGAGAGAATTGGGTTGATTTAAATTCTCTATTCTAGAGGGTATTCAACAATCACGTTCCAACTAAATGGATAATCAAATAAGTCACACTCTCCATTTAAAAATGCGGTCATTGTTAATGGATCTAATATGTGAGAGCACAGTTTTGTCACTGAATCCAAGCACGAGTGCAGTTAAAAGCACAGTCCCTCTGAGACCTTGACCCACACCGCTTCTGACACCAGCTCTGAGCGCAAGAGAACCTGAGAAAATGCTGCATACATTTTGGATAGTCAAGTTACAGGAGGCGGACTACAGACATACATGCTCAGTTTCAAAATGAATGATTTCCTCTGGTTAATAATCTTAACCGTAAATTGATCCAGTTAGAGTCTGAAATTTATGTGACAGTGAAGTGAGTGGAAAGAAAATTGGATTCTCACCATTCTAATCATTAACTTCGCTGATTTTTTTTTTTTTCCCAGTGTGTTCACCAAAGGCATTGTGGTGCCTTTCCAGCAATGAGAGAGAACAGACTCGATCTTCAGCTAGTCCATATCAACCTGCTCCCTCAGAGCTGAGTAGGACTAGACTGATTTGAAATGGCCAGATAGCCAGGTCCAAACACTTTTTATTTTTTAATGAGAAATCTTCACTGTCAGAATCCAGGCAACTTCAAAAAGTGATCTTAAAATAATTGTCTCTTTTTCATACGCTTTCACATCTTTGATTTTATTCTGTGATATCAGATCCACCACCAGAAGGAATTAGTTGTGGTTGCTATTATTTATGTGACAACAGCACAAAGAGGCTCTGTGAGATCCCCACATTTTAAATGATATTAAAAGTTTAGGGTAGGGCCCATCCCATCTAATCAAAGCTGTTTAAAAAAAGTCAAGGTGTTGTCGTTAAGTTCTTCTTTGTCCTCTCACAGAAGACAATGACAAGTCATTCCCCTATTTTATATGATGGCTCTCTTGAGTGGCAGCCAACCGTCAGACTCAGGCCCATCTCTCAAGCGTTTCTGCCTAGAGTAAAAAGGCCAATTGCAGACTGGGAGAGGAAATGGAATGACAGAGTGGCCTGCACAACTAGCCACAACCCACTTACCTGTTGGAGATGTTTATTCTGACCAGCCCCTGTCGACAGGGGGAGCCTGCTTTGATGTTCTTCTGTCCTTCCCCAAGATCTAAAAGGGTTTTGCTCAAGGGCCAGGGTTTTATATAAGAAGTCCTCACCTCCAGGTAAAGGCAGAAGTTAAGGTGCACAGCTTGCTCTAGTAATACCACTTACAGACCCTCAGCAAGCTGACATAGCAATATAGCTACTGCTGCAGCACCTGTGGGGCTGTGACAGACCGGTGGAGAAGGGGAATCGTGCAGTATTTGGTGGCCATGGGAAAGGCTCTTTTTCACTTCCGCTGCTACCATCCACAGAACTCTTCTCCTTCCCCAGCCCCAGGAAGTCCCAGCCCGTGTTCCCCTTTGTACAACCTCATTCTAGGTGCTGTATTGCTCCCTGTGGACTGTAGCCTTAACCAGCTGCCTACTTTTTGCATAAAATCAATTGTGCTATGAGAATGTGTAAGGAAATTAAATGATTTTTTTTTTCCAAAATCTAAAAGGACTTTAAAACTCTAAATGACCAAATAGGTAAGTACCTTTGTTATTCAAGGTTCCAGCACGCCGCAGGTGAGACAGGGTAAGCAGCAACCAATGGTGGATCTGGATAGCAAAGTTGGTTTAGGAACCAGCAAGATTTGAGCTTCTGTGCTACTTGACTGCCTCACCCTCACATGCTCCCTGCAGTGTTATGCCTGCTTGGTCTCGACTTCCTGGGCCCACAGGGAGATCACTGCTTGTCCAGGAAGGTTGGGCAGAAAGTTGGGTTGGTTCCTGGTGTGCTGGTGCTCACAGCTACAAGTCTTGGGCATCACCAGCATTTGTCTCCATCCATCTCCCTGATCTCCAGGGTCATCACCCACGTCCCGGATCTTTCCTTCAGCCAAGATCTTCTTTCTGGGGTCACTTCTTTCCCAGAGCCAATATAGTCTGTGTGCAGAAACACAATGCATGATTGCCCCCCCTAACTGCTGGTTCTGTCTCATGTGTCTTTATTAAAGGAATGCTACTTTTATTTAGCCCAGGTGTTAACAAAACATGCAACCAGCTTATACTGGTTGTGGCGAGCAAGTAGCAGACTTCTGCTTTAGAGTTCAGAAGTTCAGTTTTGGACATTCACCCACATGCGCACAATTATCTGCCACCTCCTAGTGGTCACAATTTGCAACCAGCTTTTTGCCATATTTGTCCTTTTATCCCTTATTCTATTTTTACACTTCTGTCCTTCCCCACAACTAACCCCTTTTCTTTACACTTTGCTAAAGAAATCCTGTTGCAGAGCCACTCAGTAGTACTTAGTCTTCAGATCACCAGGTCACAGCAACAGGGGCCTGACTCACACAGCAAGAATTAGGTACTGCAAGATAACAGTACCTGGTAGATCGGAAACCGAGAACTCTCACACAGATGTTGGCAGTACATAATGAGGTCCCACATACTGTCAGGTACCGCTCTCATGACATGGTACATATAAAGTTCAGGAACTGGTTTAACGAAATTTATTCTGTACTGAACATTAGATTTAAGAGTAAGCGGATGATGTAGCAGTTCAGGTTAGCAAACTAGTTAAGAAGTCACACTCCAGAAAATTAATGCAGGAAAATATGAATTTAACAACAGATTCTAGATAGTTTAGATTATGAATAGGTACTGAAATCAATGGTATTTGCAGGCTGTAAACCATTATAGAGCCTGGCTGTAGGGAGCAATAATCAACAAACTAGCATCAGGAAACTCATGAAGTAGGCAAGTTCAGCAAAACAGGAGGATAAATGGGAAACTGCACAAAACAATGACTCTTGGTTTTGAATCAGATTCTATAGGAAATCAAATCTGTGTCCTTGAAGAAAGTGAGACATATTTCAGTCTGTTAAATCCCAGCAAAGGCAATTTGAATCAGTTGTGTCAGAAGTATAGTCATCCTATTGGAAGAACTCCAGAATAGAGACTAGCAGTTGTTCAAATAGGAAGTAATAAAAGCAATTCAGCCTCCTCCAGGGAAAGGTAATACCACACCAATGTGATGTTCCTGTGGTAATGGAGCATTAGGCTGGTGAGTGAGTTGATGTCATTGATAAAAGATAGACTGGAAACTGTGATTACTCCAGTGAAATCAGTTTCACTCTAACAGAAAGGGCATAAATCATGCCATGTACCTGAAAAACAGCCTGGCAGTATGCCCAAGAAGATTAAATGGCTACAAATGCAATGGGGTATAATACAAAAATTCTAAAGATTATACTAATAGTGATATTCTGTCTCCTGGTATCTTAGGTATCAAGTGTGATCCTATAGGTCCCATCAGAAGGCAACAAATTATGGACACCAAACAATATTGCACAAAAATTCCAGTTGCTAACTCAACTACAGAACAAAAAGCTGAATCCTGACCCTTCGGCTCCTTCAGAGACCAGTTTTGCTGTGCATTGGTACCTCTAAGAAGTGAGGTCACGTAGCCCTCTCCCACGATGGGCCCGTAGCTGTTAGTGATAGAATTCCATAGTGCTGCACCTTGATGAATGACCATAGAATATGAGCAAGTAAGTGCCCCAGCCTGCTGCTGGTCGTGCCAGTTTAGAAAGGTATTTCAAACAACCTCATTATATATTTTTAAGTTTTAACTCCTAAAAGAACATAGAACACAGAAAGAAACTGAACCAGTCGCACATAAAAATAAACACACACTAAGAGTAAAAACACTGATGGCAGTTTGGCAAACTAACGAGTACTGGAGAGACCAAGGGAGGGATGATAATGAATGGGAACTGTTTTTCCAGGCACTGAATACAGCTACTGTGATTCAGATTTGGAAGCTGTATAGAGATCTTAGAAGAGTAGAAGAAAATGTTATTCAGACTCTACTTCTGAGCAGATCCTACGTAACCCCAAGGGGTCAGAGCTTGGAGCTATAATAACATGGCTAGCTGCCTAACTGGGATGTTTTCACAGCGATATAAAATAATTCTGAGGAAGATGGACCTGCAGCTGAACCATATACTGGTTCATGGACTGGCTGGGTCCAGACCATATCTTATGGGCAAAGGTGCTTCTTGCGGCTCTAACTTCAAAGTGTACGTATTAGTGTAGATGTCCTTTACTCCATGACTGGCCCTCTTTTCCTCTGCTTTGGAAACTAAACAAGTCTGGACTCTGAAGAGGCAAAGGATCGCTTTACTGGTCCAAAATAGACCCTTTGCAGTTTCATCAGTTTTCCATGTTACAAAATATGGAAAATATATTGGTAAAACACCTCAAAGAACTCCAGTTACTGGAAAAAAGATAACTTTTCTTCCCCAAGCGGCAGAGAGAGACAGACAGAGACAAACAGAGAGATTTGACAGAAGAACTAGAAATATTTGGACAGAGATAAAATAAGAAGGAAAACTCAAATATGACCGCCAAGTTATGGAAGTGTTAGGGGGAGTGAAGTAAAGTTTTGAATTGTGCCAAAGAAAAGAGATCCTGGGGAGACTTTAGAAAGATGATAGAGATGCTGGAACTCTGTCCAAGACAAGACAGAGAGGTAGGCTGAGATACAAGTCTGAAAAGAGACAGACAACAAGCAGCGGTCTGGATCTGGAAGGTGTCAGGCTGGAAGCTCAGACTGACTCTGAGTAACTACATAAACCAAGTAGGCACAGGAAGAAAACAGAGCTGAAGTGTAGACGAGAAGATGAGTCACAAAGGAGAAGGAGATATCAAAATGGGATCCAAAAAAACTCAGATAGGATGGGATATCAAGAAAAAAGCTATTGGCTGCTGCGCTGAAAACAGAAGAGACATTAAGTTGGATAACAATTTTTCTTCTTCTGAAAAAGTTGTAAAGCAGAGACATTTCGAAAGAGAGACTGAATCAACCCAAATGCAAGCAAAGAAAGAGCTGGGCAGAGGAGCTCAGTGCAGCAGCTATAGATGGCTTGTTTGGTAGAACTATAAAGGTAAGGATAAAAAGGGGAGAAACATGGGGTATGCTGGTAACTGCTCTTTTGGAACAAAGAAATTAGATATCAAAATGGTATTTATACCTTGGCATTTCAATTTTATAAATATACAATAACAATTCTTTATGAATTTATATGACAAGAACAGCACCTAACCATTTAAAAATGAGATAACCAGTGTATTTCAGAATTATCCACTTGATAAGAGTTTCTGCATTTTGCAGGTATGAAGGATGCAATGTAATTAAATGGGTATACAAACCAAGTAGATATCATGGTCAGATACAAGCTATTGCAGGGAAATACAATTGAACTTGCCCCATATAATTAACAAACACCCATCAGCTTGCTGAGCCCTGCAGAGATGTGTTTTCGTTAGCCTGAATTGGCTATTGATAGCTTCCCGTATTTCCAACATCCCCTGGAGCACAAGACAGCCTTTCACCCGTGTATGTGGTCAGGACTGGTTGGGCAGATGCGGGGAAAGTCTGCTAGGGGCCAGCCAGGGCAATGATTTTTAACAGCTGAACTACAGAATCCGAGGTGATTACACAAAATGAATTCAGTTTGTGAAGCCAGTTAAAAATATCTTTTAACATCATGAGAAAGCAATACTTTTTACTGTAATTATGGAAGTTAATTTATACTCTTTTTTTTTGTCACTGGAATGAAAAACAATGTTTAAGGAATACAGTGCTGCACTATCAGAAGTTTTCAAATATTGTAGGAGTTGTGCAAGTCTGAAAGATCAACCCTGGTCAACTGAGAAATGAAGCTAGCATGAGCAAATTCCCCCACAAAGCTAGGAACTGGATCAGGCTTTTGATTTAACAGCACCAGGAGCTACTGAAGGTCTGTAGCTGAAGAGATTCTCACAACTGAAGAAGCAGTTCATTGTTTAATAATTTTAGGCTGCGCATTTAAACTGGCTCGTAGCCACAAGTTAGAAAGTAAATGAGTGCAGCTTTTGTGGGAGTACAGAAGTAGCTCCCAGTGACCGTGTGATTACAATTTTTTGGCATTTATCTGATAAACATGACCAGATATTCTAATCTAGCATGTTAATGTTATAAAAATTAAGATTATATAAGCCTTCAGTAATCCACCTGTGTAATTATTTTTTCTGTTTTTGCTGTATGTGATATGGCATATCTTTCATATTATCAGCGTGGCACAGCAAAGGAAATAAATCAAAAACTTTTAAAATAATCTCATTCAAAATTGCTATGAACTATCCTGTTTCCTAAATTTTTATATGAAGGAGTACAAGTTTAGCACCCAGGTTCATAGGTAACCTTGGCAATCTCAATTTACACGTCTTTTTCTTCAAGTGTAAGTGTTTCAGGATGAGAGATTCTTCAGAGCCAAGATATATCTTATTTTCAGATAGTGCGATTGACCTGCTTTCGTTGGGGTGTGGGGTGACTACTCTGCCTAGGCAGGGGATAATAACTGAAGTATAGTTGTGCACTTTTCAATGTTGGGACTAATTAGATGATTAAAGTACATCTGAAAAGATCCAGTTACTTGTTGAGGTATTTAATTTATGGTCTTTATTCATCTGTTTGGATTTCTGACTCTTGCTGCCTGACTCAGCACAGTCACCATTGCTACACACAGGATACTGGGTAGGTGGAAGACCCACGGAGCCATGGTCCTTCATCTTCGTTGTCTCCTCTTCTTCCAGATGTCTCTTTAATGTTGGCCTTCCATAATCACTCAAAATTTTGTATTACATCTCAATACTTTCCAGGTCTTTCGCTGTGTTTTCACAGTCCTTATCATCAGTCCTAACAGCCTTGCCCAGTACTTAGCCTACAAGACTCAAACTGCTTCCAGCCAGGGAGCACAGAAAATGTTTGACAAAATGTTATCAAGCAGTTGGTGGTTGGAAAACTCTAAGGACCCGTAGAAAGGCTTGAGGAACATGATGCTTGGGTTGTNACGGGAACTTGATGTTAGCATGGAGACTTACTTTGCTCTTCAGTGTTTTCAGAGCATCTTGTGCCCTCCTGCGCTAGGAGATACTAGGGAGTTTTGTTTCTGTGAGGGATGAAGAGGAATGAGAGATGGAAGGAATCTAGCATTTGAGTGTGCTAAGTAAGCTAAGATTATGCTCTCACATTTTAAAGAGGATGTGCTATGGAAATGGTAGACTTGTGTGTGATGGGTGTTTCTTTAAATAAAAGAGGAATTTGGGGAGCTTGAGGAAAGCAGAGCTGGCTTAGAATGCAACTAACTAACTAACTAAGTAATGTGCAACTCTCCCATCTATAGTGAGCCGATAAAAACCTCAAAAGCAGAGTTATTTCAGTTTCCTACCTGTACACTGCCTGTTAAAAGCACTTGCTAGCCCTATTGACAAGCATTGTGCCAAGGAGAAGGATGGGGTGGGGTCTATGGGACATAAGGGGTGCCCAGGTGGTACCTAAATATCTTATTCCAAATTGCCCAAACTGTGGACAATATTCCTCCAGCTCCACTCATTTAAATGACACTGAACCCACGGCAGGGAGAACGCAGAGAGGGATAAACATATGCAAAGTAGTCCTTGCCTTGGTTTGCACTTCCCCACCCTTTCTCCTCTGTATGGATGTCCATGTGAATACAGATATCCGTACAGACTATCAAACGTCCTGCCATCTGCGGTATTTGCTTTGGCTGGCAGAGGGTGAGGGTGCCATTTGTTTTGAATCATGGTGCAGACACCTGAGTCCCCCTCCTATTTGGATAGGACTCTTTGGGCACCTAGTGCAGTCAGTTGCAGCTCTGGATCCTGGCATCTAGGCACCGCAGAGCTGCATGTCACCGTGTCCCAGGCCCTGTGCTGAACATCTGTCCTCTGCTGGCTGTGTTAAGTAGGAGGCTGTGACTCGGTCAGCCTGGTGAGAGAAGGAAGGGAATACCTAGTTGTACATCTCACTACCATTTAGGGGTTACAGAGATGGCAAAGAAGCTCGTTTATGTAATACAGCCTACACAATTCAGTGTGCTCCAAGGGGAGATATTTTCTGGAGACTGCTGCCAAAAATACATGTTTAAAAAATTTAGTAGCTTTGGGGGATAAAACTTGGACCTGAGCAGCTATAAGGATGATTAGCTCCCTAAATCTTTTCTGTGAATCCTATTAAATGCAACTTCTACAGCCTGAAGAGCTCCTGTCCTACCCTGCCCCTGTGCCCCGTCCCTCTGCCAACTCCACAGATGAAAGGAATGTGTTGTGCTGGACTAAGCAACATTACCTTAATAGAAGGCTTCTCTCATAAGAAAAGGGGGGAAAACGCTCATTAGATCCCAGAATTGCATGGGAATCATTTCTATGTGCAGACACCTTTCCTGACCTGTCTTTGAACCAATTTTGTCTCCTTTTCTATACTGACCTGCAGAGCTGCTCATGAATACTTAATAGCTATTGGGCTTCCTACACAACTTCAGAAAAAAACAAGGAGAATGTTTAGAATCTCTCTATTTCCAGATATATCTTTGTTGTTGTCTCTTTGTGTGGAAACAAAGAGAACTACAGCCTAAAATTATTCTCTCTTTTGGACTTAAAAATATTGCAGTACTGTACAATGGTACAGATGGTGAGAGACAGGGCCTGTTGCTGAGAATATCAGTTCCCTTTCATTAAAGCTGTGAATTCACTGTGACCCCATCATCCTGTCTATGTTTAGCTGAGCTATCTGGACCCAAGACAGCCTGAAGTGTGGACTGTCTCCAAGATGCCCCTGTGCACACTCAGATTGCCCTTGTAGGCAACCTGAAATCAGAGATGCAGTTTCTCTCCATCCTCATGTAATCCAGAACATACAGTGAATGCTAACCCTGCAGCCACCCCCCCTGCCCCACCATGAATCTGCACCTGCAGAGCTATCCCACATTCACTTTGGCAGAAAGGATTGATACTTCAGAGTTTAGGGCCCAGATTTTAAGAGATGCTGAAGAAGCACCTACCAATGGGCAAAACCACGTACATACGGCCCAGGCCACATCTAAGAGAAGGTGGAGAGATGGGACAGGAAGGCCATGAACAACACTTGGATCAGGGTCTCGTGGAGTCAAAAAATGCATCATCTCCAGAAAAGAAGGATGGACACTTCCAAAAAAAAAAATCTCTGTTTTTAATGTTGCTGTAATTTGTCTGAATGATCATCAGTTTTATTACTAATAGCTGATATTTATTGGGAGCGTCTCTTACAAATATACGTTCATGCAATATCTCATAGCTTATCTAATTGCTCCCTTAATGAGCATGTGATCACAGTTCATTTTGAATTTTAACCCTAATTGTGGCCATTTTTGTCCATCCTCAAATTGAGCACGCTTCCCAAATCCCAGTACTTGACATCTACAAATCCAAGCATCATATGTCCTTGGACTGCCAGCCAAACTCACGTTAGTCTGCTGACTGCCTAAATTGCACATATCCAAACGGTTCAAGGAGGATGAAGGTCAGGAGGTGGTAGTCATGTCTGCTAGTGGTGTGAATATGTGTCCTTACAGTGGTGCTGCAATTTCATTGGTGCATCTGGCTCTAGAATACACAAAAGGATACGTGGAGTCATGGAGAATCTGCAGCGTGTTCTTGGGAGATGAAAGAACAGATTTTATTAGTCAGGAAGCGTCTGTATTTGCCTCATGATATATGCATGGGTAATCCATTTTTTATAGAATTGGTCACTTGCATTATAAGACATTGAAATAATTACTGAATGCCAGATATGACAAAAAAATGTAATCATCCTGATTTTGACCCCATTTTTAATCCTATGTTAGCTTTTTATTTAAGATACATTTATGACTGATGTCAAACAACAAGTGGGTTTTATACCAGTGTGACAGAATGAGTACCTATTGTGCTGTCAAATCTCATAACTAGAATACGGGGTCAAATAAATATATTAAATTTAATTTAAGCTTAAGTCTCCCCATCAGACCTATTATCTGTGAATATTTCATATTTTCCTTCTGCAAAATGAAGGCTAGGTTATATCAATTTGTTTATAGCACATCAGACTTAATGAAGATTTTAAAGAGGTCCAAATATCATTTGTATTTTCTAAGCATATTAGAGATCTTCTCTTGTACTTCCATATCTAAAACTTTATGAAGTTTTGAACTAATCTGACACAACTTCCCTACCAAAAAAAGCAGGGAACACTGTTGGAGGATGGTCTCCTTTATGAATAAAACCAACACTTATTTTCTCAGTTTTTAATTCGCACGGGTGCTGATATGTAAGCCCACACAAGAGTTCACGTAACCTACTTAAAAGTAATTCGTTAGAGCCTTAAGCCCCCCCATGTAACCGATGAGTCCTTAATTTTACCATGAGACAGACTGTTTATCAAATTCCTCCACTATGTCTGGTACCAAATATGAAGTGTCTGCTGTGATTCCTATTGGAGAGCTCTCAGATGTGAGCACTGGGTACATCTGGAGTTAAACACAGCCTGCCTTTGTTTTATACTCATTTTTTCCAATATTAAAGCAAAACACTGTTCAGCAGCTCTTTACTACGACTATAACTTGGTAACATTAACAAGCACATGTTCCATCCTCCCAAAATTCTCTGTGAAGGATGGTCTTTGGCAATCTTGCCTGAAACAAACAAGCAAAGGTGTTTATTTAACTGCCGATATTGTTAGTTAAGTTTTCTATTTCTAAATGGCATTTTCTAGAGGTTTTTTTGGCTTTGTTATAGTACCCAGGACGCTCACAGCATCTCTGTACAGAGAAAGGTAAAATACATTTGCTTGCATTTTATTTTAAATGACAAACAAGCCAGAAGATCGGTTTTAAAAGTACACTATTAATGCTGGAAAGACAAACACTAAAAAGCTACAAGGTGGTAAAATCAAGCCTTTCTGTTCAACCTTAATTTGCCCTTTTTATGCATCTATTGTAATAGTCTTTGATAATATGACCACAGATTTTTTTTTCCACCATGATGGTGTCTGACTGAGCACTCAGAGCAGCATCATCGAGCTACTCTGGGGATGAGTTGGTGCTACTTAATAGGGAATGCTGCTCATTGGACTCCAGCCAGTTGTGTCCACCTGCTGCTGTCTCCCCTATCCAGGCACTCCTCATCTCTCCAGCAGCTCCAACTGGTAGTGCTCCCATGTTTTCTTTTGCTTCCTCTGGTCCAGCACCACCTTGCTCAGCACACCAGATCCAGCGGGCACCAAATCAGGCTGCTTCTAGCACAATGCCAGGACCTCAAGTAGGGAGAAGGGTTTTCTAAGGTTGGGCAAAAGGAGCCATTTCAAGGCAAGTTCAGCTTTCCACGGGTAAGTCTGGGCCAACATGAATGGTCAGTATGAGGATGGCTCACGCAACTCAATTGTGTTTAGGACCAGTGAGAGTATGAAGCACGTTTCTACGTGCAGATGTCACATGGGATCAGGACTCTGCAGAAAAAGCTATAGTAGTAAATTAAAAGGTGGTGGCACAGTTTTGACCTGGGCTAGCTAGCATAATCAGGAACAATTCACTGGCACAGCTTGGAAATTGGCTCAGCCAGGGCCCTTTCCTAGCACGCAGTTGCAATGAGGTCCCTCTGCTGTAAGGAACAAGAGAATATAGCAATGCCAGGCCAGCTGGTATCTGTAGCAGGAATCAGCCACATGTAATTTATTTGCCTGAATATACTCTGAGAGTCTCAGTCATGCTTATTGCATCCTGACACATTGCACTTTTAAGTTGTGAAACAGCAGCAGTCTTTATTCACTTGGGCAGCCAATTTGCCTGAGTTCGAGGCAACATGACAGAAATAACAGTGCAAAAACCACCTCCCTGACAAATGACAAGTCCTTGTCCAAAGGACAAAGTCCTAATATTTCCTAAAGAGAAACATCAGTATCTTGGGAATTCATTAAAGACTCTATTCTGGGCATTTGGGCATGGAAAATGTCAAGCCATATACCTGAAAAAAACTAGTCTGGAAAATCTTGAACAAAATTTCCTAATGCAAAGTATGAGGCAACATTTATAACAAAGTCACTCCACTAGCCACATTTGTAAAAAGGATAAGCATTACTGCAGAGGGAGCAGTATGCTGCAGAGATTAGATTTACTTCTCTTAGTTCCAGTAGCAGAGCAGCAGAGAGCTCCTCAGTTTCAGAGCTGTGGCATGATCAGACCTCCTGTCCTCTCCAGCAGACTGCTAGCTACTCATTTCTATCTGGGATATGATTGCCTTAAACAATTTCCAGCATTTTTACCTGCCTGTTGGGCAGGCAAGAAACAGAGCATTCTTTCCCCAATATCTCCCTGAAAGGTCAGATTACCAAGTGTGGCCTTTGGAAAGCTGCAGGAATAGCATGTGTGCTGCCACGTGAGGTGTGTGCAGCTGGGGTTTAGCAGCTGTGAGCCGAAAATTTTTACATTACTTTGTTCCAAATTTTTTTCCAGCTTTGCTATTAGTATAGAGCTCAGAAAACATTGCTGCCAAACTGTTATTTTGTTGGATTTTTTTTTTCTTTTACCTAATGGGAGCTTTTTTTTTTTTTTTGTCTTGGATTTTTGCTTGCTTTATTTATGGCATTAGAATTCTCATTTGCTATGCAGTCACTGCTGGCAACTCCATCTTTTATGCTTTACTAGATTCAGGTTTGTATGTGGAAGGAGCCGTTCTGGAGTACAGCTGCAGCGTTTTGGGCCATACTGGCTCTGTTGAAAACTATCGCTTACCAGCGTGATGGTGTCACCGCTGACATCTGAGACCTATCCCTCAGTGCAGTTGTACTTTACTGGACACCTCATTTTCAGATCCTGCTTGAAAACAGCAAGTGTATGTAAGAATAACATTTGATCTCATTGGTGACCTGTGGCCCTGATCTGCGGTTGCCTTGGGCCCGTGGCTCAGCACGATGCCAGAGCAGCCCGGGTGCAGCCCGGCCCCAGCCAGAGGCGATGGGCAGCATCGGTGTCCCAGGGAGTCACTGCTGCCCCACACAAGCACAATCTGTGGGTTGCTCACACTGGGTGGATATGCAGTGCCTACTTTTGCATCCCTTTCTGATTTGCATTCACTCTTTTCTCTGATCTTTTATTTGTTTGTTTTGCAAACAAATTTCTACTGCATTACGAATATCTCAAAGGTATTTGGGTTCTCTGGCTTGGAGCACGTGTTTCTTTGTAGAAGACAATTAAAATCATAGTAAGGGGATGCATCTTCATTCAGGATTAACTCCAGAGAGTGATAACCATGTAGAATTCCTGAATCTGCTTATTTACCCACCTGTGCACTTAGCTTTTTGTGCCTATATTGTTTATTTATAATGCATTTTCAATGAATGCAATCTGGAATATAACAGTTATCTGGAGGTCACCAGAAAGTAAGTAAATATGCATGTAAAATATTGATGAAACATTTTTCCAATGTTTTTTAAAATGCTAAGCAGAAAATTAAGAGCTTGATCCAGCAAACTTCTGCATGTTTCATTGACTGCATCAGCGATGGCAGGCCTTTGTGAGGGTTTTTCAGTCTGTCTCTGGGTGACAGTGACAGGAAGGTGATTTAGAAATGAATAAATTTCCCTAGGAATTTCTGAATTTCAGTGCTTAGCAGTTTACTTTAGGGAAACCTAACATGTTTGTTTGTGATGCATTTCAGCAATACACATTCAGTGCATTACTGTTTAAAATAAGCCAATGATGTTCAGTGAATGTAATGGTCCAGTCAAAATGCAACTGTGTTGCATTATATATATAAACATGCCATATTTACAAACACTCCACAGTGTAAAAATGTTTAATATTTTTTTACAAGGCATAAAGGTTTTAATTCCCCCCCCTTGAGAAAGAACATGGGATTCTGTCTTGGTAGATCTAAGGAAACTTTTGTTGGGGATTCAAATTTCATGGTCAAGGACAGGAACGCTTTGTAGCTGTTATTAAAGGAGTGGAATTAACTAATAACTCTTTTTCCATCGATGTAGTCTTTTTCTGTCTCACCATGAGTCCCAGGGGGCTATTTAAAAACATGCTTATAATGAAGCTCTAGGGACTGCTGCATAATCCTCTGTTATTCAGACGAATGCTCTTCAGCTTGATTTTTCAGAGCTCCAATGTATCTGACTAACATATATTGAACTCTCAGAAATCTTCTTGTGATTCCTAGTTACTTCATCAGGGCACTTATTCTGCTTTATATGCAAACTAGTTCGTAAACAAGGGATTTTTTGGAAAGCTGAAAGAAGCAAAGTCTGATGTTGTGTATATTTTCCGGGTCCATGGAGAACATGTCTAGAGGATGGTCTTTGGCAGTATTGATCTGCTTCTGCATCCAGAATCTTCAAATAATCCAACAAAAAATCTATCCTTTACGCACTTGAGAAAACCTTGTCTCTAGCAGCCCCAGAGCTAAGAGTTTTCTTCTATTTTTCTCCTGCAACTGATTGTCTGAGAATGACAGAGCTATGGAAAGCAATATTCACACTAGAAACCGAAAATTAAACGCTTCCGCTAACTGGGCTCATACACTGCGGCCATTTGCATGGGCTCTGACTGTCATAGGCAATGCTAGAACAGAAAACTATAATAAATATAAAGACAGTGAAACACATTGGGGTAAAATGCTGAAGAGGGAGGAGGTGAGAAGAGGAGAAAGGTGAGGTGGAAGAGCCAGGGACTACGGAACCAGTCAGGATGCTTGGCCCTTCTCAGGAGGCACTGGTAATATACCATGTGTGTATTTGGTAAGATTTCAATTTTATTTTATTTAACACAGTTGTTGAGGCCAGAGGAAAAGAACAAAGACCCAAAGGATGGGGCTAAAGAATGAATTCTGCTCTATTCTCAATTACAAAATACAGTTTTACTGAAAATACTGGAATAGGGAAGGCTGCCATTTTTCAGCTAGAAGTGAGGTGAAGTGCTCCTACCTTTTGAGTAATTTTTTTTAATGATTGAAAATCTAATAATCTAATAATGAATATATAACCCCAGACGTAACATGAATCTGATCTTCACATTTCGTTTGGAGTGCCCAAAGGAAGAAATACTGAGCTTTTCATTATAAGTGGTAGTTCTAATCTAAAATAAACATCAGTGCACTGCAGACGTACAAAGCCGTTTTAATCAATAGGCTCTTCAGCTAAAATATATTGGCCCTGATTTTACATATTAATTCTCTGTTTTTAACATAATTTGCATGATCATGCTCCTTTCTCATGGAGTCAGTCATTTGAACTTTATAATCTCTACCTCCTAGCTTTATCTGCTGTTAACAGCTGCAGGGATTAATTGAGAGATATGGTGAGGTCTTCCTCCTCCTACCTTCTGTTTCAAAAAGCTGCCAGTCAGCACTGCTATGTACCTAATACTGTGATGTGGATA
Organism: Chauna torquata; assembly: GCA_013399475.1. Taxonomy (NCBI): domain Eukaryota; kingdom Metazoa; phylum Chordata; class Aves; order Anseriformes; family Anhimidae; genus Chauna; species Chauna torquata. Next base: position 57,059 of record VXAL01019441.1, on the reverse strand, counting down.
CTGTTGCACTCTGGAACTCACACACCAGGTAGAGTTTATCTGAGAAGATAAGGATATTTCCCACGCAGATTTCTGCTATCTGAGCTATTCATCTAGCCTGTGTCTAATCAGTGGAGATAAAGAAGCACTTCTGTTCATCTCACCCTAATATAGACATCTAAAGTAAGTCAAATAAATTGCATCCTAAAATTGCCTAGTTTTTTCTGTTCACCATGAGTAGAGATTAGCAAGAGTGGTGCAGTTGTAGATGTTAATACTAGAGGTGTGGGAAGGTAAGTGAGATGAATCTAGCCACTGCCTTTGCATTTTCAGCAGTTCTCTCTGTTTCATAATTGACAAATTATACTCTGGCTGAACAGGTCCCAGGAAGAGCAATAAAAGAATTAACCACTGCCTATATTGCAATACCTTCTTCCTGAAAGCAGCAAGTGTTCCCATCATCATTCAGTTAATGCACAATAATACAGGCACAATAATTTTTACAGCTTCAGAACACAATACTGTTACTGTCTGGATAACCTAAAAACATACTGAAGACATTCAAGACTAAGTTTTGCTATTACCTGAGGCCTTTGCTACAGGAAAACAGTCTAGCTGAGATTCACACATCAACAAGCCAATCACAGGACTGAAGGAGCTTTAAAGAGATCACTCAGTGCAGCCAAAATCCTGAGGCAAGATCATTGTTAGTGAGATTATTCTTGGTTTTAAAAAGATCCCAAGTTGGAGACTTCAAACCACTAGTATCTAAGCTGTTGCTTCCTTGTTATAATTTACAGCCATTACTTCTTGTCTCCTCTACTATTGGCTTGGAGAGCAAGTGAACCTCTTTCTCTTTATTTGCTTGACTGTCATCATGTGACCACCTAGTTCCGTTTCCTCTAGGCTAAACAACCTCATTTTGTCCAATTTTTCCATATGGCACGGTGACTCTTCTCAGCATGTGTCTCACTTCTGCCCAAGTTTGCTCCACATCCTTTTGCTGTCGTGTCCAAAACAGGACACAATATTGTAGTAAGGCCTTGCCAGACCTGAAAGGACCAGCTCATGCATTCTGCAGCTTAATCTTGCTCTTTATAAGTGCCAGTTTGATGTCTGCTGTTCTTGCAGCAATACAACACTGCTTGCTTGTGCTTGGGAATCATCCTGGGTAACCCATTAATCCTTTCCTACAGGACAGCTCCTAAGCCACTGTCACGGTGGGGAGGGGGGAAGGAATGATATGCACTTCATTCAAAAGAGAGAAGCAGCAATATGATTTATTGATAACAAAGCTTATGTGACTTAACCAAGATTCGATGATGGCAAGGTACACCTGATTATAATTGGAAGACAGGCTTAATTATACACTATATACTACTCAAAGACACTAAATGAAAGACATTATATACTACACAGAGACTACTTAAGGAACTAGGTTAGGCGATGTTACATCCAGGAAACCCTCCCGCTGAGTCATGAGGTTCAGAGTGGACCACCTTGCTTTCTAACCTCCTTGAACCAAAAAGGTAAGGAGCCAAAGTGTGGCTGAATCCACTCCTAGCCCCAGACTTGGTCAACGGTTTATGTCTAAAGGACTATATGCATTATGCAAACCCTTTATGCTACTTAGCTAAGATTATAAAGTGTGATCACAAAGCACCATTACAGCATGTTAGCATGCTGTTACTTTCCCAATGCACTTACTAACTATCTGTAGCAATAAGGGGTCCTCTCAATCTGCAGAAGTAACCTTGGGAGGTGTCCCTGCCCAAGGGGAGGTCCCAGAGTGCAGCCCGCTGTCGTGTCAGGAGAGCTCAAAGGGCTCTTGGGCCTCTCACTATTTATGGGGTAAGATGATTGACTTATGGTCACATTTGCATACAGATGTTAGTTTCTTCCAAATTTGGCTTGAGCTGGGCTTTCTTCCACATTTGGCCAGCACTGGGGGAGGGGGGAGGGGGGGAGGGTGTTGCTTAAATTAGCCCTTGTCTATTTGTCTTCTCTCTCCCCCAAATCCAGGATACAGCCATCACGACCAGACACAACCATCATGACTGGATTAGGTGGGATGCTCTGCTTAAGCAGGGAGGTTGGGGAGGGGCGTACACTGTCACAGCCAGTCAATTTCCTTTCCTGTATTTACGTACTAATTTGCATTTGTCAGAGTGCAGTACTTTTCTCAGATCGAATCTCCACTTGTCAAGACTCCATTTTGAACTAAAACTCATCCCCTGGCAAGCCAGCTCCCTTCCATCCAGACCATCATGGAATTTAGTAATTCCCTATCACCCTGTCAACAATGCAAATATTGAACTGTACCATTCCAGGACAGGCCCTGGATAAACATCTCTCAGTGCACCTCTCCATTTTGACTCTGGGTCAGTGCCAATTACCCCAAATGTGCTTTTCCAACCATTTTTTTTGGTCAGACAGTAGTGCTTTTATCTAAGCTATCTTCTCCAATTTGCTCTGGGTCTGTTATGTGAAACCTTAGAAATTCTTAGTATTTGACATCTACTGCCTTTTACCTGTTAGGTTGTTGTGTAAGAGATTAGCCTGGTCTGATACAATTTGTTCTTGACATATCTGCAGAGAAGCAGACAGATAGGTTAACAAAAGGACGTAAGTGCCAGCTGACTGTCATCTCAGATGCCTAAGGCCTCAAAACTCATAGCTTCTAACTAACCCCAAATAATCTAAAATCCCTCGCTTTTATGTTTCCTCTACTAAGTAAGTATTTTACAAAGTCCAGTCTGCACCTCAGTAACATTTAGTGCTTAAATCCCAGCAGGATTAAGAGTCTCTAACCAAAGCTCTGCAGAAAATAAATGAAGATTTAATGGGAGATATAAGATGAAGAAGAAATTATGTCACTCATCTGAGACTGAGACCTTCAAGTTCTGGTCACAGTTCAGAACTGTTTCTATATTTTCCAACAGAATATCACTGGATGGAAAAAAACAAAACAAAACAAAAACAAAAAACCAACCAGATGGATATTAAGCTGAACTTAAATTTCTCTTCCTAAACTAGCCTTTTAACAGAGGAATTGCGTGCACTGTAGTGTAATGATTATTGTGATTAGTCACTAAAATGTTAGCAACTAAAGAGGCATTAATTGCAAACTGTAATTATCTTTTTTTTTTTTTTTTTCCCCCTGAGGTACAGCATCTGTTAAATGCAAAAAGCACCAAACCATCAAGAAACAAATACTAACCTCACTGGAGCTGTTAACTTCTGACTTCACTTATTTTTACAGCCTTGGTGAAATTAAATGAAATATTATATAGATAACACTGAATTTGTCTTAGAATTTTTATTTCTGTTGTATTTTTATTGGCTTTGGTCTGTCAGGGTTAACTGTTAATCAAGAAGAAATGCCTGCAAGCACCAATGTGAAAGCACAAAACCAAGTAGTGGTGGAGAGAATCTCAGATAGTAATTTGGCATGGTTTATGCACCAAGCAGACTGGACTGTACAAAACTAGGCTGTTGTCCCCGTGTTTCATTCTATGAAAGATCTCAGTTTTGAATTAGTACTACACTAATTCTGCAACACTTGAGGCAGACTTTTCTTCTGGATAACAGGTTAACCTGGGAGCAGTTTCTGTTGAATTTGGGACTTCTTTAGGGACACTGTCTCATGCAGATTTTATGATCTTTAACAGAACACAGCTTTTCATTAAATCAAGCTATTTGCAAGGTATGTACACTTGCCCTTTCTTCACAAAATGTGTAAGAATTTAGCTTTGGCACTTCAGTATTTCAAACGGCCAAAAGGTTCAGAGCAAATACAGATGGGCACATTGACAGTGTAACGGAAACCTGTACAGAGTAAACACAGAAGCATCACTTCTACCAAAAAGGATTAAAAAGTTGACAAGTAGATAAATAAGGTTGACACTCTCATTCTTAGAGTCCTTGAAAAAGATTTCCCTTAAGGAAAGAAATTTTGCCAGTCTAAAATGATAATTATTGATTTCTACTCTGAATGCTAAAGAGTGGAGGTAAGAAACCACCAAACTGAAAACTCGATGTGCCTATAATCCATTTTGCCTAACCTTATGAAATCATTAACCCGTATCAATGATCTTCTATTCAGAAGATGAGACTTGAGATAGCTTTTATATTTAGTGAATAGAATTTGAGCAGACTGTAAAGAATTATATAGACTGTAGGAGATCACATGGATCAACTCCACTCCTTCTGAGTTTCAGAAAACTAGACAATTTATGTCTACTTTAAAATGGTCCATATAGCATCCAACCATGCCACCATATGCAGCAAATCACCATGCACGTCCTAATATATACAGATATGCATATATATAAAAAAAGAATACATTCAGTGAATGATGAAAAGACGAAATTATTGTGTACCCTGCAAAAACAAAGGGGAAGATCATGAACATGACTAACGTCTAGGCACTTGAAATTGTGTATGTGTGTCCATGTGCATAAATATAATATTTCTGCTTGCTTCTGAAGTTAATTGTGCAGTGTTTATAGCTGCTTGTCATGAAATACTCTACTCAGAAAACAAGGTGTATTAGAGGGAGGGATTAAGTACTGCAATGTGTAGAGATATTACAGTATCGGTAATGAATTGCTTATAATACCTAAAAAGAAATTAAAATCCTCAGTTCTGCAAATACTTATGGAGGTATTTAACTTATATCAAAACATTGCTCCTCTTTGTTCCTTTTGGAAAATAAGGGAAGTCTTTGATGTTTCATTATATTATACATATATTTATGCATGCACATGCATATATTTATTTAAAAAGATCACTGTGTTAAGAAAAAATTAAGTATGTATGTATTGAATGTACTGTATGAGCCAGGTCTTGAAATTATGTGGAAAAGTATCATGTTCTAAACATGTACAGGTTGTAGAATTATATACACAATATTTTAAAAGCTGAAATTTCCTGCAAAAAAACACATGCAGGACAACATCCTGATCACAGAATCACAGAATAGTTGAGATTGGAAAGACTTTCTGGGAACGATCTGGTCCAACCCCCTTGCTCCAGCAGGGTCAGCTAGGGAAGATTGCTCAGGAACACGTCCTGTCAGGGTTTAAGTATCTCCAAGGATGGAGCCTCCACAGCTTCTATGGACAACCTGTTCCACTGTCTGACTACCACCACAGTCAAAAAAAAAAAAGGAGTATCTTGTGTTTTAATTTGTGCCTATTATTTCTTATCCTGTCACGGGTTGGCACTGAGAAAAGCCTGACTCTGTCTTCCTTACTGTATCCCCATGAGATATTTATACATGTTTATAAGACCCCCTGAGTCTTCTCATCTCCAGGCTAAAACATCCCAGGTCTCAGACTTGGGGGAGAGAGAGAGAGAGCGCCCTCTCTTAGGTCAGATGCTTCAGTCCCTTAATCATCTTGATGGTCCTTCACTAGACTTCCTCCAGTATGTCCAAGATTTTCTTGTACTGGGGAGCCCAGCACAGGGCCTGGCTCCAGATGTGACTCACCAGCTCTGAGCAGAGGGGAAGGATCACCTCCCTGGACGTGCTGGCAACGCTTTTCCTAATGCAGCCCCAGATGCTGTTGGCCCTCTTTGTTGCAAGGGCACATTGCTGGCTCCTGACAGTTGTGTCAGGTTTCCTGGTGGAAATCCCGGCAGCTCCATCTTCTACTGCTGAAAATGGGAAAATATTTTAATGTTTCTGAGCATTAAAACATATGAAACTTGAAAATGTGGAACACGTTATGCAAAATAGACCACAACTATTATGATAGTAGTTTCAGAAAGGACTTCATGAATGTCAATTAAATTTTCACATAATCAAAATTTTAAGAATGTTTCTTTTCAGTATCTTTCTCAAAGGTAATCTCTTCTAATTCACAGCTAATATTTCTCATGGGATTAAAAAGTTATCTTTCATAGATGTCTACAGGTAACAGGAATATGCATAAAGTTAATTTACAGCTGCAATACATGACTTTCATATAAAACCATCCTTTTTACTAAACTTAATAATTGCTTTTAATAAACGATGCTACTTAGGGTATCATTGATCCCCTAAATTCTGTTTTCATGAGTGTGACTTGTTTAGTACCATGAGATATAAAAATACTCTAGTGAAATGCAGAGGAAATTTAATATCTTAGCCATTCACTAGGTGTAGCTTACGACTCATCTAACTCTAGGGAAATCATCTCAGCTAAGCATCTAAATTCCATCATAGGAAAGAGATGGGAACTTCCAGAGGGCAAGCCATCCTGTCCTAAAATCATTTGAACTTGGGACAAGGAAGTGAAATGGTCTCTGAAGCACCAGTAAACGTAAAAGCCATGTAGAAAAAGAGCTTAAGTTTCTAAGTTTTAGTTTGCTGATGTTTAATAAAATGAAGCTATAGACAATGAGCATAAGCTACTGCTGGATGGACAGCTTGCCTGATTTGGGACAGTGGTTCATAAATCCTGTTCAAAATGTGTTAGTAGTTAAGCAAAAAATATATCCATATATAAGCATGATGACTCTGAAGCCCACGGTAAAATTTCAGTGCTATTTGTCCAACCTTGGCATTGGAAAGATAATATTACAAATGCTGGAACAGAGAACCAGACTGTTCAAAAGCTGAGTTAGCTATATTCACCCCAGATAGCAAGTGAAAGAAATGGGTTTGAAGGAAAAGAATTAGTTGATTCCCTACAATATTCTCATTATTATTTATTTCTATCTCTTCAAGTTTTCAATTAATGCTGGTTTTTTTAAACAGAGTTAATTCATTAAAATAAATTCAGCAAAATTATTTGTAAAATGTATTAAAAATACTATGAATAAAATTTTAAAATATATGAGCCTTTTAAAGTATACATTTTTTACATCTCCCGTTCTTTATTTATTTACTTTTGTGTCCTTTAAGAAGGAAAACATATTGCTTGAAAAGGTCTGAGTGAAAAATGTATAATCTTTTGAAGTGGAAGTTCCTGGTCTTTGTAGTTTAAAGATTACCCTTTTTTAGATGATCTTGACTGCTGGGCAACCAATTTGTGTCAGTCCCATGAGTATTCTTTAAATTAAGTTTAGCTGCACATTGCTGAGAAGATTAAAGACTATTGGATGAAAATTAGGACATAGCCTCCTCTTCATTATTTTTCTTTCTGATGAAATCTGTTCTAAATTAATTTGTCCATAGGGGCACACATGCATGTATGTGTGTGCATATCTATACAGGGGCACGCATGTGTGTATGCATGAGTGTATATCTGTATTTATCGATATCCACACACAATTAAGGTGAGGCAAACATACAGATTTCAGCTATGGAGATTGGAGGGTTTTAGCCTTGCCATTAGCACCAGTAGGTACGTGGCAAACTCCTGTGTCACTTATGCTGTAGCTGCAGGACTCGAGCATGCTTTGGAGAATGTCTTTTGGTCACATAAAAGCATGCTAACACATTCACACAACGTACACTCTTATCAGGACAGAAGGAAGGAAAAATTGTACTAGACGTAGTACTAGTGATGAACCTGATAAGGCTGGGATTAGGTCAACTAGGACCTTTAAGAAAATAAAGATACAGTTAGAAGCTATGCTTAAATTGTGTTGTTCTGCTCATGAACTAGGAATAAAAACTAAATGATTATGGTAGTCTTAAGTGATGTATTTTGATGCTACTCTAAATACCTTAACATCAGTACATTATTCTGACAGAGCCTAACTCCTGTACTGATGATTATCAGATAAATACGTTAGGGTTGTGCTAGCGTGCAGTAAACCTGGACTCGCCTTTACCACTAAGCTGATACTGTGGTTGTTTTGTACACCTTTGAATGCTGAGATTGTCTCACAGGGGCTTTGCAAGCACTGCAACAGTCCAGCCTCGACACGGACATGTCAATATTACCCAGCTGAAGACAACAGCAATAACAACAAGGAAGCCAGCAATTACTGATCTTTATGGCAAACAACAGCACAGACAACAGTAGCCATACAATTTTTAGCACTAATCTCTTTCTCCCATAATGAGGGACTATCTGCTTCTGCTTCTGTACCTTCCCCTGCCAGACTGATTTCAGATAAGATTTAGGAAACCAGGGAGGTTAAATCCCATGTTGCTAATATGCGATGACTAGCAGGCTAGTGAGAGTAAAATAAACATGCTGAAAGTCCAAGAGGTGCCGGCCATGCCTTAGTGGAAAACATCTAATAGCTAATGCTAAGTAGCTAATATCCACATACCTACTACTACAACTGAGAGTCTTCTCATACCAGAAATGCTCCTTCTAAAAGAGCTTCTGAAAATATCATCAAAGAATAGTTCAATAATCTTCAGAAATCTGGAGCATCTTGCAGCCTTTACAGATATGTTGAACTGTACTGCACAACAATTCTTCTCTTTTGAAGTAAATTAATACTTTCTTTTTGTATCTAATTAATGCTTTATTTCAAAAACAAGTAAAAAGTAACATACAAATATGCTTTACATAATTCCCCCAAAAAGTGTTGCTGAAAGAACAGAAACATTTCCTATTTGTGTTTTTGGAAGAAAAGTTTCAAATTAATTGGCAAGAATAAAAAGAAATATCAAACAGATGCTGCATATATTCACCTTATATACTGAATAACAGGAGTTTGTAGAAAAAAATACTGAGCTCATGTAAAGGCTTGGGTAGCGCATAGGAGAAGGGTGACAAAACGAAGGTAACACACTTGGAGTGTTTGACTTGCAACTTCAGTAATTACTAGTATCCTTTTTGCATAGTATTTATGCAGATTTATGTATACCTAAGGAAAACTGAAATATCTTCTGAATGTGTACAACTGCCAGTAACTTAAGAATTTTATATTCACAACATGATCATCTCTCACTTGGGCTAAATTAGTAACTGTTGGCATTAATAGGAATTACCATGTATGAGAAACAGCCAATATAAGACCACAAAATTTGCCTTTTAAAATTTTTACTCATTTTGCTTTTCTCCTTTGTTTTACTATGGAAAGGCTGTAGGTATGTGAGTGTAAGCAGCTATACGCACCTAGCTATATGCATCAATGGAATATGGACTGATGAGAGATTGTATTTTTGACTCCAGAGAGACTCTGGGCAACTTCTTCTTCTCTGACGGGACACCAGATTCACTGTCTTCCGTGCTACAAACTTGAAATCCTGGTAAAAGGTTATAAAGAAACAATTCTATGGAGAAGTTAAACACGTTAATTTGTGGGGCCAGATTCAAGGGGAAGTTGAGATCTGCTTGCTGAGAACAGCTCACTTTATATTTACCCAATCTGCTATGATTGGTTCTTAACCAAACCCCAGTGTAATGCAGAGTAACCTTAAGTCCAAAAGCAATGGTATCTAGAGCTCACAGTACCAGTCAGTGGACAACAGTGTAACCATACTCTCATGTCATCCTCTTAATTTCTCTCTTGTTCCGGTTCTTTGTCAGATATGAATATTTTTGTACAGAAAATTCTGTCTGAGCTCCAAGCTACCTTTTTTTTTGCCAGATCTCAAGTTCCTACTCCCTCCTATGGAGGGATATAGGGACAGTATTCCCATTAAAAGACACAGTTAGATTAGTTGTTTCTCATTAAAATTACCTAATTTTGTCCTTTTGCATCCTCAAAACTGTCTGAATCATTTTCCAGAAACATTTGAGTCATGAAAAAGATCAAGCATAGGACATAATAGCCTGAATGTTTAAGCTACAAGCTATTGAAAATAGACTTGTAAGATACAGAAGCTAACTTGAACCGTAGGTTCTGCCATACGCTATATTTTAAGGCCTATAAATAAAATGACCTTTCTGACATCCTTCATTCACTTTGGAGAGTTCGGAATTCAACAAGAGTAGTGTTCAGCTCAACGGTGGCTGACTCTAAAGCTTTTACTTTCATTTGAAAATTTTTAATATCATGGGAAATATTCTGCACCACTTGAAAAGGAACTTGCATACATCAGCTGTATGGATGATAGGCTTAGATGTGGTCAGAGTTCAGATTATCTCTGCAAATATACATCTCAAATTCAATAAGGAAAAAAAGTGAATAACCATGGATTTTTAGATGTTGTATTGCATTGTTAGCGTTCTTATGGCAAGAGTAAGCTGCGGCAAGATGTTTCTAAGAGACTATTCTTACGACATTTTAATGTTACCTTCAACTGCACCACAGCAGCAGAGTCAAAGGGCAAATTAATTGTTTCTTTTTGTAAAATTGCCAGTTGGAATACGATTTCCATTTTTTTGCATGTAGTAGTAGTCCAAGGCTGGACTGGAGCATGGAGCAACATATGGTCATTTCTGTATGTTTACAAGAAAAGCCCTTTTTGAAATAAACAGCCATTAGCAAAACAATAGAAGCTTCTAATCTTATTAATCCTCTAAAAGATTGCTGAGAACGGGTAGGGGTGTATAAAGCTCATGCTGGCCTGTGTCTCCATTTTATTGCAATAGCGGAAAACTGTTGTCCTTGCTTCACGTTCCCCCCCCACCCCTTCCCCTCATGGTGACTGCCACGAGTGCTTGCTGCAGGATACATGAAGCGAGGTCAGTGGCTGCTGTTCCTCCGTGGGAGCTGCTGGCTCCATCTGTGCCTCTGTCTTCTGTATGGTTGAATGACTTCTGCCCCTTTTCAGGAAGCAAATTCCTCTCAGGAATCAAGTACCCAGGGACGAAGGTATGTGTATGAGCTACAGATATAAACTTTTTGCAGGAACAATAAGCAAGAGTAACTGTCAGCTGATGATTACAAATGCACCAGGTGTTGAATCCACAGTTTCTGCTTTTTGCATGTTTTCTGTTCCTGTTTTGCTTTGCCAAGTGCCTGGCTCTAGTGAAGGATGTTGGAATCAAGCGAGGGGAGAGCCACGGATGTTCTGTGCAGTGCAGAGACACCCACTGGTATATTTAAGCAAAAAATTACCCTGGCTCAAAATGTGTACGACAGCCATCTTAGCTTCTGGCAATGAAATCGGAAACCAAATTTACTGAGCATTATGGAATAATGTCCTTCAGAGGGTATCGTAAATATTAAATATACTGCTGCAGTATGTAGCTGCCTGTGTCGTACATCTGAGAAGAGACGCGGAGCAGCCTAGCACATCCTTCAGCAAATCTTCACCCTAAAGTTGACTTTCGTGTTTTAGTGCTCCTAGCTGCAAAATGCACCCTGAGGCAGCTTTGGAACTGAGCACCATTCAGAGCGGTCCTAAGACTGCTCTAAACTGTGCCAGGGGCTGAAACGGTTTTATGGTCCTCACTGTAAGAAAGCTGCTAAGGTGTCTAAAACTGCGGTTCAGATGAAGTCTCTGCCAGTTTCAAAGCTTATTAATATCTTAAATGCCTTCTGTTCTGTTACTATATCCTGTTTGCCAATATGTATAATTCAACCTGTTCCCTCTCTTTATTTCCCATTTTTCCTGCACCTTTGGTACCACCCTGGTTGTGCTTTGGCAAGCAGAATTTTGCCACTGTCCCTGTTGCTTTGAGAGCACACCCACAGTGACAGCTCTCCTCCTCTTCGCATGTTTGTGTACATGTCCAACGCTCAGTATTGGATTAAGACACAGGAATTAAAGATCCAGGCCTAAATCTCCAACTCTGGAATGATTAAATGAGAATCTGTTAGGGTTTTTTTATGAACTATCATTTTGGTCCTTGAACAACAAGCTTCTGACCCATATGCTTGTGAGAGTACGATCTCATTTTAATTGTCATAACGGTATTTGCTGTAATCTGCAGACTGTAAGGCCGTAAGGTCAGTGGTATCTTCTGTGTTAGGGGAGTGAGTTCAAATCCTTGCAGGTATGCAGTAACTAGCTGAGAGGATGGCTAAGAGCGAAGCAGTGCTGACTTAATTCCTCCTGTACCTCCTTACCCCAAGCTGCAGAAAAAAAGTACGTCAGATGCCTCTCTACTGCAGAGATCTGGTTTCTTATAAGGCAGAAGGTATGCCCTTCGGTGTCACTCCCAAGAGAGGGCTGTTCGTAACAAAGGTCTCAGGCTGCCAGGCTTAATTTTTCCACTTGCTGGTCCTTACTGCCACACAGGTGGTGTATCATAGTCAAGTGTTACTTGTGCTCTGCTAGCTAGAGCCTGCGTGCTATCTGCCACTCTTCGTATATGTCAGGTGTCACAGTTTCAGCCCCTGCTCCCCCAGAAAGCTGTTTCTTGTACAGTGGGAACTCAGCCTCCTAGCATTGCAGGTTCCATGTTCTATCCCTCGTGAGTCCTTCCTGCAGGGGCTGTCACAAATTTCGTGGTTCCACATCTCAGTGGATCATTTCTGCATTCTACCCCTGCTTGCTGTCCTCCAAGTGCGTATGCAGCAAGCCCCACACTTATTTTGGGACAGGGTACCTTCCTACCTGTGCATTCATGCAGCCCTCAACCAGTCTTCTGTTGTCTGTTTTCCCTCCGGGAGCTTTGATTTCTGCAGCAATTTACATAGGACAAGGGCTGGAGGGAAAAGTAGAGCTTCTAAAAACAAATGTCTAGCCTCTGTGATAATGAAGCAAAATTAAGAAATACGATCCTGCACAGGAGACGCAAAGCCCAGAAAATAAACGTCGTTTTAAGATTATTCTCCTGTCTTGTGAGGAGAGCACCGAGAGCTCGGGTGGGGTGGGCGCGGGCCGGGTACGCCCGGCCTTCGGGTGTGTGCACAGCCCCGGCCCGCGGGTGCGCGCGGAGCACACGCTCGCTGCGCGGGGCCGAGCGCTGCCCCACCTGCAGCGGCGCGTCGCGGCCGTGGGACCC
>VXAL01019441.1:0-43579 GCA_013399475.1 Chauna torquata | reverse complement strand
TGCCGCCTCCCCGCGGCGCGGCGCTCCCGCCCCGCCGCCGCTGCTGCTGCAAGGGCCGTCTCTCCGCTGCCTCATCTGCGTGCGGGGTTCGGGCTGTGTTTGGCGGTCGTCAGTTAAAAAAGGATTTTCTCATTGCTCCTTCTTGCAGTAAAAATCGTACCGCTTCACTTTGTTTTCCCCTTGTAAAACGCTAATTGTGCGTCTTTTCTGTGCCACATCCCTGTAAACGGCAGTAATTCAGACTGACTGTAGTAACACCTGCCGGTGAGAACAGAAATATCACTTGCGGACACTGCCGTTGCCGAGCTCTGCTAAAAGTCACCTGAAGGGGCTGAGCATGCCCGTGGTGCTGTGCCCGAGCTGCAGACTGAGGCTCCTCAGGAATTGCATCTGCTCTGTGAAGCACTCTTTCATTCTGCTTATAAAACCTGCTGGAGATTATCTGTGCAGTTAACTATGCTCCATTTAGTAATTAAAGTCAACTATGACCTGTGGACTAATTTTTAATGGTTATTATATTAAAGCCCGTAAAAAAAATACCTCAAGGGATCCTCAGGGTTTTAGAAACAAACCATTATGTAATTACAGCTGTCTACAGCTTAGGCAAAAAATTACCTAAAAATGTAGCCTCCTGTGCAAAGGTGGCTGTATCAAAGGAGGTGTTAACAGATATACTTTACTTAGTATCAGTCTTTTGTATAAAATTGCTCTTAAAACAGTAAGAATAATAGGCATGGGACTTGAGACTGCGTAAGCACAGGGGAAGGCGTACTGAGATAACTTGAAGTTTTAAAAATTCTCCGTTTTTTATCATTAATAACTTTTTAATGTCATTCTTGCAGTGCAAAAGTTGTACAAATCTCTATGTCAAGGTGATCTTTGGCCCATTTTGTATAAATAATAAATGACCAAAAGTTTTTTAACAAGAACTTTCCCTAATGCTGCAGAAGCCTGTTGGTAGTATGGAGCTTTTGCTTGTTTATCTGTCTGCCTCTGAATATGTATTATTTCTGTCACCATCAGTTGCTTAATTCTTGCGTTTGTGTTTCATGAGAGTTGACAATGCATCAAAATATACCTTATCCATCCCTAAAGTTTGCAAAAGGTATAAATAAGTAGTGAAGCAAAAGACTTCTGACCTTTCCCATGTTTGTATTCTCTACACTGCTGTTCTAAACTAGCAAGAGATTTTCTGCTTTACTTCAGACAGACACTGAAAAGTAATACAACCTCAACACAACTGCATGGTTATGCAACGACTTACTTGGGTTCACAGGACCTCAAATCAAGCATCTTATATACCTTCTGTAGAAGAAACCCTACATTATTAAGATTATGGAACAACTTAAGAGCGGCTTTTTGAGCATGTCTTTCTGATACAATCTTAACTACATGATCACATACTATTTTTTTTTCTACAGGAACCCTGCCTCATTCAGTGCACAGGATGGATGGAGCTCACTTAACACAATTCAGTATTTTGCTTTTGTTTATCTTTCTCCTTGGTCGATATGTGAGGCCATGATTTATTTTCTTCTTCACATATCTCAACTCTACTTTGAAGACAGGACTCATAACATCTGCATGAGCTTTGCTGAAGTGCTTATCATTATATGATCAGAATGCCTCACAGACAGTTTTTACTTTATCAAACACTACCTAAGGTGACATGAGACTTTTACAGATGGTGAACACAACAAGGGCTGGGTTAAAAGTATTCACTCGTTACTGGTGTCTGAATTGAATTTTCTGCTATTCTTGTAAATAGCGGTATTTCTATGTTTGCTCAAGTTACAACTGCCACTGTTTTTAGTAACAATCCTAAGTGCTCCACACATATTTGAACATTTCTGCAGAGTGGATGGGAAAAAGAGGAATTCACAGCTAATTACAAACTGTGGGAATTTTGTCTAAAAGGTGTGCATGACAGTAAGAGGGATGGGGGAAACTACAAGAGGGAGGTCTTTAATTGCTAATGCATTTGTGGCTTATTACAGAGCCTCTCCCCTTTTTCCTTCTGCAAGCCCTGCCTCATTCACTACACACAGTCTTCAGTAGGTAACAGGAGTCCTGCCTACATTAGGTCCTGTTTCATCTGTGCATGTTTATCCTGTGCACTGAACGAGGCAAGGTAATTTTGAAGAAGCGGTATGTTTATTTACATACTGTATGAATGTATACTCACTCAAACGTCCACTTACTCAAAGTAAGTGAATTATGGTTGCACAGACAACAGTGTTTGTCACTTTATGACTTTTGAGTGGCTGATTGAGTCACATTAATAATATTCTTTCACATTTCTTAAAATCGGGAAAATTAAACGTAAGCAAATCAAAATAAAAAAAAATCAAAACCAAACCAAGAAAAACTAGAAAATTTTCAACTTTCAGAGTAAGTTTCTTCTTGTGTTCCTGTATTGGACCACAGTGGTTATCACCAGGCTTGGAAAATTTGCATCCTTTGTAAAAGCTCTTGGCTAAGAGTGTTAGCATTAAATACGCCAGTAATAAAACAGAATGGGATAATTTGTGGTGAGTTTCTACAGGTATTTCTAATACTGGAGAAGTGGTGAAAAACTGGAGTCCTTCATTCGATTCTGGGCTTCAGAGAGAATCTCGTAGTAGGTGAGGGCTCTTTTGCCAGTCCTCTGCAAGCACAGTCCTTTTCACTTCATGCTTTATGCATGTTTCCTAATAAAAGTCTCTTTATTCTCCTGTAGCCAGTCAAAATCTCCGTCTTTTAGGTGCTGCTGGTCTTGACCATTCCAAATTTGTCTTCACTTTCTTTCCACAGCCAGTCCTGTCTTGCCTTGCTTTTTTCTTGTCAACGTTCTTTCAGCTGACATTTCTTCATTCTCCAAAGAGCTCTCCAAAGAGCTTCCTCTTCTTGATTTCTTAAATCAGTCTAGTCTAGTCTCTCCTTTTCAGTCTCCAGGCACCTTTTCACAACTTTTACCAGGCATTGATCTTAATTTTTACTCTTTGTAGCCCATAGTGTGTCTTTTGTTCTGCACTGAAGCATCACAGTACTTTCTTCTTAAAAGTTGGTTAATTTTTGGTCCGTTTTTAGAGATGCAGAAAAAGCATAGCATGAACTCAAAGCTTGCCTGTGTTGATGGCTTCAAAACATAGTCACTAATGTTTTTTGAAGTGTTTTGACTCTTTTGCTTAGAGAAAAAAAGAAGAAAGTTGATTATGCATTTTTTTCTCCATTGTTCCTTTTTAAAATTGAACTCCTCAACAAATTTTTCAGTGAGATTCATAGTACATGTTGTGCTTGTGTATACACATTGACAGAAAGCAAAGAGGACAGACAGGACACTTACTTTGCCAAAGTTGTAAGTAATAGTAAACACTAGAAATGCTGAACAACTTAAATAGTCCTAATTATAAAGAGACGTGAGCAATTCTGACTGGAACATATACCGTATTTTTTTAGAAAGTTATTTTGCTTTCTTCTATTCTATTCTATTCTATTCTATTCTATTCTATTCTATTCTATTCTATTCTATTCTATTCTATTCTATTCTATTCACCTGGCTAAGTTTTGTGGGTTTCTGGGCTGGCAAATGAAATGTCTGATGAATTGGAGTTGGTTTGTAATTATACTTTCTTTTTTTTTTGATGTTAATATTCTACAGTTTTGTTAATGCTACTTTAGAGATACTTAGAAAAAGATGTAAGGCTCCTGGTGAATTGAGATCTGAATAAAACTGTGACTGGTGGGGTTACCACTGCACCATAGGATTTTGTTTACACAAGCTAGTCCTTTTGATGTGGTGAAAATACCATTTGCAATAATTTAGTAGTTTAGTGACTGAAATGGGGGACATGGAGGAGTTGTGGATTGCGTCATAAATTGAATATTATGATTCATGTGAGACAATATATTACAACAGTTTCATATGTATGGAATATTCTTAAAAGCTTGTATGGGCAGGGCAGTTTGAAATGAAGAATTATAAATATGCGTATTTGACAAGGTCTTTGCTTGTATTTATGTAATGTTGCTTTTATAATGGACATATATTGGCCAGATTGTGTTGTTCCTCTGCAAAGGAGCTATCTTGTAGTGTAGAGATCATGATTTAGTCATGAGATGAGCGTTCTTTTTATAGCTTTATTGGAAACATCCTACCTTACCGTAGACAGTTCAATTTTCTCCAGTTTAGCAAAATAGTTCAACACAAGCATAAGTTGCTGATGGCTCCTGGTCAAGCCAGTAATCAAAGTTGAGAGGCATGTGCTTGAATTCACTGCTGTATTAGTTTCTGCATGCAATTGTTTTTCTAATCTACAAAATTGAAGTAACGCACTTCAGCTTGACAACTGTTCACTTTTCATTTGTTTGTAAAGATAAGGAAAGGTGGTGATGTATTCTTTATACTTAAGTAATAACTTCAGTTTCATCTGAAGAAAGGATTGCTTTTATTATTAATACAACTGATCTGCAGTTTGAAACTTATGTTGTTCAAACCAAATCTCACACATTTAATCTTCTCACATGGAAATAGATTTTTACAACAAACACTGGAAGTTGATAAGTGGAACAGGCTGTTAATGTTGTCTTAATGTTGTACCTTGCTAATGAGTGAATCTTTCTGGAATGGTGTTTACTGAATGAGGGAGGTAAATCCCTCATTGGGAATTGCGGTGCCCTGTCTCAAGCAGAGGGATGGGACAACAGAAGAGTAACTGGTTCTAACAGATAGGCTGTAGTGAGATGGGGAATTTAGGATTTACCACAGCTGGGAAAGAAGTCCTTGTCATTTTTAACTTGTGTTTTCTGTAAACCCAATGATTTTTTGGAGTGCCTGTTTATGATTTAAGTAGTATGTGATACAGTAATGAATGCACCATTTTTTGAAAGCTGTCTTGTTAAGACTGACAGTGTAAATTCACCTTTTCACATATAGTTTTGTTTTTCTCTATTCTTTAGGCTTTTCATCTTCAAGCCTAATCACAGTTTAGGAGAAAAAAATCACTTTTTCTTGTGTACAAAAAGATAAACAGCATTGTATTTCGTAACAAAGATTTTCTTTGAGATAACTGGTTTTTAAACTAGTATGCTTTCTTTGAAGCAAGAGGTAAAGCTGACTTTGTTTTGATAGAGGCAGTCAGTTATTTTCCCATCTACTCACTGGTAAGATCTAAAATAAAGTTGAAACGAAAATGTCTTGAAATGTTGAATATCAACACTATATTTTCCTTTACAAACCATTACTAATGAACTTCTTAAAGTGCCTAGTAGGATAATTTATCTATTGATAAGGTGTAATGTTTCTAGCAGTTAGAAGACTCAGTGTTACTGCTGTTGCTAGTAATACTTTTAGCTAAAGTATAGGTGAGGTATAGCATTTTTTCACTGTGAAAATTTTTGAGCAAAGCAAAAGGAAAATAATGATTAAGATAGATGAGAGAGAGCAGCTAGTAATACACATTTTGTTTTCTGTATCTCTTCTTGAGAAGAGTGAGTCCATCACTCTTTTGAACTTTATCCGGAAGCCCAGCTTCCCTTTCATCCACTGTCTACAGTTAAGTGCTTTCATAAAAATGAGCTTTGGAATATTGAACAGCTCCAGTTTCAGATTTTCATTATAAAGGAGCTCCAAGGGACACCAGCTGCTGTTGAAATAGATCTTGGGAAGGCAGGCATTCTGAAACACTCCGTTTTCCCCTTCTTGTCATTTCCTGAACTCTACCTCTTTTTGCTCTTGATCTTTATTATGCTTTTTCCCTCTGACTTCTCTTGGCTTTGTACATTTTTAAATTTTTTTAATGTGTTATGTTTTGAATCCAGTATCCAGTTCCACCATTTACACAATGTGTAGCGATGGCACCTCCTGAAGAGATGTAATGAGGCCATCACAATGGCAAAAGTAGTCAACAGCTTGACTGTAATAGGTTGTTTTTTGAAAGTCACAAACTGAAGGATAGTTAACATGTTCAACATTAGCTGAGCATAAAAAATTCTGTATGAAATTCTTTTTGATTACTTTCATTTCTTTCTTGACTCTCTATATAGCACATAAGAAATGTGCCCGCTATTGCAAAAATACCGCTAACGAAGGACTAGTGGCATAGTGCCAATGCTGACTTCTATTCTAAATAACTGGAGTGATAGCTCGGTTATATTTGGTTGTTTAAACATCTTCCATTTTCATTTTGCCTTAGGTCTTGCCAGATGGATACAGTATTTTATTTTGTTTAAAGTCAGTGTAGGAGAAAAGGCTTATACTGAGAGTTATGGA
The DNA here is from genome assembly GCA_013399475.1 of Chauna torquata. Classification (NCBI taxonomy): domain Eukaryota; kingdom Metazoa; phylum Chordata; class Aves; order Anseriformes; family Anhimidae; genus Chauna; species Chauna torquata. Next base: position 37,329 of record VXAL01019441.1, on the reverse strand, counting down.
GGGAATACTGAATAAGATCTTCAGTTCATCGTCATAGTTCATTGCTTATTTCATTTCTTGATGTTCATCTGCCCCATTGAAAAGTACATTTTTGCAAAAGTTACTGATGTATTAACTGAAAAATTAAAGTATATGGCAAATGTTTTACATCACAACCTATTTCTGTCAATATTCCTGCTTTATTGTAAACTGTTTATCAGTGTAAGCGTAGAATTAGCGGTTTAGATGAAGAATTAACTTCCTTCTAAGCAGTTGGTATTTGCAAAATGAGAATCTGGAATGCATAAACAAAAACTAATTAAAATGATAAAGAATTGCATAATGGAAAAAGATATGTAACTTTCACATCTGATACATTGATCTAGCCTTACCCAGTCACCATTACAGTAGCACATATAAGTATATGTACATGCACAAGCATATCTATATATATGGTCTTTTTTTTTTTTCTCCAATGCAATTCTGTTTGTCTGGAGATAGCAGCCTGAAGAAGAAAGTTATCTCTAATATGTACCCCCAAAACAAAGAGAAACAAATTATGTAAAGTAGGATGATTTTTAAGAAATAAGTTTAGAAGTTCCTAACTACATTATTAAAATGACTTTGCAGACAGTATTTTGAGCTACTTAAATTGTATTGATGAAAATAACAAGAAAAATAAAGTACACATACCTGATAATGGATCCTTTTTATTCTTCTGGGGCCATTCAGACAACACATACAGAGAATGAGTCTTTACTTAAGGGATTTTCTTGAGATCTGAAGTATTTCTCTCTGTTTCTTGGAAAAATCATGTTAAATGTGAATCAGGAGCAAAAACAGTTTAAACTCTCGTTCTGGGATAGTGGAATGGATAATTATTTTAAAAATATTAAATAGCTTTTTGTTTTTAATGTGATGGTGATCAGTGTTTTATTAGCTAAGAATACTTGAGATGACTAAAGGCTTTTGAATGGAAAAGATCTGATTGCATTTTCATTACGAGTGCATTGTCAGTTCATTTATTAGCCTGCGTGATTACAGAGCCTGATGTGGGGGCCTAGAGGAAAGCAGTATGTCTGAGAAGAAGGATTAATTTGCACTTAGTTGTACAGATGAGATACAGGAAAAGATAAATCTGACTAAACTGAGTATTTTGTTGTGGAAATGGCAGCTGTGAATCTGCTGCTCAGAATGGCATAGAGTCCTACAGAAACTTACAGGCATAAAGAAAGTTTTGTAGTTAAAACAACTGCAGGTTTGTAATAAAGCACAGCTGTTCCCATTTCCTCTCACATTCTTTTATTGTAATATGTTCTGTGGGTTCTCTACAGACCAGCTGGGGTGTGCAACCAGCCAAAGAGCGGTTATTTGGCTGTTTGACTTGGAGACATTGTAATCTAAAATAATAAAATAATTCAAAGGAAAATCTGTTAAAGGGAAGAATGATTACCTATGTGGCTAATAAGCTACATTTTGGAAATTTTTATTTACTGGTAGGGTAATTCCAGTTCAACTTCATAAAACACAGGTCAGCATTCTGGAGGATCTGGGGGCAAGTTCTTGGCTGCCCCAGGTGAGTCACTTGTTCCCAGCAATTTGTTGCTTGTCACTTTTGTATGTTATGCATAAACATTCATGTCCCTTTTGTCAGAACACAAACTTCAGTAAGTGCTTTTCAGAGTTAAATAGAGGGGCATTTAAAAGAGAGGGCTTTTATTAGCTGTTAGGATTAGGCCTTTGAACTTTATCATCCAGACACAAGTTTTTTGAGCTGGACTGAACACTCTCTGGCTGAAGATGTTTACCATAGTATCGAATAACAATACAGAGGTGTTTGGAGTAACCTTGCACAATGTAGCCACTTGTGCTCTCTCTAAGCAGTGCTTCAGGATGTTGCTAAATACTTACATAAAAGGTATATTTATGTTTGTGGTTTAAGTCTGTTTAATCTGAAGTTTTTGTTTAATTTTGACTTCATTTCATTCTTGTATGTTGAGATTTTTCCCTGGGAATCCCTTTAGTACATGTGAAAAAAAAAGCCACTGGGTGAATTTGGGGAATATTTAAAAACATTACGTAATCTTTCTAAAAAGTAGTAAAATTTTCTATTGCTGGGTCTGTTAGTATTTGTGCTCATGCCTGTCTCTGAATTCATGGCCCATTAAAACTTGCAAGCCTGGCTTTCGGTCTGGGTAGTTCTCTCATCTTCCCTGGCAGTTCTGTTCGTGGCCTGGAGAGAGCCCCTCAGGTAAACTCGATCTCACTCCTAGGGGCAGAGTCAGAAGCAGGGTCAGAAGAGGGAAGAAGTAGTGAGTGCTAACATGCATTTCTTAATTGGCCTAGCCTGTCCTGTACCTCACTCTAAAGATATCTGCATGAGTTTAATTTAAAATAAATAGTCTGTTTTTGCCCTAGTCTGGATTAGGACTGCTCATAGGTTTACTGACTGTGTCTCAAAAACAGTCATCTGCAACCGATTTCAAAACTGCAGGAGTGTAGCCAGTTTGTGCCTTCCTGCAGGTGTCATGCTAGGCCCTTCAAAATTCTTCTGATTTGGAACACAATTACCTGTGAAATTGTCTGCTTACTGGCGGTTGTCTTTTAAAGTCTTTGTTGCCATGAAGGGCAAACCTCAGTGACTGCAGACACCCAAGAACTGGAAGACCTGGCCATTTCTGGAAAGTCTGTGGACATGTTGACTGTTAAGTGAAATGGTAACTTCAGAACACCACCATCGTGGAAGGATTGCCAGCCCAAGATTATGGGCTTCAACTGATCGCAGCACGTAACCTAATTCATAGTTTGTACTATAAGCCTTATTTTTAACCATTATGTGAAGATTCGATAGAAAATAATCTGAAACTTTAATTCAAGCCAAGCAGAAGCTGCTTGATGAGTTAGTATTCTCAAAGTATGGATTATGTTTTTGTTAAAACCTTTCACTTCTGTATGCACAAAATGCCCTGTTTTCTAAGTGTTTGTAGTTCAGTTGTCGATACTATATTTTAGATGCTTTTATTGCTCTTCATACACTGCTACATTATGTTTCCAAATAAAGATAATCTTTCCTATTTGGCATACTACAAACATTTTGGCATGCATTTGTGACTTACTGTCTGTAATTAGACCACTTCTGAGGGAGGAATCATGGTCTGCCAATTAATTTATATTTCAGTTGGTTTGTAGGAGGATGTGGACTTCCACAATGATGAGGTTTTTAGTTGCAAAGTTTTGCCTTATTGCATGTAGATGAGTAGAAACATCTGTATTCTTGTTTTTCTGTTAGTCAGACCTAGAAGGCTGCCTTAGAAGACAGCTGAAAGCAATGAAGGAATCCATTGTAGATCAATTTCTTATATTGCTCATCCAGAGCTTTGGGTTTAAATCTTTTCTCGCTTCAACATGATATAAAAGCAGAAATGGTTGTTGTCAGACTTCTAGAAGTATTCTGTTATGGTTTTACTGACAATGGCAAATAGTGCTTTCTTGTGTTAATTCTGGCTGCAGAAGAGTGTGTATATAAATTATTATGTCCCTTTTTTTTTCTCTGTTGATGTGGTGACAGTTGGCAGGTGCTAGCTTCCAGTAAGTGAGAGCTGTAAGCTGCACAGCTTGGTAATTGGCATAGAAGTTGGGTAAGGAAATTGCCTCCTTCTCTCATGCTACAATATAGTCTTTTAAGACAAGTTCTTTTCCTTTTCCAGAGAAACTCAGCAATTATCCAGTTTTCTCAAAGAAAGTGCATACATATAAGCAGCATGAGCAAGAAGTACTTGTCCTCAGAAAAGCTTGCATTTTGCTGAACCAGCTAAGGGTTGACAGCTCAGTATCACCAGTAGTTTTGAAAAACAGTCTAAGAATGATGAAAAGTTAAAGTGGATGCCAGTTGGAAAGACTTTAGGCATATATGTGTGAAGTGAGTGGCAAAAGTTAATCCTGTGAAAGAAAAAAACTTTTCAGCTTTCAGATATACAGAGAATGGCTCCTTTTTTCCCTCCATTAAAAATAACATCTATACTGTGCATATGAAAATGTGATTCCTTGCTCCTCGTTTTTTCTTCCTGCTTACTAGAAAATGAGGAAAACAAAAATCTGTTTCTCCAAAGTAGAGGAAAGAATCTTATCCTGAGATTCTGTTGCAAGTTATTCCACCTTTAAGATGATTCTTTAGGAATATGCTTATAAATTAATTTTCATTGGAGCAGCTCTTCTTTGTGTCTCACAAGCAGCCTGGTGCACAAACAGACTTCGTATGAATAGTAATAATGAGGTCCATTAAGGAGATACAGCAATCCGATGAAGGACCAGAAAGTGAAACTGGTACAGTTAGAGACATTAAGGCATGTGTGAGAAGTGTGGGAATGTCTTGGTGTGTTCCTCATTGAACACACCAGCTCCTTTAAATTCATGGTACAAGGAATTTTCTTTCAAGAAATACATGATTCTTAGGACAGGTGAATAACTGTTCTTTATGTAATATTTAGATTTGGAAGCATTTAGGAAATTCTAACGGAACATGATTTCTTTGTCAATGCCATACTTGTTTAGCAGTCTTGTCAGTTCAATCTTCACAGACAGTTTAACTATGAGGCTTATACAAAGTGTTACTTTTTTTTTTTTTAATGGAGCAATACTGGAGTTAAGGGTGAGTTGTGTTTTGCAGAATCTTACTGAGGAAAGGCTTTTAAAAGTATGTTTTGCTGTTAACAGTTATTGAAGATTTTGGCAGTATGGATGGGTATAAATCGCAATGCATTTCCTCAGAATTACAGAAGTCACAGAAATCTTGCAGTCCGTGAACCTAGAGGAGTCCCTTCGTACAAGATCCGAGCTGATAATGTCGTGGAGTTTGTAGTGTCTTTTCTTCTAAGTCTTAATAAAATAATTCTTTGAGTATATTACCCGAGATGACTTAAATTGTATGAAGAACAAAACCATGTGTTGGAAAAGAAGACCTTATTCTGCAGGTACTGTAATGCATGTCTAGGTGTGTAGGAGGTTGGGTCCTGATCTTGTTTGGAGCATCCAAACATGGTTGTAAAGTCTCTCTTCCCTGATAGGGAAGTGCATCAGGGAGAGGCAGATCACAGTGAAAATGTATTAGAACACCTTTTATTAATTAAGCTTTTATTATTAATAAAAAAAATGATTAGTAAAAGCAGATAACTCTCCACAGGGTACATTTGCTTATTCCCTCCCCGTGCCCTCACGCGCGCGCTCACATCACACGCTCGCCCGCGTCACTCCCAGCCCCGCTGTTCGCTCAGCGGTGCAGGGCTGTGCTGGCGTGCCAGGGCGGTCCCGTGGCCTCTGGCTGCACGCAGCCGCCGCTGGCACCTCGGATGTGGCCTCAGTTACACAGCCCTTTGTCAGTGCTTGCGTGTGCTGGTGGCCGTGTACGTGCTCAGCAGACTTTGGGGCTTCTTCCATTTCTTGCAGATGCAACAGGACCACAAGTCTCCAGAGCTTATCAGTGTGTGGTACACTTTCACACGTTTCCTCTCAGCACGTACTGTTGCTCTTTCTAGCCTGCTGTTTTGTGGTGACTATTACTCATCCACACCCAGAGAGTCCACTTACAGCAGCTCACACCAGCAGGGCTTTACTGACAACTTTTGGACAGCTAGTACTGTAGTGTGGACCTGCAATGGGAAGTCACTGACTTATGAAACATTTTCCTCAGCCTTCTTTTAATCTTAGTTTTATGTTTGGAATTGGGCTGTAATCAGTTTGAATTTTCAGTTTTCTTTTTGTATTCTAATGTACTTCTATGGAGGTTTTGTCATTTGTTCCATTGGGACCAAGTTTGATCTGATTTTCCAGTTCTTATAAAAGTAGTAATAAAAAACTTGTCACATCAAGTGCATTTCGTGACAATTTTCTCTAACTTCTTAATCTATGTGAATCAAATGGCAATAGCAAATGTATTTATTATAACTGAGTGAACTATTTCTATAGAAGTAGTCGTCTTTATTTCAAGATTGTCCTTCCTCTTTCTGAATCACAAGTATTAGTAATTTTTGTTGCATTTTACCAAACTTTTATAATTCAAAATTCTGCTCTTGAAGCTTGTGTTACTGTGAAACTTTCCACCTGCTACTGAAAAAGAACTTCAGCATAGTGTTTTACCATGGCTTAAAGTACATTGCACCCTCTGCAGGTGGTCTTGTATTCCTAGAAAGAAATAGGAGAAAACTGTATGGATTTCTACTATGATTAGTCTGACATTAATCACATGTGGAAGTATGTATTGGGAATAATTTAACTGACGTCAAGGGAGTGGCACTGACATAAAAAATGATTTTAATGAGCCTGATCTGCAGAGAACCTTGAAGATGAGAAGTAGTTTACATAACATCTTATTTTGCCCACAGAGTAGATTAATTCATCTTTTTAGCTGCCATTAATTGGACAGCTCTCAAAGTACTGTTTGTTCACTGCAAGTAAGACAAAAACTGAGCTGGAAACGTAACAGCACTACATTTACTGTTCTTCACTTAACTGTTCTCTAAATATTATACCATACTGTTCCATCAACTACTTTTAATACATAGAATTCTGTTCACATATTATATTTCTACATGTCTGAACAATATCTGAACCCTCTCCTGAGAGGATGCCCTTGTCATCTACTGTCTTGGTTGCTTGAAGTTCACTCTTGGTACCTGTGTAGATTCTCGAGCAATGTTGGCATTGGGTTATACAGAATGTATAACGATCGTATCCCACTAGATGATCTCTGAATTTTCTCTTGTAGTACCATATTGCTTTCCATGGATAGCTAAATAGAACAAGGATGCAAATTAAATTCGGCTTTTTCACTTTGCAAAAGCCATTTCCCTAGTTTTGTTACAAATGTCAATTTGGTGGCAAATGGAGTAACAATATATTTGAAGAAAATAGTTTAATTGCTGCTTCTAATTTAATGCGTTTCATTTCTGATGCTTGCGAAGGGCAGCATGAATGGTTCAGCATGTGAATAAATTTAGGCTGTGCTTTTCACCTCTGAAAAAATTTGAATCTCTTGCAAATGTTGGCATTAGACATCAAACTAGTTGGATTTTCCATTGTACAAGTCAGGTAGCTTCTTTCTGTGCTTTTTGGTGTGTGCGTGTTCAGCATTTCATATATCCTTTAGATATAGATTGCAACAGTTATGTTTTAATTTCATTTCAAGACTCTTAATTACCTGAACATTTCATTTGGCACTAATACGTACCTTTGAGCATATTGGCTGTGGAGTGTTCTCTTGATGGTTTCACTATATGGGGTTGTCAATTTTATGTGATAAATAGCTCGGTAATTACAGAGACATTTTTTATTTTGTAACTCTAGTGAATTGTGGATGCCAGTCATTGCTGAAAAAGCTAGTCCAGAATCTTTAGGAATCATTAAACTGTATTTTTAAGTAGCATATTTATATCTCTTTCTGAGTCTTGAGACAATTTTAAAAGAACCTGCAAATAAATTAGACAATTAATTTTAAACAAAATTAACTTAAACTTGTGTTGTTGCAGGAAATAAATATCTGTCTTTTTTGTTTGTTTGTTTCCATTTTTGTTCTGAATGATTATGGTAATGTAATAAAGCAATTTGAATTTGTCACCACTGTTACTATTGACATGTTATATATAAATATTTGAGTCTGTAATTCAAATATTTGACTTTGTAATAGGTAAAAATTGAGTGAATGATCTTAAAGGCTACCAAAAGGCCATGCAACAGTATCAGAAATGGTTAGCTAAGACTACCCTGACATTAAAAATAAAACAAAGCTATTGTTATTTTGTGACAGCTACTTTGTGTGTAACAGTTCTTGGATTCCTAGTTAAAATTAACATCTATTCAAAATACAGTGAGTACAGACGATGCTTTAAAGTGTTTCAATCATTTTTATGTTGTTTTTGTTTGGTGACGGTGAAGGAAAAAGTAGCATTTGTCAGATACCAGATAGTAGCTGTACCTGTGTTCCCCTAAACTTCATTAGAATGGTGTGTAAAGATAGCAGTGAATGTTCGGGAGAGGGGAGGGAAGAGAGTTTTTGGTAGGATTTAATTTTTGGATAGTTTTTCAGTATTTCTGAGCCTCAATTCCTGAGAGTGCAATTCCTCATTTTAATGTAGTCATTCTTCTTTCCTCCAAGTCTTCATGTGAGTAGTTATTAATCCTAAAGATTTTTGTTCTGATTTTTTGCTATGATAAAGATGCAGAAATTGAATTTACCCAAAGATACAGCACTGTATTTTCAAAGTTTATACTCGGATTTATTCATTTGGAATGGAATTGAATATGTTGTTTATAAATGTCTGGGGTTTGGGGAGGCAAAAGTAAAGCTTTTTCAGCACAGGTTTGAATACCTGTTTCATGGCTTATTGAGTTCTAGTTTGAGTATTGAAATATATGAATAGTTCAAGGGAAGGAATGTTATCACAGGTGATTTCATCTGTTGCTTGCTACAGATACAATATATTCATTTTGGCAAAAAGCAGAGAGTAATTACGTATTTGTGGTGGATGAACTGAAAAATACAGAAGTTGTCTCCCACTTAAAAAGTCAAAACAATCACCCTACAATATCTTGGCTTTATTAAATAGCTGTGGGTTAGGGCAGGATTTGTAAAACTCCTGTAGTGATCAGTTACTCAAAGTAATAGTGCATATAAGGAGGAGTAGAAGAAGAGGAAGATGACTAGCTTTTAGGTGTCCCCCTGCCAGAAGTGAAATTTTTTTCTGCTTTTGAGTGTCTTAGGTTTTGTGTGTGTGTGTGTGAACAGACTTGACCTTGCAACTCCTTTTTCTGAAAATGCCTACCTTCTTGCAGTTTAATGTTTCTTCTTTTTTTTCTTCCATATTTTAATGTAACCTGATTGCACCATTTAGTTTGGAAGAACTCTGAGTCCTTGGCTGGGAAAAAAGAAGACATGCTCAGGAGAAATGGGAAGAACACGCTGACCCCACAGCTATTGTCTGAGCAGTGAAAATCTCGATGGTCCTTTAAAAGCAAATTCCCTTGAACTATTTGCTAGTGCCATTTATCTCCTTTTGGCTGCCTCTGTAGCTTAGTGTAGCTCACAGCCATGCAGATAATCCCCAAAAGACATCGCTTGTATTCATTATCTTTCTGGGCATAGTGTTTTATCTTCTGTGAACCCATTTGATATGGGTTTCTGTGTCCTCATAGAAGTGATTATACCCAGTAATGCCCTTAGATGTTTGGACAGAGGACTGTGAGCATGCTGTTTTTGTTGATGATTTTAGTCTTAATTTTTTCCTTTTTTTTTTTCCCAGCGCTTAAAGCTATTGAAAAGTGTAAGCGCAGTCAAAAAAGCAAAATGAATAATTATCATAGATGCAAAGGAGCAAGAACTCTACTGAATTTCATTGTGTGATAACAAGATGTATTTCAGTTTAAATTAATAGGTAATGCTGTTACTATTTTGCATAATAGGCTGGTAGTCTTAAAATACTTGTATTTAATTTTGAATAAGTTTTATGTTCTGCTTCAGGATTTTGGTAGCTGTTTAAACAAGAGCATTCTCTATTGACACGTTTGGACGGACAGTTGTCCTGTACAATATGTGCAAGGATATTCTTCTCTCAGGGACTGAATTTCAGCTTTGAGTGTTGAGAGTTGAGGATTATGTTCGTTTTCCCTCTCTGATTCAGGCACTGGTGTGGCCTCTGGAGAACAGTCTTCTGGTTATCATTGGAGGTAGTAGATGAAAACTGCAAGATGGAAGAAGTAGGTCTTTTGTTACATTCTGTTTTTGAGTTTATCGCTAAATGGAGTAGTAGAAAAGTCCATGCCTGTTGAAACCTCAGGGCATCATTTGCTAGTGCTGATACCGTCATGAGGTGGAGTTTGACAAGTCCGTGATTAAATATTTGCATGACTGGATTTCATGAGAAAAGAGGTGATGATGGTATTTCTGTTTGCATTTGTGTATGATTCCAGTGAAACAGAAGAGGGTTTTGTCTTTGATTTTTTTTTTTTTTCCCTGTGTAGATGTGGAATTGATTTTAGTGTATTTCTGTCTGAGGAATTTACTTTTTGAAAGAGATTGCCTTTTTAGTGAATCGGTAAATTCTAGGAAGACCACATTAGAAATCATTTAAAATAACTGTCACTTATTACATCTTTTAATCAAAAACCTCCTTTTCCTTCTTAGTTGGATATCTCTTACAACAAACAAAAAACCCTCCTCCCAGAATGCTTAAATTATTTTTATTGACATAATAAATTTGAGTGAGTGATCTGAATAAACTGACAAGTTTCCAATTTCTGAGGCACAAAACATTTCCCATTGAATCAAAGTGGATGCATTATACTGTTATACCAATAGTTTACTTCAAATTCTACGTTCCTTTTAAATTTTCGCATGAAAGATTTGGAAATTTATCCAACCTGTGTTTTTTAGTAAAAGGGAAGGCAATAGGTTTGATGTTATTTCAGCTCACAAATAAGTTTCTCTCCTACTGAGCAATAAAAAATTCAATTTCATTTACAGACATTGTTTGTGGTTTCCCACGGGATTTAGCAAGAAGCACCATGTTATCAAACAAAAGATTCAAAAAATTAGTTGGCTGAATGAATAATTAATTATTTCCATCTTCGTCATAGTGATAGTTTATTGCTCCACTCTCATTGGTAAGACAAAAGTGGAAGGAAAAATAGAAGAATATTTGACAAATATGCTTTCACATGCTAAATTTGTAGGTGAACAAAAATGAAATCATACATCTGCTCATTTTAGATAAACAAACATGAATATACATTATCCAAGATTTTATTTTTTCAGTCATTCCCGTTTCTATAATTGATAACTTTTAAGTATTTTGGTTTGACATTTTCCATCTGCTGATGCAGGCAGCAGTCATGTTACATGAGCAGATGTATTTTCACCGAAGTATGTGGCTGTCTAGCAACAAGAGTGTTTTCTAAACACACAGTGATATCAGCTAATGTTTTATCTAATCATCCAAAGTGATCTTAGAATCAAAAAGACGATGATGGAAGCTTGATGTTTGAATAGGGGAAAAAAAAAGAAATTTGAAGTGTTTTTTTTTTTAAAGAAAAATGACTTTTGCATATTAATATGCTGCTAATCTTGTATTCCAGTATGGAGAGTAAAGAAACATGGATAACTTAATTTACCTGCTGTGGACCAACCTAAGGCTGTGTGGAAGCGATGTTTTGTATTCTGTGATGAGAATTTTTGGTGATTGTGTTACTCGGTAGATAAGTACCTGTAATAAATAGTGCTAGTATTTGTGAACTGCCATTACCACCTTTAAAGGTAAGTTAATGCATATAATTTATCATTTTGTGCATATCATAAATGTATTATTTTTTCTTAGTGTTGTGCTAGAAGTTATATCAACGGGTAGTAGTAACGTACTGGTTGCAGCACACTAAAGGACAGACATTCAGTATTTTAGCATGCGTAAATGGCAAGACATTAAGTTCCCCCCTCACAAACACACATGCTTCCTAATGAACCTCTAAGACTATCAGTGTGATACCATACCTTGCTCTGAGCTGTTCTGAATAGTTGTAGGAAACAATCCCTTCATACCATTTGCTTTCTTTTTCAATAGAATAATAGCATTATGGGTTAAAAACTCATGTTGCTGACATATATTTGTTTCCTCTTCAGTCCAAAAATAGTTATGATTTTTAGTTATGATTTCTGCTTCATAATAAAACTGTTAATCTCCCTCAGAAAATGGAAGAGTGCAGACTGCACTGGTTTGTTAAATATAGCTCTTTCTTATGCAAGTATCACAGCTATCTTTAATAAGTAGTCCTGTCTACCAACCTTTCTTATAGAGTATCGGATGAACCAAATATTTCACATTTTCTTTGGGAAATGTTTAGTCTGAGATCAGCAAAACAGAATAGTGATCTGTTTTGTTTGGTCTACTGGTGGGCGTTGGGAGATGGCTTCGACCTGTCTCTTGCCCTGCTGGTCATTCGAAGCTATGGGAAGGCTTGCAAGAGGTTGGATGACGTGTTCCAGTGGCAGCATTCCAGTAGGGTCAGTACTATGATGCTGGAAAGGTTCCTTCAGGGTGAAAACTCTTCTCTAATGGTTACTGTGGAAATGGAGGATTTAGCGATTGTATAGATTACTATCTCAGTTACGTGCAGCTGCTCTGCAGCCTTTTTTGCGTTATCATTTAGGAGGAACATTGATTCTGCAACCACTGGGCCATTAGTGCTTTCAGCTCCATTATAGATAAGATTTGGGCCAAATCTTTAATGTAAAAAAGTAGGTACCTATTTAAATAAGTGGTTTGGTTTCATAGAGTTTTGCGGGCTGTTCAAGGTTTTAGCAAGCAAGGTTGTTTTTTCTGTTGTTGTAGCATAAGGTACATTTTGTAGTTTAATTTTGTGTAATCAATGCTTCAAGTGCTGGACCAACATCCAGGGAATATTACTACTTTTTTCCCTGTTTCGTTCCCCCAGTGACATTTCTAGTAAAAAAGACTAGATGCTCAAGAAGACCGTTCAAAAGGAGCTGCAAGACAGGAGATACATATAAATTGATCATAGTTGCCTCAATGTGCTGCTTATATAAGTGGAGACAAATTTCTTTAATGATTTCTGGTCAGGTAGACAAGTCATTGCGCAATGTTGGAATGTCATATTCCTCCATCCAAGAGAGCATTAAACCTTCTTTAGAAAAATGCTGTGTTAAACTGGAATTACATGCTGTGAACTGGTTTATCTTTAATAAAAGTAAGTACTGTACTAAATTTATTTTTTTTCCGGTGTGGTGTAACTTCATAATGCTAGCAGCACAATACTGATCTTTTTAATGTCTTTCCCCATTTCTCCTCTCCAACAAGACTGTAGTGAGTGAGTCTTAATGGTTTGGTGTATGTCAGTTTGAAGAAAGTACTTCAAGAATTTTCTCAAAGTGTTAATTTACTCTGCTTTGCTGGTAACTGAAAGCATAGCTTGACTCATACTGTACTTATTAGAGCATGAATAAGCCTTTAATTCTTATAGTGATTCTACTTTTTAACATCCATACTGTTTTTTTTTTGCCTTGGAAAGACCAAAAGGGCTACTGTGTTTGGAGTGACATTTCATAATCAAAATTCATCCTCTTGTAAAGATTTGGCAGTGTGGATGGAAGTTAATGCTGACAGAGAAGGTAATCTGGAACCAGGGAATGATTTTTTTGTCCCTTGAGAACAATACATTTGGGAAGGGAGTACACAAAGGACAGTGGCTTTGGCATGCAGATCCAGATGCGTAGTTCGTATTTGATAATGTTCTTTATTTGTAAACACATTGCAGTCAGTAATTCAAATGTCAGCTTCTTTTTCATTTGAGCTAAGAATTCATAATGCCACTATGTGCTGCTCATCTGAAACTTGCATCCTTATTCTTTCCAGATGCTCTGTAGCTTTAAGGCAATCTCAGCACTGTCGGCAAGTGCCTCTCCCTTCTCAAGTGTTCTGAGGCAAGGTGGCTGTTGCACAAACTCAGCATCTGTATGCTGAGATCACATTGGAGAGAGGATGTTCAAAATTATAATGGGCTTTATAGGTCAAGAGGAGCTTCTTGAATTCTGTATGGTTACACTTACTGTGAATCTGAAATTGTGTGTGCCATAAGAAATAGTGTGTGCATCACAGCAAGATGAGCATTTGAATATTGCAAATGAGATTAGACAGAGGTCTGAATAACCAAAGAAAAAGGTGTTTTGTAAATGGAAAAAATGTATTTTTCACAAATAGCATCTAAACATTTAAACTCTAGGTGCTACCAGTATTTGGTTAGAATCAGAAGCTGTTAACTGCACGATTTTTGAAATACTGATTCCGTCAAGTATGTAAGTGTGTAGGAGCAATGTTGAGTGTTCATACCTCTTGCTGGAGCTGATATTAGGGACACTTGCATTGTCTCTGTACTGGTAATCAAAGAGTGACAGGGAATATTCTTGTGCACAGGAAGTAAGTTGCCTATACTGCTAACTTATTAGAAGGGTTTGGGGCTGGGATGCCCAGAAACAATGATGAGTGTAGGTCAGGAATTAATATTGTCCTGGAACCATTTTCAAGGAGACAGTTTGAATATGGCCATTCTGCTGTAGTGTATAAAAGATTGTGGTAGCATGGATATGGGCTATTCAATAGCAGTTGACTTATCTGTCAACTAATATAGTTCAGGGCATCTTTAATTTCTTAGTGTACACATAGCCATAATAATGTAGAGTAGCTTGAAGGACATACTAAGGTTAAGCAGCTGCTGAATAGTTTATTGATTCGCCAAAGCTATAGGAAATGTGACACGCTTGTTTGAAGATCTAAAAATCTTATTCTGCCAGTGTTACTTTCCCGTCCCTCTGAACAACATTTTACATTAGTGTTTCTTGTCTTTTACTCTGGAAAACTTTCACCAGTAACTGAGTCCTGTGTTATTCCAAAACTGGCATCAGTTTGGCCTAACTGACTTAGTAAGGCATGTAGAATATATTAGGCTGTGGTGGTTTCACCCAGCTAAACAGGCGACCTCCACCACAACCGCTCGCTCACTCCCCCTCCTCAAAGAAACGGGGAGAAAATATGATGGACCAGGGCTTAAGGGTTGAGATAAGGATGAGCAAGTTACTCACTAATTATCGTCACGGGCAAAACAGACTCAACATAAGGAGATTAGTATAATTTATTACTATAACTAGCGAACTAGAGCAGTGAGAAACTAAAAGCAAACTAAAAACACCTTCCCCCCACCCACCCTCTTCTACCTCCTCCCCCCGAGCGGCGCAGGGGAACGGGGAATGGGGGCTGCAGTCAGCCCATATCNACCTCCTCCCCCTCCTTCTTCACTGACCTTGGTGTCTGCAGGACTGTTCCTCACTCCTCTCTCTCCCAGCTGCTGTTGCTCAGCAGTTTTTTCCCCTTCTTAAATCTGCTCTCACAGAGGCGCAAACAACTTCGCTCATTGGTTCAGCTCTGGCCAGCAGTGCGTCCCTTTTGGAGCCGGGTGGAGCTGGCTCTTATCTGACATGGGGCAGCTTCTGGCATCTTCTCCCAGAAGCCACCCCTGTGGCCCCCCTGCTACCAAACCTTTACCACGTAAACCCAATACATAGGCCACCTGTGACTGCTCCAAGTTAAGGGCTGAGGCAGAGTTTTACTTTCTCTGATTCCAGACAAAATGCATGAGCCTAGGCAAGTGAGGGTACATCTGTGCAAACAACCTGCTAATTTATGTTCCTCTTTAAGATTTTCTTGTGAAGCTGAAGAAAGCTGTAGTGACTCACCATGGATAGACTCTACCCCAGCACGTCGTCTTTCCCAAGGCAGATCTTCCTGTGAATAGTGGAATTCTGTTTCTGATTCAGAGGGAGGAAGACTTTCTGAAGAAGAAGGTTTTTTGACTTGTACCTGTGCGTCTGATGTAACCACCTTTTTAATTACGCAGTGGCACTGCCAGACTGATTTACAGAGCCATGAAATATGTGTGATATCAAAGCATGCAACAAACTCAAAATCCAGGTCACACAAATAGTCACACTGACAAGTCGTGATGAGTGTTAGAGTTATGATGCAGGGGGAACTGCAGTGCATACAAGGGAACACTCCAAGAGCAGTCCTTTATAAGGAAAAGATGGGATAATTGGTGTAATGGGGCAGATTCAAAGGCACCTGCTAATGGCCTGATGTATATGAGTAGATATAACTATATGATAATGTTACTCATAGCATTTAGATTCAGTGAGATTGATGGTCAAAGCCCAGACCCTCAAGGAGGATCCTTGCATAAGCTTCATGTTTGTAATAGTCCAGACTGTGAGGAAAGGGAATGGCCGGCCACCCTCTGATCTGCATGGACTACATATCTTTTCTCAGCACAGTCGCAGACTGCATGAAGCATCCTTAGTATTCTCTAGCTTGTTTGGAGTGTAGCTCATTGCCCACACGCTGGTCATAGGATTTATGAATGTATTTGTGGATAAAATAAGATTGCAGTCTGTCATTTAATTCTACTTTAGTTTCTTGTTCTTGTTTTTCTTCACCTAGTTCTCTATTCAGTAATTTATCTCAAAGTCAGTCACTCATTGCCTGGGGCTTACTATCCTGGATGTGTGCAGCTCCTAGAGAGCTATAGGTGGTGATCCTCTGTTCATTTATCGTGTTGTCATCCTAGTTTTGGGAAAAATTTTCAAAGCAACCTAAATCCAACAGAAACATAGAGCAATATAGCAGCAGGTGCCTATTCTACCATCAGAAGCATTATTACTTGCATTTGTAAACATGCATGAACTAACTTTATACTCACCTAAGTGGGTTAATTGCTAAGAAGGCAAGCTAAGAGAATGGGGCTCAAAAATGACTGCAGAGCGTTCCGGGGGTTCTGGGCAAATTCTTGAGCAATTAACCAACAATTTCTCACATGCTGCCACATTGATGCTACTGTCAACACTGGATCTAGATAGTGTAAATGTGCTGCAATCATAATTTTGCATAAATTATGTAAGTGATTTTAGAAATGGTACCATAAGATCAAAGCATTGTTTTTTTTGTGAAAGATCTGCCAGGCAAAGCAGAACGTTGTTTTTGCGGTAAACTTAGGCTTTTGTCCTGTCTTCATCTTCAGGATAAGAACCGTAGTAACCAGGACAGTGCCACGTATGGATTTTGGTGGCACGCTCTGATATATGGAGGAGACAAATCTTGTTAGTCTGCAGAATTATGCTGAAGAAAAATTATACAGACTCTACAAATGAACAGTTTGAAAGAACAAGGTTCCAGGCTGTTTCTTTAGTTCACGCATACCTTTCCTCCCTTACCCAATAACACACAGCTCTCATTTGCATGTCTGTGGAATATGGGGTGTTATTTTTTTTTTCCATTCAGTTCAGGGTAAATAATTCCCATATCCCATTAAACTGTTCAGCTATGTCATTAATCTTATGAATTAGATGTTCATTTGAAAGCAGTGTCAGCATGCAAGTATTTTAAAGTAGGTCGCACTAACTTTTCCATTTTTTTAGGGTAAAAAGATTCTCTAAAGCAATGACCTTGACCAATATGTTTGAACAAAGACTACTTAGGAAGGCCAAATTTAAGTAGTATTGCAGAAAAAAAATCCTGTTTGGTCCTGGGGAAATTGTTCCAGAATGTCACATTTAACCTAGGTGAGAGCACTAGCACTAAAAAAAGGTTAAAACAGTGAGAGGTATGGTGTTCTCACTGGGGCATCCCTGATGACCCCTAAGTTAAAGCTGTTTGCTTAAAACAGATATAGGAAGCAGAATGAGAAAAGATGGGAAATGCAAACAGGATAAGAAACTACACTGGCAACAATGATAGATATTTTTGATGTGTTAGTTCCTGTTAATTTCATCACCAGTTGCCTCTGATGCCCTGGTTTATTGTTGAAATGTCAATATTTGCTTATTTGGTGAACTGGTTGATGCTTATTGTGTCTTTTGAATTCAGAAGAAGTATACTTTAGCCTTGCTAGGATCTTTATTTGTGTACCATTTATTGGTGTCTCTGCAGAGATAAATGTCATAGTAAAGTGGAACATTAGATTACCTAATTAAGCATTTCAGAGGGATATGTGCTAAAAATAAAACTGATAAATGGTAGCAATTCATTGTTCTTAATAGTTATGAATGTGTAAAATGTAGAACATAACTTCAGGCCTAGAGTTGAATAGGATTTATTTTAAGAGCTTTATTTACAGCCTGCATCATCAAGGGGAGGCTTTCAGTGATTTCTTTCAGACTTGGATCAAGCCCAGTAACAACTGAACCACTTAGAATCTCCCAACACTTTAATTGCCAATTATCTCATATTTTATGTGACCTTCAGTCTTTAGTGGAATGCTTTATACGACAACAGGCATGGGAGTAGTAGTTAACCCCTCTAGAGATATGATTTCCAGTGTTTTGCATGCAGCTGTCACAATGCAGCATGACTCTCAGAGGGCTCTGTGACATTTGTTTGCTAGCAATGATAATACTATCCATTGTAGTTTTGCTGACAATCAGCAAAGTGATTATGAATTTTTCTAGTACTGTAGAATTGTGTGGCACATGACTGACAGCTGCAAAAATGATTTAATTTGGGCTCTGTACAAGCAAACAGCTAAGTGCTTATTAATAAAGCAACATTGATGAAGTAAATATTATGATGACTTAATGTACTCACAAAAGTGTGAATCATGTTTGAAAATGAATGGTGAATTATGAATTTTGTCACATGACAAACAATATTAGTAAAGCGTAAGACATAGGTAGATGAACATGACTAATGCTGTTGTTGATTTAATAGAATTTAAAGTTTGCTAATCCTATGTGGTTCTCTTTCTTTGACTAAAGAGAACTCCGTTAACGGCATTTAATACTCCATAAATCTGTTAAATAAAGGAGCCTTAGGATTTCCTTGACAGAAAAGAACTATGATATGTTGTGTGTTGAAATGTAATGAACACTTAATAGCAGTAATTGCAAAAGTTAAATCATTAAATGGGCACTGTTAAATGGGAGGTGTGTGTTTGCGTGTTTGAGAGTATATATTCATGTGACGTTAAGCAAAATGTCATGGTGTTTTTCTGACATTTTTTTGGTTTAAGTACTAAATGTTGAAAGTTAAGTGTAAGAAAATCAGGTGATGAACAATTCGATATTTTTAGTAAAAAATAATAAAATCATTTGATTTCAAATACAGATTTTCTCTCTCTATGTGTGTGTGTGTGTAAAATGACATTCAGTGTAACTTGAAGACAAATCTGTTATTTGCAAAAAATTTAGTAAAAAAAGCAGCATAACCTGTAAGGTTCAGGATGAGTTTTGCAAACTGGAAAGGTATGTAACTTCTAGATTTTCCTACTTAACTTTGATTCTGTGTAGACAGGCTACTGAAGGAGGCTGTGAACAACCCGCTGATATTCTCCTTGCACTCGGACCTTGGATAAATGATTTACAGTGTGTTTCACAGATAGGGGGAAAAAAGATAGAGATTGGCTGAGGTGCTTCGTAATTTCTGCAAGCAAATAAGAATTTTCACAGGTCGGTGCTTCCTTTTTGAAATCATCAGTCTATGTAATGGGGTTTGGCCAGTGAAATGCTTGTTAGTCAGTTATTGCATCTTAAGAATTTTTTGATGATGTGGTTAAGCAGATAGATTGCCTGGCACATGTATTCTGTTTGGAGAAGTGTAATTCATAGACTCACACTGCTTTGTGAGTTCCTTTGATCAGTAATTTCTCAAGATATTCCATCAGTATTCTTTTTCAAGTTTAATTGAAGTATGCAGACCATTCCATTGGAAGTTTTAACAGTATTTAAAGCTATCCTGAGATTATTTGTTAAGTAGTCAAGGTGAAGTTTGTTTAATATTTAGAACAGTAAATGAGAGAAGACAGTTTTAACTGAAAATATTTAGACTGAAGCTGGAAGTTTCTCAAATGACTGTTCCATGTGTATCCTGTACCTTTGACAAGAATCACGTAGCTCTGTTTAATGCAGATGGCAAGATTTGCATATGGTTGTTTAATGAGTTGACAGCAGACTGTTATTAATGTAAGATTTTCAGGTCACTAGAAGCAATGAGACATTCTGGACTGGAAATACTCTCTGTTTATTTCCATTGCTGCCTGTCTAGTTTAGCTATATAGGAATTAGCCTGTAAAACAAATGTCCTAATCTTGATATCTATGCCACGCAGATGGGTGAGGAAAAACCCATGATATGCATCTTAATCATTTTTTTTTATTTTGGGGATTGTTTCCTGCTATTAGTAATTGAGTAATCCTGTCTCACCCAAATCAGAGATGTGTTTTGCATCTTAGTGATTTTATTTTCTTCTCAGAGTCAAGAGTTGTTGGGTTGGTGTTAGTAATGACAAAAATTACCAAGAAGGAGCAAGTATTTGTTTCAACATAGTTATTAATTTTAGTATGTTAGAAAAAAATTACTGCCAGCAGTAATAGCCATAATTACTGCTGAAGTCCTACAACTGTCAGAAAGCTTATTCTAATTTAAAATAATGTTTGCGAAAATGAAGGCAAATAGAAGCCCCAGCTTTTGCTTAAGGTATTTTAGGTGCATTTATTAAAGACTATTTTAAACAAAGTATTTTAATGTTCTTCCTGTATATTCTGAGGGAATATTTACTAAGGTCTTACTACGATCTTATATTTCCTTGTATACAAACATTCCTTTGATAGCTGCCAGGTGTCTTTTTTATTATGACTGGTTCTTTTGCCTCTAATTCATTTTTCACGTAGGCACTTGCCATAGTTATAGCTTATATAAGTATTTACTGATTACAGGTTAGTTAATGCTTTAATTTCTACACTCGTGGGTGTTATACTTATAAATGCTGTAAATTTTGCTTGTGTTTTTTTATAGTCTTTTGATCTTTGCTTTAAAATGAAGAATTTTGAAATAGTACCTGTCACGTATTTGTGTCCAGCTCCTGAATAATTTCAGAAATTAGGAAGTTCATTCAGATATGAAAGAATATAAATGCTATTGAAAGGAGATATGTAATAGTAAATGTTAACTATATGAGAAAATTCCATGGGTATTTTGTTTTAGTTCTGTCACATATTCAAGATACATATAGCTATTAGAAAAGGCAAAAGAAATGGAGATTGGAAAGACTGGTGGTTTGCTGTTTCTTCCCTTTCTTGCAGTGTAAAGAACTGAAGGCACTGAGCTCATTACAAGAATGCTTCATGGCCTGACAGATATGCCTTGCAGTAACAGACTTAAGGAGCTCTGTTAATTTAGTTTATGAAGAGGAGTTCATAGGTGACTCAATTAAAGATTGTAAATACCTGCACTGGGAAGAGTAGCCCTTTAATTTGGCAGACAAAGATGCAGCTGGACCAAAAAGCTGAAATTTGGTAATGCAAAAAATTACATTAAAAATACAGTAAAAACTTTTTGAAAGTGAGGGTTATTTGCTCTTAGGTTAGCCTTAACCAAGATGGACTCTTTCATAAAAGCTGTGTTTTTGTGTAGTCCTTTACTCAGAGAGTGATGAGGCACTGGAGCAAGTTGCTCAGAGAAGTTGTGGATGCCCCATCCCTGGAAGTGTTCAAGGCCAGGTTGGATGGGGCTTTGAGCAACCTGATCTAGTGGAAGGTGTCCCTGCCCATGGCAGGGGAGTTGGAACTGGATGATCTTTAAGATCCCTTCCAACCCAAACCATTCTATGATTCTATGATTTGACTTAATGCAAGAATTACTGGTAATGGTTTGTGATGTGTATTTTACAGGTGATCAGACTAAGCTATTACTATGGCCTTTTTTGGTCACAAAATCATGTCAAGCGCATCTCCTAATGGTATTATTAATGCTTTGTTTTGATATCTGCAGAAAGCTGAATGTATAAGTTACCATTTACGGTCCTTAAGAGTTAACTGTGTTCTGTATCACTGAACATCCCTCTCTTTGGCCACGGCATATGTGGCTTCCCATAGTGTACTACGTGTGTATGTATATGTGTGTGTGTGTGTGTGTATATATATATATATACACACAAAAGAAAAGAGCAAAATTTTTAAATGACACTTTTTTTCTCCCACTATATGGAAAAAGAAAACCCACCAAACAACCTAGATGTTTTCTTGACTGGAGTATTTTAAATCCATTGTAATGTTGTCTTAATTTACAACATTTTCATTGTTTGTTTATCATAGAGTGATATGCTTGTTTTCTTTCCTTCCAAGATTGCCATGAAGTGTAATAAATATTGGCAAAAAGCTCTGAGATCCCTACGTGTAAGAGGCTACAGAAGAATACAGATAGTGTTAGATAGAGGTGCTGTTCAAGAGTCATATGGAAAGCAAATTTTCCTCTGAGAAAGCCACTTCATTAAAACAATTTCCCATTTTTCTTTCTATTGGCTATTTTCCAGTAGTTAAACAGACAGTGACAGCATGGAATGTCCTCAGCATAGTACAATTAGTTTGTACTATGTGGCCACAAAAATTTGAATAAAAGTTGACAATTTCACAGTAGCTAGACAACGCCTCTAATGTGTTCTTTAAAATTTTCTTCTTGGTGTCATGTTACAGCTAACAGTTACTGTAGCTCTTGAAAAGTTTTCAAAATATTATCAGGTGAATTCTTAATTACACTTGAGTTCTTGGAGGAACATTAGACTCCTTTAGAGTTGAAGTACCTAATTCAGTAGTCTAATGAGCAAGGAAAAGCATTTGTGCTGTAAGAATGACTAAGTAAGGTACATGAATCCCAATCAAGTTACTCTTACGTTGCAGTGTAATGATTTCACTTGACCGAATAAGAATGCTTTCTCTAGTATTCATTGACCTCCAGTTTTCCCTGCCTATTAAATCTTTTCATGTGCTTGATTGCTAGAGAACTACACTGTCAAATACCTTCAAAACGTATATAAGAGCTAGTTTGCTTTCCGTTTATATGTATTGCTTTTCCTTCTAGACATAGCCTTGCTCATTAAATGTAATCTCTTGAGAATCTCTATGTAAAGAGTTTGGGAACTACTTTTGTTATTTCCTTGGAAATATTGTGAAGTATTTTTACTTGTCTAACTGGGAAAATAAGAGAAGGTTATTATCAAGAATTATACAGAGATTACTTTCCATAATTAGTTCACTTAGCTTGATATCATCTTCCTTTTAACAGACAAGAGTTACTTCAGCTGAATCCCAAATGCAAAAGGTTTTCTTTTCATTAGGAGCTGAGAATCAGAAAATCAGGACAGTGTTCACAGTATGAAGCCATCACTGCTAACTTTCCACTGCTCGTGGCAGCCGGCTCTTGTGCAGTGCCATTCTCGGGTCTTGTGAAGTGAGAGGAAGTTTGGGAAATTTTCATGATACCTCAGAATGCATTCTTAAATATTTTGGTGAAATTCATCTAAACTAATTTAGGTGTCTAAAAGTTAGATATTTCTGTCAATAATCAATAAATTTGAGTTAATCAATCAATAATTAATAAATTTGAGTTAATCCCTCGTAAGGGAGAAATAGACATGTTAACATACAGATCCATTTAATCTAGTTCTCTCTGAATATTAAGTGAGTCTAAGATGCCCAGGTCAGACCCAGGTATTTAAAAAAACTAGACATCAAGGACTAGGTGTGGTGGTTTCCAACTGATGGGCAGCTAAACACCACCACACTGCTCTCGTACTCCCCCTCCTTGAAAGAACAGGGGCAGAATATATGAAAAAATGCTCGTGTTGAGATAAGGACAGAAATCACTCACCAATTGCCATCACAGACAGAACGTAGGGAGATTAATGTAATTTTTTACTTATTACTAACAGACTAGAGCAGTGAGAAACTAACCAAATTTAGCCTACATTTGCCATAAAAGTTAGCTAGGTGATAACCCCTATCTCCTCGCTGTCATCAAAACGAAGAGAAAGGGACTGCACCACAGTGTCATTTAGAACAAGCATCTGAACTGGAAACAGCCTTTCTTCAAAAAAAGGAGTGATTAAGGAAACAAATTGGAGATAGTAGGTGATAAATGTGCTTAAATATTCCAACGTATTGCTTACAATTTATTCGGACTCTGTTAGGCTGAAAGTGTTCAGAAAGGCCTTCAGAGTGCCAGTTGCGCCGTGCTGAGTGTGGCGTGCAACAGGGAAGGCACGCTCCGCAGGCTGGAAGTACCCTGGTGTTGATGTGTTGGTGTCTGTACGAGTGTACGAGATCAGACGTGTGCCTGTCTAGAAGCAATTTGTGGACAGAATTGATAGTGCTCTTAGCTCTTCATTGGACTGTAGTAGATTTCCACTTTGCCATATTTTCCACTTTGCTATACTTTATAAATGTTGCTATATTTGTTCCTAAATTCCCCCACCCATTAAAAAAAAACAAAAACCTTTTCTCATAATGCCTGTAGCAGCACAGGGGAAGTAACAATTTTGAGTACAGAAAAATAAATGTGTCTAATTTACTCTGAACATTCAGGAAACATTCAGTATGGATACATTAAATGAAAAACAAATATCAATAGTGTGGCCATATGAAGAAATGTTTCTGGAGTGGTATACTGAAAATAGATGCAAATGGAGTATAGATTTTTGCATAGCAATATTGCATACCAGATCTATTTCAGCAATAAAAACTTAATATAGTCTATCTCCCCGCTCTCTTCCCCCCCCTTCAAAAAAAAAAAACAAAACACATTTCACTCTGTTGTGTTAGGTTCAATTCCTGGTGCACAAACATGATCCAAAATGTTTAGTAGGTACAGTACAACTGAAAGCATCAGATACACGCTTTTCGTTTTTGATTTAAAGAAATAAAGCTTTTTGTAGTCAGAATAATGAATCTGAGGCTAATTCTATAACTATGATGAGGTATAAACAGCAGAGATCATATCTTCAAATGTCTTCAGCTGATATTTGACAGAAAGCAATAAGTTGGCAAAAATATTTTTAAAATTGCTGAGTTGCATAAGAGGGGAGAAGAGGTCCTGCTCTGCATAGATTGCACCTCCCTCCAGTTATTTATTTATTTGTTGTTGTTAGTCTTCTTTTAGGGCAGTGTACTTATCTGGTAAGCATTACAGAATATATGCCAATTTGTATAACCTGATATTACCTCCTGACACACTGTAACAATTTAAATCAAGCTCAATAGATAGGAGGCAAACCCGGACTTCCTATTGCTTCATGGATGAGAATGATTGCAGCGGGCCAGCCAGACTCACTGGTGTGAATCGCCACAGCCCCATGGCACCCCGTGGGGCCCGGTGGAGGAGAGTCCAGCGCATTGGGCTGCTCTGTTGTGCTTACAGATGCGTACAGAACATCTTCCACCAGACTGCTGAAGTGGTTTTTCTTCTGAAAAAAAAAGCTGGGCTAGAGATGGGTTGCAGTTTGTGCATGAGCCTTAGTGAGTACCGAAGCAGAGCAGTGATGGAATACTTTGCTACCATGATGTCACAAGTCAGCTGCTTCCGATTTTTTCATTTAAAATTTTAAACGTTTTCCAAATAAAAGGCAGTCTTTAAACTCTCTTCCTGAAATAGTTAACATCATAACAGTGTGAGCAGTCACACTTTTCCTGTCTTCTAAACTGATATTATTATAAGTCAAATAAATGGTTTTTTCCATTTTTACCTTTTACAGAGAAAGTTCAGTATCATTCCAGTGATTCAGAACAATGAAACAGTTTGAACTTTATGCTTTTTGATACTGATGCAAAGTCCCTAAATGAGGAACTCCAAACTTTGAAGCCTCTGTTCAGCTAAACCCCATGAAGTTTTATACTTACATGTGCTTTTATCTCAGTTTTCCACGTTGAATCTTCTGTGATAACTCTGCTTCAGAGCAAGAACAAAGATATTACTATATTCCTTGTAGTCACATGTTAGTGAATGATGAGCTGCTGGTGCCAGTGCTGGCTTTGTTTTATGTTTATTGGTCCATGCTGTAGTGCTGTTGAGCTTGTCCTGAATTTACTCCAAAGATTCAGAAGAGCGTGGTGTAAAGGAGAGACTTCTGCTTGAACAACTTCATGGGTGAAAACAGCTTTCGGCTCACTTTGCAGAGAGCTCAGCAGGAAAATGTAACTTTTCATCTTTAAGTCCGAGCGTGCTAAATGTTTGATCTCATCGTGCTTTCTGTAGTGCTTCCAGTTGCCTTGCTATTGCAGGAATAGTGCCCAGGCTTCATGGGGGAGGCTCAGGCAGTGTGACACTGGCACATTCTTCCCCCAAAATCTGAAGCTTCATTACCACTCTTTTCATGTGGGCTTTTCTCTTTGGGTTTTTGACTGAAGTTTTCAGTTAATGCAAAATGACATATAACTAGTGGTGTTAGTAATAAGAAATACCTCCACTTTACCAGTGATCATTGCTCACTGGCTTTCTATATGTTGTATGGTTATTGAGGTTTAAAATATGATTTGACAAAAAAAAGATCATCTGATTTTTTTTCTCTGTGACCAGTTAAAACACTTCCTTGCTGCTTTTATGTGCTTTCATGAGACTGCTGGTACTTGAACTCAAGGTACCATTTTGAATGTACTTCATACTTTTTTTTTGTTTTAATCATAAGGGAAATAGAGATCAAAATTGTAAAATTCTTCTAGTAATTTCTTAACATGCAAAACTTCACAAGTTTTCTTGTGAAAGTTTTTGATTATTTAGTTTCTAGAGTGCTTTGTTGTAAATGCATGTTGAAACTACAGTAGTGTGCTACATTTTGCAAGTAGATGCATATTACAAGAAATTCAATATGCATAAAAATACAGTGTTTTACTAGAAGTACTTTATCAGTAAGTTAATCTGTCATTTTAAAGGAAAAATCGAGGAAATTAGATATGAAAAACTAAGTCTTTTTAGAGCTCTTTAACTGTTTGCTTTTTATCTGTTTTCTTTAGGTGATTTTATTAGTATGTAAATTCTGCTTGTTTGTCTAGTGCATTGATGGTCCAGAGTTTCAGGAAACTGAAGAACTACTTTTGAAATAAATACAGATAATTCAGAGAATTTAATTAAGAGTGTTTTGAGATTCAATTTGAATTTTCGGTTATATAATGTATTATTTTGCTGCTGAAAAGGATCAAGTTTAAATATTATTTTTTGCAATGGCCTTTTCTAATTTTTTTTCTTACTGTGCTTTTTGGAATTTTCTATTTGAGATCTGAAAAAATAAGATCAAATAGCAATGAGTTAGAGTTTTTTGTTTGTCTAAAAATATAAGTATTGGACTATGTATGCTATCTGGTAAAGATGTTTAGTAGTAAGAATGTATTTAAAAGTAGTAAGTGGGTTATAAACAAATAATACATTTTTCCTCATCGTTGGGTTCTTGGGTTGAATGAACAAAAAGCACCCACCTATGAGGCAAATGCCAGGTGCATTAGATTAAATATTATATGCAAATGTACGTAATGAGCACATAAAAGCACTGCAGAAGTGTTTTTGTTTACTTTTTTGTTTAATAATGGTACACTACAGCAGACATTTTTGTTCTATTGTTTCATGTGAGCTGCTATCATCATCTATTTTTCTACAGATCTATTATCTATTTATCATCTATTTTATAATATCAGCTGCTATCATCTATTTTGTCCATATATTAAAAAAAGACGTTAATGGTAGAATAACATTCTCTCTGAAATGTGTTGTCTCTGATCAAAGAAATTATTAGATAGCTTTACCGATCTTTACAATTCAGTTTGTGATCTGAAGGTACAGTATCATACATTCAATAATGTCATTAGGTTTTATTGAGAATTAATTACAGTCTAAAACCAGCCTACTGTAAGTTAATTTTTGACTTTACTAAATATGAAATCATAATCAATTGAAAAATGAGTGGTTTTTATAAGAAAATGATTTTTCTACCCTGTTTTTTTTTGGTTTGTGCCTCAGGGCTTGGTAAAGGTTATGAGAAGGATACAGACTTTCCCAAACTCCATTCACTTTTATTTTAGCAGTAGGCACAGGAGTGGAAAAATCATTCATATATAGCTTATCTCTTCTGGGAGTAACTGATAAAATTAGGTAATTTACCATTTAACTAATTAATCTTCCAGTCACCACCACTCAGCTTGTGGTGAGTGAAGTGTACTGCATTGCTGTTTTTTAAGTACAGCAGATACTGTGGAGATTGTGTACTCATTTATTGCATTTATTTTTGTAATTAATCAATTGTGAAAATTAATACTTTTTCATATATTATTAATTTAATGCATTTACAGTATTACCAAATGAATCAAACGGAGTATTCTTTTTGAATGGTGTAAGGGCTTAGTGCAATGACCTTTCTCCCCAGCAACCAGATTGTGTGCAACCAGATTCTTTGCTATGCTACATTTTCCCACCCACATGGTGGCATAAAAGATTCCAGAATCTCTGAATTTAAGAAAACCATTAATTAAGTAGAACCTCAGAATGAAATGGAGAAGGTTAAATCGGGGGTAAAAAGTAGCAGCTTCTCTGTAGTGTGATCATTCCTGATGCATAGCCACTTGCTAGCACAGGAGATATGGATGTAATGTCTCTGTGCTCTCCTGGCACTCTTGGGTGCCCTTTGGCACTTTGGAGTAGGATGAATATACTCTTTAATTGTTGGTGCAGGAAAGTAATAAATCCTTTTACTGAGCTGAAAGGATAAGCCTAGTCTCCAGTGATGGAAGGCAGCATGGGGTTTATGGGGGCAGGGCTGACACATGACTTTTTCGGTCCCTGAGAATGAGGTGGATAGTTGTGTTTCTGTAGGAGAGGAACCAAGGGCTGTGGGAGGGGAGGCTGCGCTCCTGGGAAGAGGGGGAATTGCTTTCTTTGTCTTTCTAGCCTGGGAAGCTTTTGATTGAATGGAGAGCAGAACAGGAGGAGAATTGTGCCATAACTGAGAAACTAGAGGTTTACACCAGCACCTATATGTATTTTATTGAGCTCTCTTAGTAGATTAAGGAAGCTACCCTGTGTTTATGGCTTGCTTTTCCTTACTTCAGTTGAGGATCAGGATACTGAGGCTAGAGTATCTTTATTTTTGGAACTCCTTTGGAGAGAGAGCAATTCCTTGAAGAAATTGTATTGCTGTGCAGTGGTATTACATAGAATGCCATTCCCACAATCCTAGTTGTTCCTTAGGCTCTCACTATTTTAAAACACAACCTAAGTGTAACTGATGCCATCATGCTTGCTAAGCATCTGAAACTGGGTCTGTAAAGCTGCCTCAGCAGCCTTTCTGATGATGTTCAAGCCTTTTCATTGCTGTTTTTGTCATCCTTTTGTCTGTTTTTTTCTCCTAAAAGTGTGAAGAAAGGAGAATATTCACTGTGCAGATCCAGCAAAGTCTTCATACTCCCTCTCTGATGGCTCATTTTTCTACTTGGAGGTGGTGGACTTGGAGGGAGCTATGTTTCCCCCGTTTTTAAAGACTAACAACAGAGCCTGCCTGATGTGAAGGGTTCAGAGGGAGTCAGTTGTATCTACCATCTGAAGTTCAGTGTCTAGTTTTAGCACTGGCTGTTGGGGCAGATGAGCCTGTTTTCAGAATTCAGAGTACTGTTTTCCCGGCTGTGGCTTCAGAATCCATCTTTCTAACTGGCCCTGCTGTCCTGCTTGCCACTGTGGGCGATGCTGGGGCCATGGTCCACCGCTGGAGCTCTGGTGCACGATGCCCTCTCTGGCTGCAGTCAGCTGGTCCACACTGTGTTTGCGGTTCCCCATCTTCCTGGGACTGGACTTGTTCAGCTCTGATCAGAAGCGTAACCTGGTTTGTCAGGGGATTTGTCACAGAAGCTTCTTTATCCAGGACGAGTTGGTAGCATAACACTAAGTACCCACTGCTGAATAGCCGCTCGGGGGGGCCTAGCTGGCCAGCAGCTTACATCCAAGCTGTGTTTCTCCTTTATATACATCTGGATCGGTTCGTTATGTACTGTATTATGCACCACCTACCAGTTAGCATCTTGAGTGCAGTGTATTTTCAACTGGTTAATTATTTTTCCTATAAAATAAATATGTATACATGCTATGTAGGTAAGCAACGGTGTTTACAGTTGTGTATCTTTAAGAGCTATATTTAGACAGTAACACCAATGTCTTTTGTAGCATTTTCAGTCTTTGCATTGAAAACACCCTGTTTACCAGCCAATTACATAATATTTATCAGCTAAGCTCATTGTTAGGGCAGTTGCACAAACCTTTTCAAGCGTTCATAGCACTGCTTAACCTGTTGCCGGTTACCCCTGCCACCTAGCCTTTTTCCTCACCACACAAGGCATCAACATTTGAGATGCTGTAGAAGCCCTGGCTCAAAACAGGGTCAGGGATTATACTTTAAGCTGTTTAATACATGCTTGGGATGTTGCCAGTTCCCATTCAGCTGTGGTTTGTGAGGAATCTTCTTGTTGGCACCTTTTGCCTCTGTTGTGTTGCTCTCAGCCCTGTGCCAGTTGCTTTTTGGGGCACTACTTCTGTTGTTGCTGTCCACAAGCAGTTCAGATTTCATAATTTCTCTGGAGTATCATTAAATATTTCAAATCATATGTTGCCTTTTATTTCTGAAATTGCAGAGAAACAACCTCAGAATTTCATTGTACCTGTTGTAGCTGATAGATGGTAACTGTACAAGGCTATGTATTCATTGGTGCTGTTTCTTCAGTTTTGTCTTCTCTCATCTTCAGTGTCATTTTATTGATTTGCCTCCTGAAAGCTCCAAGATCAATGTCCCAGTATCTGATACTGGTGATTTCCAGAACAGTAAAGTTGAGATACAAACTTCTGTTTGCCTGGGAAACAGTAATGCAGTGTAGGAGTAATGACAGTGTAAGTATATGTGTATCACCTATTTGAAATACACTCAGTTACTAGTGGCTGTGGCTGAATTTTGACATCCAGTAACTGTTACCTGGTGGAATCAACCTGCATAACAATCAAGTTAAATCATGGGAGTTGGCTGAGTATAATTTTGCATGAAATTCTGTTTTGTAATGTTAATAAATTAACAAAAATAAACATCAGAGAAGTTAACTACTAGAAATCACTCTAAGAAGGAGAATTTTCTAAGTGGAAATATTACTCGGTGAACTCTGTACTTGCATGGTTAAAAAAGATTTCTACTCCAAAACCACACTGAGAAGAGAATGGCATCCTTTGTACTGTGAGAGACGATTTTCTTTATTCTGCTGTAAATCTGCCCTGCCGCTAAAAGAGAAGATCTGGCATCCTCCGTCCTGTTAGCTGGGTCTTCTTGTCCTCTGCCTCTTGTTGGTATTAGCATTTGGAAGCTCTCACAATGATCTGGATTGTTGAACTGGTGCAGTTAAAAAGAAAAAGGGATTAGAAAAAGCCCGAGATGCTGGTGGCAACCAGTGACTCATCTGGAAGTTTAAGCATAGATTAGGTGTCCTCTTGCTAACCTTAGTCATCTAAAGCTGTGTGTCCAGTTAAACTATTGATCTGTGCTTTCTCTGTAGCTGGTTGTGAGAAGGAGGCTCCCCTAGAGGGGAACCATTCCTCCAAATTTTGAACACTGCTTATAAAAGTAATGCAGATGACTAATTTGGATGACTAACCTGACATCTAGCTTTTTTAGACAGCAAAATTGCCATAAGAGCCATGTTGTGTCTCACCTTTCCGGTCCTGATCCTTGCATAATTTTAATAATTTACTATCTCAAGGAATTCTAATTTTGACTTTATAGATCTCATTCAACTTATTCAGCTGATCAACAGGTAACAGGAAAAAGAAATTTGTTAACAAACTCAGAGAAGCAGTTTAAAGGAGAAGATAAATTCTGCTTGTTGAGCTGTCATTCCCTTCTAGAGAGAATTTCCTGAAAGCAGTGCTCTCCTTGCACTGAACGCAACTGTACGCTAGCTGAGCTAATTAAAGTTAATATTTTGATTAGTGACTACCTAGATATTATTACTAAGTACATATTTGTCATATTTTAAGAAAAAACAATGAACTGATGTGGAGTATGCATTCTAGTGTTTCAGTCCACAAGTGTATAATCAGAGTGATTTATGAACTTAAAAAAAAAAAAAAAAAGATTAATAATTCATGTTTAGGAGCTATTCATGGATTCCTGCTCTGGAATCTTTGAGCGGGTCATGATTTGTCAGCGTTACATATATTGTTCGGTATAGAGGAGGTCATTATTTTTTGGTTGAAGAAGAGCATATTTTGCCTAGAATTTTTAATACTTAATAGCGTTTCTGTAGAGAATTGACTTAACACAAATTCAAGGAGGCTGCAGGTAGTCAGAAAACAATTATTTTATTGTTAAAACGCCTAACTGATATGTTGTTGAAGTTTTACTCTCTCTTAAAATTATATTCTGAAATTCTGATTCCACTTTAATGGTCTGTGACCGTAAGTTATTAGTCATTAAGTATCTCTCATTATTCATAACTTCTAAGGAACAATTTCAAAAGGGTGGTTGCATTTTGCAACTGTTTTTGTGGAATAATAAATGTTAATTTAGAAGTAAAGAGACCACATACAGCAGGCAGAATAAGATGTTTCAGTTTTTATATTTGTCCTCAAAACTTTAAAGGCTTAGGACAGATGGTATTAGGAATTTACTGAGAACCCAAGCACAGTACTATATGTTTATCTGCAAATCAGGGTAATAAACTGGTTCATTTTAATGTTATTTTATTTCTTATTCTTTTAAATTGTCTTAAGAAATAGGTAAAGAAAGATTCAAATGAGAGCTTTGCCTAGGTCCCAAACCCTGGAAAACCTGTGGCATTGACCACTTTTGTTGGAGGTTTCTAATACAGTGGACATTTTCTCTTTTTGACTAGTATTTTCTCAGATTCCTACACTGATTTTGTTCTGTCCTCAAATGTTCCCGTTCTCAGCAGCTGCATATGTACCTATCATGTGAATCACAGGTTGAAGGAGCTTATCTCTCTCCATGGTTTACATAAGGAGCCTACACGGATGGAGTGGTTGTGCTTGTAGCTTGGACACCCCTGTGAAATGCTATATTTAGATGGGAAGAGTCTTGGCTTAAATGTTGCTTCACCTAACTCCTCTGAAGAGTTCAGTCTTACACGTGTCCTGGGAATGAATGTCTTATGTATCCGTATAAGAGCAGACTTGTGGGAAAATGCTGGATTGTCTCAGTTGTTGTTTCTTCCTAAGATGCAGTCAGAGGCGGCAGTACGTATCTTTTTATATAGAGCACTCACCCAAGAACTGGAAGACCTGATTGTAAGCCCGATGAACTGAGATTTGTTTTGCTTCTCAGTGGACTTCCTTACCTGCTGTGGTGTAAGCTCAATTGTGAGGGTGGGGAGAAGGAGGGGGATGACTCCCAGTTTTGAAGACATATTATCATGTCAAAAATAGTCCTTTTAAATGAATATGTGAGCCCCTGCTCTGTCTCCTCAAACAATGAGTGTATGCGTTCCTTGTGTGGGAATATATAGTGCTGCAACATGGCACTACAAATGAATTTCTAGGTAATACCGTGAAGTTCCTATAGCAAGTTTCACACTTAAACAGGATGGAATATAAACTGTGAGAAATCTGACTGTTAAGCAAGTGTATTCTGTCTGGAGAGGAGGTTCAGATCTGTAACCTAAATTATAGAGATGACAGGAGAACACAGGCTGTGACTCTGCCTTTTGAACATTTAATCCTGGTTTAATTTCTTACCTCTTTCATAAAATCACAGTCTAATTTAATGGAAGTAGCCCTTACTCTTAGGCAGAAGTCAAGAAGTCAGTCGATGATTCATGCTGCTTGACAGATGTTCGGAATAGGGCAAACCCTGTATTCCACAGAAGGAAGTAGTGAACTTGTATGAAGTTGCCATCATCTTCACAGGCTTGCCAAGAATACTGGGAGCAGTCCTGAGCACTTTTGATGCCAGTCAGGTGCCATTAACTCTCTTTTTTTATAGAGTCAGGTTTGTGCACAGAATGAATTAGAAGCATGCTCAACAATAGAGTGCCAGATGGAGAGTAATGCAGAGAGAGCTGGATCACCAATTTTCTGTGGTGGTGTTTGGTATGGTGGGACTGCTTCACGCATTACAGTACAAATGGAATTTGTAGCCTAACAAAGACACAAATGTCTAAATTTAGACATTTACATCAAATGTTTAAATGTAATCAACTGGATAATACAGATCCTAAGAAATCATGTGAATGATTCATCTCTGTGGCCTGATCCATATTTGTAAAGGGGTAATGTACTAATTACTGGTGAAAGCTGAGGTACACCATGGAAAAAATCTGCACGTGTGATTAGCAGACACCAGGACTGTCTGTGGGTGTCATAACCAGTGTGATTGCTTTTTTGTTTGATACTGTAAATAATGCAGGCAATAATAAGGGGAACAAGATTTCAGCATATCACTGCTTTTGTGTGTTTCTGCTGAGACTGACCCCTCCGCTGTGGTCCCTTTGGGCTCCATGCCAGCCCTGCCTAAAGCAACTTTGGACTTACTGGGTGTTTTCATGCAACCTCCTACACGTCCTCTCCTACTACATCAAGTGAAAGTTGCCTCCCTCTTCCAAACACACTGGCTGTTTTTCATTCTTCTCTCCAGCCTAATTGTCCAAGTGTCGATTAGACAGAAAAACTATTGCTTTTTTTTTTATCACTGCTGCTTACCATGATCAGTCTTATTTACTGCTTCTTAAAACTAGGTCCAGGTCATTTTGATCTGTTTCTGTACCCAATGCTAAATTTCCTTGCTGTAGTAAAAATGTCTTCGCAGGAGCACACCTCTTGTTACATCTTTGAAGACACTTGTTCACAGCAGAGTCGAGGTCTTTATGACTGAAAATAGAAGTAGGTGAGTTTTACAGAGTCACTGAAAGTGTTCAGAGGGGAAGGGACCTCCCCATGACATAGTGTTGGCATAGTGGCAGCTCAGGAGATGGTTCAGATGTCTCTCCAGTGCTGTGTATGTCATGGCCAACACCAAAACTACTGTGGGGGAAAGCAAGCAAACAGGACTCTGAGGGCAGTATTCCACATCATCCTAGAAACACATTGTACATCCAGCTCAGTGCGTCCAAAATGTGTATCTTCTACCTAGGAAGCAGTTTTCACCTTCCTACTATGCTTTGTGTCTTGTAGCTTTCAGTTTTTCATATAGGTGCAGGAAGGTTCACTGGCTCTGTATTCATACCTTGACAATGAGCCATGAGTAATATAAAATGAAGATTTAATAGATATAAAAGCACTTGGTTCAATACCTCTTCAGACTATTTAAGCAAGACAGAGATGATATAACACTAATGGAAAGTTATGAAGATAACAGATAGCAATAGAAAGGGTAATGTTTTTGTCTCTTGCTTCTCATAACTGTAACAGAAGGAATAGTCATAGAAAACTACAAATCAAAAGATCAGAAATTATGATTAAAAATGATCACCTTTGAAACTGGTGTACAATAAACTGGCAAAACTAAGTGACACAAATACCACTGAGGGAAAGAATAACAAGTGATAAATAATGGCTAGTAATGCTGTCTGACGTTTACAATAATGAGGCTGAAGATAGGGAGGGTAGAATTGTTGAAGAACAAAGACATCAGTTAATAGATAATGGACTTGGATTGGAAAGTAGTTCCCAGGAATGCATCAATAATGAGTTGTCAACTTTAAGGGCTTTAAAGACTCATCATAATCCAGAATGTGAAATCAGTCAACATGGACCACAGCCTCATCACGTATGGTTGTCATTTTTAGGGTGACAAGGTACAGGAATGGTCTGGAGAAATGACCTCCAGAAATGTGCAGAAGCAGACGCATATCGTATGACAGGGCAGGATGCCTAGAGATAGGGAATCTATCCTCAGGAATCACAGCTGAAGCATTATGCCCTCTCTCTCTGTGTGTGAGGAGCATTTTGGGGAACAGTTAGCAGCATTTGCCAGATGAATTATTTCGGTGGTTTTCTAACACCCATAGCAACATCAAAAATCATGTTCCCTGAGGAAAGGACGCTAAATACAACTTAGCTGTGGTATTTGCTTCCTGTATCTGACTGATGAGAGAGACTAACAGTCTCCTAAACCATTTGATACACCTTGTTTTTGAGACTGTAAGAAATACGTAGTTTCTGGAGTTTGATTTAATAAAATTCAGAGTAAGGGCTATGCAGTTTTTCCAAGTCCTTTGCTATAGGTAGTAAGACTTCATCATTTTTTTTTTTATACTGCTGTATCTGCACAATCCATAAATGTTGTTTTCAGTTTTGCCCTTGAAATGTGTACTGTTCAATGCTGGCAATGTGCTTTTTCCTGTCAGACACTTCAATGACTTCAGCAATTTTAGACATGCTAGAAACCTATTGTTTCTAGTGGGGTTCTCACAGGAGTGTCCTTCTTTAAGATTCAGTTCTCAGAAGGGGCAGGGACTGATTGAAATTTGCAGCTCCAGCAACAGATTTGTAATGACTGTTTGATGAAAAGGATTTAGCAGACGTGGTCACTGCAGTCTACAGGGAGACGTACAGCTGTGTGGTCTTCCTGCTTAGTTCCAGTGAACTAAAAATTACATGTAAAGTTTCTCAGATATGGACTAGGGATCAAAGGACGTAAGTTGCTGGTCGCCGAGGCTTGAAGTTTAAATGGAACAAATTACTTGTGGGGGAAAAGCTGCAGCTTTAACTACGCATTGGAAACTCCTGTCACGCCTCCAAATCCTGCGGCCTCCATTTTTGCCAGTAGATGATGTGAAAACAGGCCCAAGCTGATGATATTCAGGAGACCTTTCCAGATCCATCTCATTTGGGTAATGATACTGAAGGAAGGTCACACAGTGCTTTCAATTCTGCTCCACCATTGCTTGTTGCTTCTTCCTCTAAACAGATTGTCTTCTTAGAATTTGGGATGTTTTTTTCCATTGATCAAAATGAAATTTTAAGCATTGCTCATTAATAAATCACATTTGAAAGGACTTGGCTTTTGTTAGTTTACAGATCACAAACCAGATGAAGCTCTGTATTTGTTTTTCTTTCTTCCCCTACTTCCTTTCCAGGCTAAGTGTCTTTCAGTTTGAGATTTATTTTTTTTTAAGAACACTGCAGTGCACCTCTCAGAATGCACGTGTGTGTGTATGTGTGTGTTAGTGTGTGCGTAGATATAAAAATGTACTTCCAATATACTGTATTGAAAAATAATGATTTCTCCAAGAAA
Source organism: Chauna torquata (assembly GCA_013399475.1). Classification (NCBI taxonomy): domain Eukaryota; kingdom Metazoa; phylum Chordata; class Aves; order Anseriformes; family Anhimidae; genus Chauna; species Chauna torquata. The sequence goes on along the minus strand of VXAL01019441.1, from coordinate 730 downwards.
TGATGTGAGTTGACATAACTTCTCGGTTGCATCGTCATGTGCATTGCTGCTTTCCCCACCATTACCTGCAACAGTATTTACAGAGTGGAATGAACTGTTAAAGCTCTGCAGAAGTTCTCCAAGCCCTCTTGTGACATAGTGATGGTTACTGCTTGACAATTCAAGGACTGTGTCAGAGCAGTTGGACAACCAGCACTGAAAATGTTATACCACATAAATGGCAAGTGGCACGTTAAGTTGCCACTTGTGCAGCAAGTCCCATAGACATTTTAATAACGATTGTCCAGTTATTCCAAATGAAAACTTCGACATTCGGGTATGATAATATAAATACCAGGTTATGTTCAACTTTCAAAATAAAGATTAATGTCAATATCGCAAAGCAGAACTGGTTTGTCTTAAAGATGTCTTTTGCAAAGTGTACCTTATAGAGTGGAGTAAGAGCAGTGTCCTTGGAAATTCTAATTCCTTTTAACAAATTAGTAAGAAAATGATTTCTAGTTTTTGCTTTATACCTACTTAAGGTAAAAAGCTTAATTTGAATTTGAAGATTATTGGGCTACTGGAAAAGCAGCAAAAATTAGATCCAAACCTATATTTATGCAAGTTTTTGTTTCTGTCAGTTTATCTTTTCAGAAAAGATAAACACTCTTAAGATCTTTAAACTAGGACTTGTGATCTTTTGGGGATGCTCAGAATCACAGAGGTGGTTGAGGATGGCAGGGACCTC
>VXAL01019440.1:15967-62923 GCA_013399475.1 Chauna torquata | reverse complement strand
GATTACATTTTCAGCTATCATTATTTTCTACATCAATAACAGAGTGACAACAGAGGGGAGAAAAAACACAGACTTCAAGTACTAAGACACCTTAGATTTCCTTGGCTGTACTTCTGACAGGTTTCTCTCTTCAGTTTAGAAAAACATTTTAATTTAGATTGAGAGCTAAGGGACATGGCAGCCTTATAAGCCTTCAGAGATGCACTGCCTTGATGTCTGGCAGTAACTTCTCGTTACTCCTGCTGATTTTTAACAAGAAACAACCCTCACCTGAGCAGTGTGGGTCTATGAAGCTGCGATTATGTGATGTGATGCAAGACAGTGCAGTCTGCCAGCTCTACTAGACAGGACACCGAAGAGCCCTCAATCCTAACAGCAAAGCTATGCGAAGCACCGATGGAAAGCAAGCTAACCATACCCGTGTGTGACGCTAGAAACTAGAGAAGCTGACTTGAGTTTTCACTCATTCCAAAACCTCCTTCCTACCCTGTAATTATCACCGTACAATTATTTCTGAAAAATAACCATAACATTATCCACTTCACTCTTAATGAGTACTTTTCGCTCATTGAGATCCTGAAGTGAGATCTTAAATTACTTTGCAAAGGTAGGCAAACATTGCAGAGGTTTTACGCATGAAGTCAGATCAAAGCTTGACTGACCTGCTGAAGTTGACCAAACCAACAAATAGTTTGGTGGCAGGACCTAAGTGTTGAGCACACTGCAACCCAAACCATGCACTTACAGAGATTACAAGAACACAAAAACTTGGTTAAAACCCAGCAAATTAAATGGCTGCTTGTTAAAACTTCTTTCCGTCCAACAATAACAGGACAGATGTTTTCACTGTTAAAGCACTAGACTAACATGAAAGATCTGGGAGTAGCTCCCACTGTGCATAATTCCTGAGGGACTTCAACACACTGTGCCCCAGTTTCTCTTCTGCAGAGTCAGGATAGCAATAATGATCTGTCTTAGCTTTCTGTCTTCCCTATTTCGGTGTAAAACATTTGGTGTATGGACATATTCATATTACGTGCGTTAAAACATGTCATAGAGCTAAGATCACAGTAGACTTTTTAGATGTCAACATAATGCAAATAATAAAATATCTTGACAATTGAGTCATCGTTACAACTCAAACCTTGGTGTTAAATATTCTCAATTTTTTACTCTAGTACCCAGCCAACCATAAAGAATATCAATATTTCAAGCACACTGATAAAGTCAATAAAAAGCACAAAGCAGCATACAGCACAGATTTTTAAAGACTATCCACTGAGAAGTTCTCCTACTACCTCTTTCCAAGCTAAAATATTAAGAAATTCAATTTCTAACCCAAGATCCTCAATGGAACTAACTGCATTATGAAAAGAGAACAATGTGATCAACAAGAACAAGTTACACAGATTATCAATTGTCCTAACAGTGTTTTGCATCCATTTTATTCAGTGGCATGCACAAATGATCCCAAATTAGAACCTGAGTCAGATTTTCCAAGATGCATTATGCACTTTCTACAGAGTTGTGCTCCTTAGTAACTTTCCAAGAAATCTCATATTTAAACTTATATTTCTGCATTTTCTTTGATATTATAATGCTGTTCATGCATATATTTTCCCAGTTTACTAAGACCACCAACAATAGTATTTTAATTAAGCTGAACATAGGGAAAACAAAGATATTTCAAGTTGAGTAAGCATGCCAAGATTTATGATAGTTTCGATAACTGGGAAAAAATATCACGGGAAATTAAAACTTCACAAGAAATTATTTCTCTCCACAATCATCTTTTAACAAGAAGCAGGAACTTCATAATAAGTAATAAATTAGTTGCATCACTAACTACTCTAAAGCAAAGGACATCTCTTAAAGGAAGTCTGATGACTAACAATGTTTTCATCCATCTGTCGCTTTGCCACTCAATGAAAGCATCCCAGACCTCGTGGCAACAGTCAGTTAAGTCTTTACAGAAAACACGCTTAAAACTGCATCTACATTTTGCCAGTTTTCACAACAGTTATCCTCCTTGCTCATCTTATTAGTCAAGGACCTTACCTCATTTGGGGGGGACAATGAACCTCTCTGTTATTCACAATGATATGTTAATTCCTTTCTTTTTAATACTATCGCTATTAAAAAGCCCTAAATGCAGCAGCCCAACAAAACAAGACAGTTTTAACAAAAGGAGTGCTTAATTAACAAGCTAGTAAAACATATCAAAGTCATTGTGTGTCCTTCCAAGACTTACTAGCCTGATTTCTATACGATGTAACAAAACTCTCTGCAAATTGTTTTTTCACCCAAACTGTGCAACTCTCTTCTAATCAACAGAAATTATACTTATTTACCACCATGTAGGCTACCTTAAATAATTTCTCCAAAAACTTCACTTATATACTTCTGACCTGTTACTTCCCTATTTTCTATTCTATCCAAAATTCATTCAAAAATGAGATGCCCAAAAATCATACAAAGAAATCACTTTCAATGAAGCAGAAAGCAACAAAATTAGTTTGGGGAGAGCCTTTAATCAAGCTGTGTATTATTACTGAAGATGACAGAAAAAAGCCTTTCAAAATGCAGGATGGTATCTGAGTTTCAGAAGCAGTTGCTCTCGTGGGCCCCTACAATGGACCAGGAAAACTTCGTCAGGGTATTCGAAGTTCAAGGTGTGGGAACCACAGTGAATAAATACCTCAAGTCTAATTTCCCATCACAAACAATCATTTCATATAGCCCACCTCAAGCTTATCAAGACCTTAAAGCTACAAAAGCACTGTCCTCTTACCTTACTGAAAGACTGTTCTAGAAATCTCACTATTCCCATAGCTAGAAGCCATCTAGGCTAAATGTATTCATGCGTCATGGCCAGCATTCTGAACCAGCATTTTTCAGTTGAACACACCCCCTAAATCAGAGCAAGGTAAAAATGCAAATTCTGGTTCTCAACTACACCTCAAGTAGCAAAATATAGTTCCAGCAAAAACAAGACCTCATCTGCAGTTCTCAGTTTGGTCCTTCACTATCTTAAAGTATTTTGATTTGTCTTCCCAACCACCTGTCGATATCAGTGAGAATCATACTGGATAAGAATTAGAGTACTGCAGATTTTGTAAAATACATTTAAAATTAATGACATTCTTTTTTCTACAGGGCACTGCTTCAAAAACACTGTTTACTGGATAAATCTTCCCTGAATTGCAGCAGTGTATAAGCTAATTAAGAAACAGCCTGACTGTATTCTAAAAACTCTACTGAAATGCTAGGTGATATTTTAAATACAAAAACATAAAGCTACCAAAAGAATTCTATATTTGGAATAACCATTAGATCTTACGCTTTGATAACAGGGATACTGCATCAATAAACTTATTAAAGCCCCTTGGATTGGAAATTACTGACAATACTGATAATAAAAATCATCACTGGCATAAGTACATAGCGCAGAGAACAAATTAAAACATTCACTCAGAGATGGAAAGAGGAGATAAATTAATGCACATAAGATGAACACATCTGATCCTGAGAGACACTCAACAAATTACTCTCAGATACTACAGTAAGGCTTTTTCAGATGTCAAGAACAAGACAGGGATGGTTCTTTTAACTACATGGAATGTGACTGACACTCTTGAAACACATACGATACCTGATCACAGACTAGATCATGGCTGGGACAAAAAGGAAGGGCATAACAAGTGACAGAAGGAGGAGAGTTGCTTCCTGGAATTACGTATAACAGTAATCTCAAAGCCGTAACTTACAACACTTGATCATTCTCAACAGATGGGTATGTCTTTTCATTCAACTAAAAGTTGAATGAAAACCTTTTCTCCCTAGCACTGGAGTTTTAAGAATGAAAGACTAGAAGATCAGGACCATGTAGGAAAACCTTAGGCGGGGTGGGAGGGGTTCATCCAACCTGTCAGTTGAGCTTGGTTTGGAGATCACCATGGAAAGTTTACCTTGGAATTAAAAGTCTGAAACCGAGTCCCTCCGGTCTGAGAAAAGCACAAGCAGAGACATGCCGCTTGGAAAGGCAGCCTGCAAAAGCACCCAACGTTCAGCCATGTCTATCCGCTTGCATGTTAGCCTCCTCCTTCTCTTTACCAGAAGTTTTAACCGTTCATCTTCTATTTGATCTTTCGGCTCCAGCATTAGCAAAATAAGCCCTGGAAATGGCATCTTCACATTCTAGTAGCTCAGGTGTATTTCAGATCCCTTGAAACATTTACCATGGAATGACTGAACTATGCTGAGTTGCGTGCCTGCTGGTTTCCTAGCGATTCTGCTGTTCGATAAAGATAATTTGAAATTTTACTGAACAAAACATTTATGACTGCAGGACATTTTGACGGTGGTAATGTCCTCTGAGCCATGGCTCTATCTTTAACCAAGGTGCTTCTAAAGCTATTTTGTAGCCCCTGAGGTGCAAAAGGCTGGAGAGAAACAGCCACTGTATTAAACATACGGTGAACAGCTCAAAGCTGTAGGATCACGCATCGTGAGAATCAGTTAAAATCCTAAGTCAGCATGAATAAAAGTTCTAGAACTTTCAGTAACCATCAGTTAATATATATAGTTTACTAGGTTAATTACAATAAATCAACTCCATATGCTTCCTGTAACACAGGAAGCAAAGCTTCACAAAAGAACACAACTTGAGGGGTGCAGGAAGGAGAAAGAAACCATGAAGTGAAAAACTATTACAGATAGAGAAATGTTGCTTCCTTTCCTGCAGCTGAGTATGTACTACAGAAGTTTGGATACAATAAAGACAAGATGTTGCCATAAATTCTAATAAAGTATTAAAGTGGGTTAAGGATAAATGACAGTTGGTCTTCAGTGTGGAACACTGAATTAAAAATAAAGATGCATTTCCGTCAAGACTGAAGTAAATACTATTTGGCTTACTGTATGTTTATATTGTCCCATCTGCTGCTTGCATTCAGAGAAAAAAACAGCAATTCATATTAAACCAGCATCATCATAAATGCTTGTCTGGAAATAAAACATTGATTTTTCTTAAAATGGTTTTGCAGAAAGTGACCCCCTATATTTTATATTTGTTGAGTTCAGTAAGTACATACCTAGCATGTTCCAATTCTGCTTTGGAACTTAAAGCAAATCTTGTATTTTTTGCTTCTTGCCTATCACCATTAGCAATCCCATTTACAGGGCAGATCAGTGAAACTGTAGAGTTTCTGCAAGAACTGAACATGACATGACTATCCTTGCTGCACAAAACTCAGCATAGAACCCAGCCATGTCCCCCAGAATTTTGTTGACAAACGTTAAAAAAAAAGAATTAGAAGTCATAAAATAATGCTTTTGTCCTTAAAACATGCAGGATTTTCTGTTTGAGTTCCCATACACACATACCACAAATACATATGATAAAAATATCTGTTGGACAAAGACGTTCTTACTGAAATTTTTAGATAGACACCAAATTAATGTCTCCCAGAATAAATCATTGCATTTTTTGTGCAACCTTTACTGTGCTGTAGGTTAGTGACATAATTACAATAAGTAGAAGAATATAAAGGAATAAAAACTAAAAAAAACTAAAAAAATCCACCAAATGTTGTGAAGTTCTTATTACATTTACAAAAAAAAAAAGCTTTATCTTGAGGAAAGATGAGATAAATGAAGAATTTATTTTAAGCTCATGCAACTTGCATCTTCATCTGATCCTGCAGTCTTCTGCACACACACAGTACTGACTACTACAGGTGTTTTAGATGTGACTATCCAAGCTGTGTGTTTAAAATACTCAGCTGCTGCATCTGTTTGAAGATAAAAGCGCACTTCACAAATCTACATGAATACTCAGATAAAAAATGGAAAGCTCAAACCACTTACAAACTGTGCTAAGTAAAAATTCTTTTCAAACTGCCAAAATAAAGGTTATTACTACAGCTGTGAATATTTTACCAAGATACAGTTAAATAACAAATAGCACTTACTGTTCTGAACCATTCTTTGTAATATCATCAGCTCAACCTACTAAAAGTGTACAATAATATACTGTTCCTAAAAGCATATTTATCTTAACATACTGGCATATATTTGTGATAATGAATTGTAAAAAATTTCCAAGCAGTTTACCTGGTGAAGCCCAAGATTTGCAAGAGCACTTTGAGCTTTGAACAATAGTTTTGAACAATACTGATTCTCTTAGATGTTTTAAGTTACGTATTAAAATAAAGTACCTTCAGCACTGATTTTAAAAGCAGAGTAAAAAACATGGTTTAACCTACTTAATAAAAACAGACACCTCCACTTGAAACGTCAAATACCATTCCTCTTCTATACAAAGCCTGTGCACTTTTTGCACTAAAATGANAAATCTAATACAATAGAATTTGACTGAGAGAAGTTTGAAGTTCTTATGGAGATTTTACTTGATACACTTTTCTTCCTAATGGCAAAATATTTCATAATGATTGTGTTTATGTTTGATTTATCAAGGTTTGATTCTGCAGACATGAGCTCTTCTAGCTTCCATAGAGTCTACTGCCAGGTAATTGGAAAAAAATATCCATTTCAATAAACAAGATTAGACAGTTACTACCTTGAGAGAAACAAAAACATCCATCAAGGAAAAAAGCAGATGAAGGATTTTAAGTTGCTGTGCTAATTTGCTGAATACTGACAATCTTCTTCTGTCCTACTATCATGAACTAAATGTCAAACATTAAAAAAAAGAAAAACAGCCCTTGTGAATCTGGATATACGCAGATGAAAGCCTGTGTCACTGAAGCAGGTACAAGTCCCAGTGAGTTGTCCCACACCTACTCTTTTCCCATGCTTTCTTCAGAACATGTTTATACAATGAATCAATGCACAGCACTGCAAAATATCCAATCACTACAAAAACCCAAAGAAGCTACATAGCATTTTTCCATTTCTGCATTAAGTTCCTGTAAAGATCAAGACTAATTCTATGAAGGAGAAAAAGCTCTGAAGATCAAGTAAAGTTCCACATTTTAGTTTAAAAATCAGATTCCTAATGATGTACCCTTTCAGCTTCTAAAGAAACACAAGCTTGACGCTAAGCTGTAAATATAATTTATTTCTTCATTTTTAACTACTGCAGGTTAATGCAATAAATTACATTTGAGATACACCACTATAAAAGCAGCCCCTTGACACATATGAATCCTATTCACAGCTGAAATAGAAAGCCCTGGCTACTAGCCAACAGAAGGACACAGGTTTTTCTGCTGCTTTACCAGGTATAGCTGCATTAACACCGGGGACAATGAGAAGGGTGCCCTGTATTACATTTCTTTAAGAAAATATTAAAGTTTCACGAATATTGTAAAACGTTAAGATTAGAAAGATTATTCACTGGCTGGCTTTGAATGAGCAGGCTAAAGTTAGTCCTTCAGTATTTCAATAATACCAGGAAGAAGAAACATCAATAACATGTTTGTTAATTTTCAGTCATTACACCATCCCACTGCTGTACCAGATATACAGTGAATTCTTTACAAAGAGAACAACTCATTAAAAAGAAATGTTTGCTCATCTCCACCCAGCTGTACAGATAAGATCCTCCAGTCCATGGGAAAAAAATTCCAGTGGTAATGCCTGAATGGTCCCCATCGTGAGAATGCCAGAAAAATCAAGCCTCCAGGCAAAAACTCACAACAATGTTCAAGGAAACAGAAGAAGTCTATTCCATTTTGTTTTCCAAACAGAAATATGTTCTCATCGAGAACCTAACGTTGGGAAATCCACTTAATTTAGCAAGATTGGACACTTGCTGGTTAGATAGAAGCAAAAATAGTCACCAAGAGAAAGCATGCAGTGTTTTGAGCTTCATGGTATGCAACCAAATAGCATTTTCACTGTCAACCTACACAGAAGCTACTAACATCCTCAAAATGACCATTCAACTGTCATCACAATGTGTTCTTGATAACAAAAATGAGCAGAAAAACCCTTTTTGTTTGGATTCATATCATCTGGCTCTCTTTCTGAAGGTAAACATGATTTCCTGAGAAGCTGTGGTTCACTAACAGGCGGTTAGAAAGATCAGAAGGACTGAATAAAGAGCGCAATGCTATTTAAAACAAACATTTGGGTGCAAGTCAATCCAACACAAGATTTTAAAAATCCCATACTACTATTTCCTTATGCCCTCATTTGTGCTTTTATCTTTTTCTGCATTGTAAGTTGCATTTCAACTAAAAATGACAAAAAAGTTGATTTCTAACAAAAGTGTCAAATAAGGTTATATTGTTAAGTCTATAGTCAACTTAGAGGCTTTTCCGTATTGAAAAGTGAAAAGAACTCCTGCATACCTTTTAAAGAGTGCTGTGTGATACCTTTCACACCTACTTCTCAAGGAGATAGCATTAAGCCCATCAGTCATGGAAGGAAACCTCCTTTTATTAAATGCAGTCAATTATTGAGGGTTGTAACTTTCAGAATGCTGTTTCATTGAGAAAGATTATTCTTGCATGAAGAAGTGTTATAAAACGGAGTGACAACAACCACTCCGGTAATTTCTATGCAAAGACAGACCAGATCATCTTATCTTGAGAGTGCAACAGGCCTGTCACCACTGAAGCTAATAAGCTATCTTTTCCAAGGGCATGCAAGGACATAACTTCACTGAGCAGTAACCAAACACCAAAAAAGTGAAATTATACCATATACTTTCATGTTTATGCTAATCCTGCCCTCTGCAATGACTGAAGGATTGCAGGTTGTCGTGTTGAATCCCATTTAGCTACTTTGCCATATATAGTTCAATAATGTAGATGTAAAAATCTCACTAAATGTTAAATTCTGCCGCATTCTGGGGCTCTGCTCAAGACACAAGAACGTATTTTCCAATGACATAACTAAAACACAGGCAACAGAACTTCTCCCACACGTAAAGCTGTCAATTAAATAAAGAACAGAGTATTAAGAAGTGAAAAAAAATCATGAATTCATCAACTTATTGATAAGGAAATCTTTCACGGGAACAGGTTTTAATTTTTATACCAACCGAGGCAAAAGCTTCAATTTTTTTTTTTTTCCCCAAAAATTTTGGCTTTGGTGATGTTTTGAAGATTTGCAGCCACTGAAACACACTATTTTCCTCTTAGGGGGAACAAGAAACCCCAGAGAGGACATTTTCAGTTCATTACGTTACTAAGAGCAATAGATACAATAAACAAAGCTACGCTTAACAAAACATTTAGGATACTCACAGCTGAAATATTTGTAGATGATCAAACATTTTTAGTAATTATGTACCCAATACAACCAATTTTCTTTAGTAAACTGCCAGTATACCTAACATAACTTAGTTCAGAAAAATTATGTGCTCCAAAATGAACTATAAGGGGCCTTGAATCAAAGTTTAAAGCAATATATAATATATACATAACAATTCTTCAAGATCAAACCACGCAACTTTCAGATTCACCATGACATTTTCACTTGCAAGACTTTCATGGGCATTTTTGGCAGAATGTACACTGCAGGAATCCCAATAAAAGAAACGACTTCATGTCCATTTCATCTTCATTTCCATCTGAGCAGTAATGCCTATGAAGTTGCCTAAATATCTATAACAGCAACTATCAGCACCCTGGGCTTACAAAACTTTTTTCTCCTCACATTTAACAAAATGATTTTCAGAATTCTTATTCAGCTTTAATTGACTTTTTAGATCTTTCAATTGTTATAACTCAGTAAGACTTTCTTGTATCCATACATCTGAGCTCCATGAGTGTTTTGTCTTACTCCATGACAGTAAAAAAAATAGCAAATGAAGCCCTAAAATGCTGTCAAGTTAAAAAGTTTATTCATATCATAAACACCGGATTGGTTCCCCTTTTGTTCAGAATGGAAGTGAAATAAATACAAACAAGGCAGCTACATGCACAAAGGCCAGTTTACACGTACAAGGAGAGCTAGATTTAATAACAAACAGTTTCAATAAATATTGCATCCTCTGACTTCAGGATATTCCATTTAATACAAACACTGACAAATTTATTTCTGCAGAAAACAAGTAATGTTTTCAAGGCAGCTTATAAATAGCCACAGAAGTCAACAAATACTGTCCTCTGCCATGTGACCTTTTTGATCTTGATCTTCATTGCACAGTGAAGTCAGAAAACTAGAAGAGTTTGATCTTCAAGAATTATGTAAACCTCTTTACATAACAAATAACACTGATAATACCAGGGAAGTTATCATTTCCAACTGGAAGATCTTGTACTACGTATTCGATATTGGAAGTTTCTTTACAACTTGAAACAGTTGAAGCCAGTGTCAGATTTTACACTCGGTGTTTCTAGCACTCTTATTGTTCTCAGGGATGATACTTCAGCAATATATTCAAATGGCATGTGTACTCTGAAACCATAAATACTTCTTTCATAATATCTCGATTTTTATCTAGTAGAATGACTTCCTATTGATTAAGCAATAAGTCTCACTATTTCCATGGTTTCTGAAGGGATATTTAACTTGAAATGCAAAAGCAAAATGTTTTCAGTTGTTCGTTGTTATTCACAGCTGGGTTCCTGTGGGAACATTTCTTGCATCAGCGTTGCCATAGCAATTACTATAGAAACCCCTGAATGCAGTGGAGTAAAACCTGTTGAAAGTATCGTTCCATGAAAGCTCCATTCAAAATATTAATTCAGGACAGAAAGTGTTCAGTAACCTCTACTTCTGCCAGCAAAATGAAGTTGTTTTCTAGCTTCTAGCATATAAATACACCAACTACATGACCGTTATTTCAGCCCAACACCGCTTTATTGGGTTGTACAGGAAATTTTGATAAAATTATCGTCTGAGAACCATGTAATCCTGTAACTAACAATTAACATTAGTACCAGTAATGACACTTTTGTTTTGTCCCAGGTTAACATATATTCATTAAAAAGTGCATTTCATGGGATGGAGAGATTGGATTTTTTTTTTCCATAAATACACATATATGCATTGGTATCTACACACAAATAATAAAATATATCTATATGGATGAATACACACGTATTTTACCCTCCAAATCAATAAAATTCCTATAAAAACAGGAATTAACATGTGAAATGAACACAGTGGATCAGGCAGGAAATAGGATTACGCTGCAAAGTAAAGCATTGATGGATTGATTTGTCAATGGAAGAAGTTCTCATCACTTTCACGGAAAGGTTATTGGTCTGTGTCTGGACGCATGGAGGCCTACACTCTTCTTATTTTATCTTATTTAAGGTAATTGAAAACAAATCTCATATTAATACAGGGATTGAATTGCTTTGCATCTGTAGTCTCTGCCTGAAGTACAATGTCAGGGCAGCAAGATCAAGAATTAACTACGTTATTTTGTTTGCCTCAGTGTGCATTCTAAGTATCCGTTTCAAATATATTAGTGTACGTTGTCATAGACAGAAGACCAAGTCAAACAGAAGTTTCAGGCCTATGACTCCAGATTACATTTTAAGATGCCCCCCCAAAATAAATGCAATGAAAGTGCTTAAGGGTCAAAAGGTAGCAATGTATGAAGGCTGCACGCAGAAAAATCTTGTAAGAAACATCACTTGTACACAGATTCAAGGGAAAACGACCTCCAATAAGAGTCCAATGCTCCTTTTACATTATTTTTAAGATTATTTTTGCTGTAGGAAAAAAAGAAGAGTCCAAATAATCAATTATTTTAATATATTATCAACATTGCTAAGATCACACTGCTGTAACCTGTTCTTCCAAAAAACCATGAACAAAAACCTATTTGCGCCATACCTACCAAAACATTCCTACCCGGGTACATTTAAAAAAAAAAAGCTAACAGAACAGACATTATCTACTACAAAGATTCTTAGAAGGTCCCATGAAATAAACAAATTTGTATATGGAATTTTAAAGTTTTTCCACAGTTATTTATGAAACCTTAAAGAATAATATAGTTTGCTCCAGTAACTCCTATCAGAAAAATCTATAATGTAAGTTTGCCAGAGATGATCATTGGCTTTCAAAGAAAACATTTTTCAGCTATTTGCCTTTGTACATACTAACATATTCTCATCACATACACTAGTACAGGATCAATTTTTTTGCATGAAAATACTTCATGATTTGTAACAACTTTACAATACAGTTGAAGACTCACTCTGACGTGCAAAACCTGCTTGCTTTAGACTTACTTGTTGTTACACTGCTGAATGTTACCAATTTCACATCGTTTCATTCTGTATTTTCATCAGGATTTTTTTTTATTTCAACACGTTCACCATCATGTTTTCTCTGAAACTTTTTTTATGCCATGCTGTTAGATTAGGGCACATTTACCTTTCCTTTCTTACACTTGTTGATAGCTAAAGTATTTTGGTTTCACTGAGACATATTAATTGGTTTAGGAAGTAGACACACATCGCAGTATTTCTTTATAAAAGCTGAAAAGTTTTCTAATTACAAAAGCCAAGGAACAGTCTTGCAGTTTGAATACAGAAAGCAACAGAACACAAGGACAATATTCTGACTTCTACAGCAGTTGAAGTAAGAGTCATAAGACCCACAAGGAAAGAAATTAAACATGTTAATTTCATCACTGATGATGGAAAATCATCATCTACAGTTCCCTTTATGGTCATCGATAACAGAACTACTGTTGGTAGCCATCAGAGTGACAGAAACATAAGGTAAATGGTCCTACTTATCTTGAATATATTGATTGTTCTGAGATTTATTTTGTTGTAAAATGCTTTTGTTGCCAAACTGCTGGATTTTTTCCGATCACTTATGCTTTGTCTCTTGATTAATAAAATAGCATTTTGCTTTTTCCAATTAAAAAAAAATATTTTGCTGTTTTTCCAACAGCAATTTTCCAAATGAACCAAAAACTAATACAAAAAGTTCACTTCATCCAGTGCCCTCCCCACACCCAAATAACGGTCTTTTGCATTAAACAATTTAACAATGCTGCAAGATTCCTCAACAATGTTATGTTCGATAGCCCTACAGGCACGTCTTCCAATCTTGACAGTGCCAAACTGAGAAAGAACAGGTATACAGCTGTTTGATGAGTCAACCTCTTGGGAGAAGTGGCATAGCAATGAAAACCATATGGAGCTCAGCCTTGCAAGTCTGATGCTCCAGTATGTGCTCTTTGCTAAGAATAAAGATTAATGCTAAGAAGCTGCTTTCTCATTCCTAAGAGGATAAGGTGGTACTGAAGTGAAGCAGCAGCCCCATCCTGTGCGTGGCATGCAGTTTCATGGCCTGAAGTTTCTGATTGCTCTGCTTGCTTTTCTGTGTCACTTCCTTGTTTTCCCTAAATGGAAATCTCGCTAGAGAAGATTGGCATTCTGCATTATAGTAACGCAGAGATCAGATGCAGCTCTGAGCACACACGATGACAGCAGAGGCATCGTCTTGTTGCATGCAGGCACCACCTCATAGCCACGTACACACACTCAGAGACTCTGCAAGGTGCAAAGCAGAGGAAGACTGGCTTTCTGCGGAAGCAGGCCCTGCGTTTTGTCCTACACCCTTCACACACTACATCCCTCATTATGTCTGTGAGGCTCTTGCCATGAAAAGACTGGTTAGTTCAGAGCAACACATGCACTGTTAATCTCCTGCCAAAAGAACATGAAACGGCCATGCTCTGGCAGCCTTCCTCACGAAGGCTGTGCTAATTTGTGTCTCTCATCTCTACCCATACACAATTATGTTAGAACTTGAGTTTATCCTTATTGTCCCTCGTATTTTTTATATTTTCTTTCTAAAAAATGAAACTGGATAATAGGTTGAAAAGTTACTAGCAAGAGACAGGCAGCACAGTCAGATACCATTTCCTGAGGAAACCACGCATTTTAAACCACACACATATACCTTTCTGCAAATCTGACTTCTCTAGGTACTTTGAAAAGCAAACTGGTTTCATATCTTCCAGCTCCTAATCCCCCTTAATTAGTGTTTCTCAGTAGGACAAAGTGCAATGATTTTTTCCCGAAGTTCATAAAGTCACATGACTGATCTCAAGAGAGAAAAGTTTTAAATTACTAGCAAGTAAAAAATATTATGCATTAAACCTAAACCACAAAAGAAATGTATTAACTCTGTGTCTGATACGAATGGAAGACAATTGATACAGAGTAAAATAGTTCATCTGGAAGGGACTCACAAAGATCAAGTCCAACTGCCTGACCACTTCAGCACTAACATGTTACTGAGGGCATTACCCAAATGCCTTATAAAGACTACTTGAGAATTAGTAAATAAAGAGCTTTAAGATGTTCATTCTAAATTCAACTGCACTGTGAAGACAAAAATACAGAAAAGAAACATTACAGTATTTTCAAACTGTCTTTGGAAGGAACCCTGATCAAAACAGTTGCATCTTTGCTCTGGTAGAAAGTATAAACAGAGTTGCAATACATTTGTAATGAATAAGTTGTACTGTTACCAAATACCTCAGCAAACAAAAAAACTGTATTGATAGTGTATTTGAGACTTAACTAATTGCTAAAATAATATTAAGGCATTAAACTACTATAGAAAATACTTATCATAAGCATGCTCTGGTATCATGAGTGGTGGTCTTGGCACACAAGATTACAAGGTCTAACTGACTATACAGTTAAAAGTGGGCATTATGACACCTTTATAACAACTTCATACACACAAAAAAAATCATCTTTCCATTCTTACAGCAATCTCAAAGAACGTGAGTCACCGTGTAAAGAACCTGAAATTCTAGATACTTGACTTTCAAATAAATAGAGGTACATTAAATAATTGAGCTTGTCTTCCTACACAAGTTAGCACTGGCAACCAAGAAAATTCATGTGCTTTGTTAAAATTCTCCATTTCATGAAGTTTGTAACAAAGCAAGATAACAGGCATCCATAATGATCTCAAACTTTGCTCTGTACCACAGAAGTTTTGTTTACCTGATCAATTTCTAAACCACTAGATCTGGCTGAGAAAAACGGTTACCAGCTTTCTCAGGAGGAAACAGCTTGTTGTTTCACCAGACTACTGTCCTCACCCAGTCATCTAGCAGATGCAAAATCCTAAATCAACTGTGAACTGATGATGAATGAAACATTTCCTGGGAGTACCAGTACCTTGGCAAAAGAGACACAAATTGCTTGCTAGGCAAAAAATATTATTTGGGTCACTAAAACAGCTCAAGTTGAAATGGTCAAGGAAGTAATACCCAAGATCTCTGGCGGAACTCGATAACACAAATCCACTTCCTTTACATATGGACACCAGAGATTTAGAGTCCAAAACAAGTGTTTGCCAGTTCTAGAGGCCTTTGTCAACCTTGCTACCCACCATTTGCGACAATTAGTTGTTTCTGTAGGAAGGCTCCATTGCTGAAAGGCTTGGAGCAAGAACATGATAGTAGAAAAATCTGACCATGTACTACCTACTGTTTATTAGAAAAAAAATGAAGAGCACAAACATTCAAGAA
This sequence comes from Chauna torquata, assembly GCA_013399475.1. Lineage (NCBI taxonomy): Eukaryota > Metazoa > Chordata > Aves > Anseriformes > Anhimidae > Chauna > Chauna torquata. Next base: position 47,475 of record VXAL01019440.1, on the reverse strand, counting down.
CAGTGGCCTTCAGGGAGGCAGGGACAGCTCCTTTGTGCTCCAGTAGCACAAAGCTACCACATTAACAGAGGAATATAATAAACGGCTTTCTGGTTTATGACAACAAACATACTGTAGACAGTTCTGTAAAGCACAGTGTACAGAGCTAACAGTTGTCTTGTTGTGAATAGGCTATTTAGGAGCTGTAAAACAGAAATGAAATACGGTAGTGGTGCTCTAACCTACATCCTCAGGTTGACAGGAGAAAACTATGCAAAGCACGCAGACCAGAAGGACACAGCTGATCAAAGAAGTCCAGCCTTACATGCATAGCATGCCTACATGCTATGTGCAAAACTGCACAGGAATAACCTTCAAAAACAAAAAAAAGAATATCTTGACACAGATACTAAAAAACTACCATGAAACCAAGTACTGTAACACTATTAAGTCTTCCAAACCAAAGGACAAACATCAGTAAATCAAAAGTTTGGCCAGGCCTGAAGTGAAACTAAAATGTTATAAATTCCTTCAGCAATGAACATCTATTCCTATTGCACTGGTAAACGCAACCCCTTGCTGCACAAAATATAAAAGATGTAACGCAGTCACCTTTCTGTCACTGTGCTCTATGATCTTTCCACAAATTATTCTGAGCAACTACTCTTCCATTTACATACGAAATCCTCACGGCAAGATATGACAAAAGAAATTCAAATTTCCTGGAAAGTCTCCTACTTCAGTAAACTGAAAACAAACAGATCATGAGTGGGCAGGTACTAAGCAGCCTATCTATTGTAATACATATGAGAACCTTCCCTCTCCCCTCTCCCTGTATTTTATCATAAGTTTTTATTGTTTTGATTTTAGACAAAACAACAACAAAACAAAGCTGTAAATGATGAACAAACAGACACTTATATAAAAGATCCTCCAAATATAACAAAATACAAGTCAGCATGAGAAAAAGTTCATGATTCATTTCAAACCTATCTTGAAATGAAATGCAAAAAAAAAAAATCAATTAAGTCTTCTATTACAGAATATGTGGCAAGAAAAATGCTGACTTGTGCCAGATGAGTTGTAGATTAAATAAGAAACACTAAGGAGGGAAAATCATTTTTAAATCATAGAATACAAAGACCATGAAAAGGAAATATTTAACCTCTGGATTCACCTTATGATATCCAACAAGTTTTAGATGGCTTTATCTCCCGCAAGAATTGATCAGGAAAACATTATAAAGCAGGCATCACAGTTGGTTAGCTACATCATTGCAGAAGTTTCAACAGATTGTATTCCAACAGTTCGAAAGAGAAGAGCTGGAGGGGTTTTATTATCACTGTTATTTCAGGAATAATAAAATAGCAGACTAGTAAATAAAATGTTTAAGGATAAACTAATTTAGCCTTCTAAACTTCTGCTAATTTTTCTTGCTGCTTCCACTTGTATACAGATTAGTAGAGTTTTCCCACCATTTCATATTTCATTATGGAATGCCCTGTGTCAACAGCACAGGGGAGAAAGATGAAAGTTCCCTAGGTCAGTGGTCAGTTTGGGAAAAGTAGGTTATCTGGGGGAAGAAAAAAAACACTAGTAACTTTGATGGGACAGAAAGAGTTCTGTAATCCACAGCACAGTAAATGCATATCATCATTTTCCCTGTCTGCACTTATTGATTGACTTACTGTGATTTCACTTATTAAGTTACACAAATAACAGATGTGAGAGTGAGGGAAATGCGCCTGGCCTGCACCACAGAGTGCAACACACAGTAGACTGATACAGCAGAAAACACAGTACCTACATATCCGCCTAAAGATCAGGTTAACTTCTCTGAATTTTAATTCACACTTCTTACAATGCTATTTAAGTTCAAATTCAGGGGGGAAACGCATGTGTTGTTAATGCTCATCTAGGAAAGTCAGCAGCATGCTATTTCCCGATGAATCTATCAGACTATTGTTTAAGAAAATTTGCATTAGAATGTAAACTTGAAGCCAGTTATTTAAGTATTTAGTGTCACAAATATCAAATGAAATCTACCTAGAAAGCATGATCAGATCTCACTGCTTTTGATGCATCTCTAAATTGTTACATATAGTCTTTCCATATTCGGTAGTGCTCATGATATCCATATATATATGTACATCTAACAAGTATTAGTGGATACTTTGAAACATTTGCAGGTACTTTTCACTATTTCACAAAGTTCATATTTTAGTCATGCATTCTTACCAATTTTCTGTTCATAATTACCTTAACATGAGGTATTAGCCCAGGTTTTCTTTTCCACATTAGAAGAAACAAATCCACAGATTTAGTGGGGGATTTCCATGTGTAGTTTTAATGCAAATGTAATTACACTTTATGACAGAAAAGTTGTCTTTCAAATATAAGAGATTTGCAGGTGACCAGAGGTATCTAGCTTGAAAGCAATGTATTCAAGTTATCCTCTTTTACAACTCTTATCTCTAGAAATGTTCAGGGCCCATAAGAAAATGCAGCAAATTTAACAAATTCACATATTCTCCAGCCTTTTCCCCACCCCACAAAAAGGAAAGATTAAGTTAAAAATCAGTCTTTTGTTTCTGATCTTCTGTTTCCAAATACTGGGATGTTCAAGTGTTCCCATAGAAACATCATTTGTGTTTTCCTTGCAAACTTTATCACCAGCTCCCTCTACAGTCAGAGAACTCAAAATATAATCACTTTTGAAAAAAATGGCTGTCTTATTAACAGTGTTAGAGTGTTTACCAGATGCTCTGCTGTACTACATGTTGAACAAGTATATAAAATACAGAGACTGTTTATTAGAACAGATAGTAGAGTCTTACAGAAAAGGAATCACGAACAAGGATAAGAATCTGTAAAAGAGAAGCAGGGTAAGCAACAGGAAACAGATGGTTAGCAGTAGTGGATCACTGGGATTTCTTCTCACATTTTAAAACATGTCACAGATACTTCCACTTCACATAGGCATGTGCATTGCACACCTACTCAGAATCAAGCTGTTTCAAAATGGTTAGCAGAAATACACCATTCTACATTTAATATGTATTTGTATATTTCATTTCAATTTCACCTGAGGGTTTTCTTGTTTAATTTTTAAGTTGTTTAGTGGGTTTAGGTCAAAAGTTCTTGCCTTCTCTAAATCAGCCTAAAAGAAAAATATGTTCCACATACAGAACCACAGTATCTAACTCAACAAAACAGCATTAAGCTGAGTTCCAAATCCATCCTACTAGAGAACAACAGTGCTCTTTTTGGCTTTGCATTGAATTCTCAGCCTGAATTCTGTATGGCACAGGATGAAGCTCACTGAAAATATGAGCTCTTAAGAGCAAGCTTCCAATCAGGCAAATACAGTAGCATTTGAGCAAAACACACAATGTTATGTGACCTTGTGTATTTACAGAGAGCTAAAACTCAGACCCTGGGTTACATATCTTATAGAAATAATAATAAAAAAAATCCTCTAAATGTTAACAATGGATTTACACAGTTCTTACTCTAGAATGATGCTACTTAAATCCCTAGTAGATGGTACAGCTCCCTGTTAATACATCAGGGAGATCAGAATAAGATCTGGAAGAGATCTGGAGGAGAAGTAAATCAGTACATAATCAGTCTGTCTCATGCCCAGCTTGATGGAAATAGATATTGCAGACTACTACTGAAGAGGTTTCTTAGAACCCACAAGCAGCAGTGGAGAATTATATAAAGTCAAGATTTCATTGTCATGCCATGAACATTTTGCAATGTTCATTCTAGGTTTCAGTGGAGTTTCCAGAATATGTGAATTTGCAGCAGAATTCAAAGCTGAAAGGTTATGATCTCTGGTGAAATGGGAATTACTTTTGCCCACTACAATGGCTTCAGAGGCAGCTTTAAAGATCAGTGTGACTTTTGAGCTACGTTTCTGAATACTTTGGAATGGCTTCTTTCTTATCAGGATTAACCTTGTATCACAGATACTTGTAACAGAAATATTAATCCTGGTATGAATGGAAATGTGAGTATGGTGGGGCAAGAACAGGTTAGTGCAAAAGACAAAGAAAAAGCACCAGAAGATATTCCAAGACTAACAACAATTAAAATAGTGGATTGTATCAATAAACACCACCATTTGCAAGGTGATCAAGTGGATGAACATACTGTTGCTGTCAAGCCTAAAATGCTTTCACTCTCACAGGTTACAGCACAAACAACTCATTACTGGAAGACCGACCACGAGATCAAACAAGGGAAGGGTAAAAGCAGCAAGGTTGCAGCGTATCACCTGTGCCATCTCAGTGCTTGCAACTATGTGGGCATGAAACTGAGTAAATTACAACTACGAGAAAATGAGAGTAAGTGGGTAAAATCAACTTGCTTAAAGATTTTTTTTTTTTAATAAAAATCTCATTCCCCTTCTGTAAGATGTCATACTTTTTTTTTATTACTACAGTAAATGCTGCATGTTTCTTTTACTTAAACCAGTGTTACATTAATCCGACATCAGCAATTAGACATATCAATAAAAAACAAAAGTAATAACTCAACAATTTGCTTGAGCCAGTACCTCTAATAACTGTGGCCTTTCATTTATAACTTGATTCACAAAAGAGGCTTTGATGAACAAAATACTCTCCTTAATTCAAATATCTCTTTGAAACAAAACATTGTACCATTAAATGCAAAATGAAAATATTCAATTGACACCTAGAATCACTCCAGCCTCATATAGTCCAGAAACTTACCTGTTTGATCTGATACGCAATTCCATGTAGAAAACGTGTTTACAAATAAAGCACCTGTTTCTCATTCATCAATTTCTGTTCTTCTCCAGCAAGATCCACTAAATGAGTGTTAACAAAATGAAGTATACATGCAGAATATAATTATACACTCCCTCTGCTGCTATCAGCTGGGTCAGGAATACAATGGCCTGCTATCAGATGGAAAATACATGACAAAGAGGTGAAATTTTTGCATCATAGTGCAAAGATTTTGAGATCTAACAGTCTAAAAGCCTTACGGGAGATGGTTTCAGGTATATGAACCAGACTATTAAAAAGCTTTTTGTCTTTCACTGGCAAGACTAACTCTTTAAAATCACAATTTTGTTAAAATAGAAGCCAACAAAAACTGGTATGCTCCACAGTATGGGTGCCTTTACTGAACAGCAAAATAAATTGGCTGAGAGAGGAACCAATGTTAACTGACTAGAGATCTCTTTAGAGTTCATCAGCAAATATTGCTTAAAAAAAAAAGAAGTATTAAACTGATTCCTAGGTACTGATAAGGGGAAGAAAAAAACCCACAACACTGAAAAGATCATGGCAACTACACTTAAATACCAACTTTTGCCTTCATGGACTTTTGCCTTGCCCCCAGTTAAAGAAACTACAGAAAATCCCCACGGTCAAAAAGGTAACAGTGGTAATAAAGCTATGACCTGTAGGATACATAACTGCTACAAAGGCCTGGAAAATATTATCTAATTACCAGAGAAATAGTGTGTTTTGAAACACACTGGCACACTTTACTGCAGTAAGTGGTAAGCAGCTGCCCACAGTGAGTAAGGGTCCCTGGAGGGCTAGTTGTTCCTGGAGTATTGACAGCAGTTAATCGAGATGGGGCTGATTAGCAGTAGACACATACTCCAGAAAGAGCCATCAACTTCACGTGTTTGATGAAATCTTCCGTAAGTACTTGTTTCATGTCATACCCTCTCTAAACAGACCTAGGAAAACCTTGCCTTGTTCCTCCATTAGCTTGCTCAAAAGACTGACTTGCTCAGACATGGTAATGCTATAAACAGCATTTACAGATCAAGCCCATCTGAGTGAGATCTTTTAAAAAAAGTTTTTCCTACAACATGCACAGTATGTGCATCAAATATGGTGATGTGCTAAAGCAGCTCTAGTGGTGGGTTTGGGGGATGTTTTGGGGGATATTGATAATGAATACTCACCAACTTGGATAGTTAAAAGCTCTTCTGCTACAACATGTAATATTTTCTGTACATATTAAGCATTTATTGCTTAGGATTCACGTATCACATTATGTATTTAATTTAACCTTAGTTAAATATTTTGGGGAGAGAAATGGAATTAAGGGCATTAAGTCAACCTAAAAACATTACAATTTTCATCACTGTTAATTTGCTATTGCCACAAGTTATATTTTAACATTATTGGAATGTTATGAAGGAGAGGGGAGGAAATCTTTTCCTTTACTTTGCTTAACATGCTTCGCATTTTGCAAAGAGGAAGTTTTATTATTTCTGCAATTTTTGTGTTTTTTTTTTTTTCACATAGTATTAGAGAAGGAAATGAAAATATACCAAGATGCAGTGCACCTGAATGAGACGAGCTTTGATAGCATGAAAAAAAAGTTGACTGATGACAAATTTCATCTTTGTTATNTGTTTGCAAGACTGCAAGAGGAGTTCTCATCTACCATAACCACACCTTCAACTTGCAAATGACCGAAAGGACCAAAACATTACATCAAGGATGCTGAGGCCTCCTTCCACAGTGATGTTTATTAGTTACTTACTTTGGCAATTCAAGCCTAATCACCATGCCTGTTATTTATCACCCTGTTGCCATGCACTTCTCTCATTCACGGCGCGGGGGAGGATGGACGGCCAGACACTTAACATGCCAAGATGAGATAGCTTGGTTCTTTAGATAAAGCCATACAGATTCATCTTCTCACTTCCAGTGATTATTCTACCAAGACAGTGACTAACACAAAAAGTCCAAAGTGACACTCATTTTTATTAAATACTTTTCCTAGCTTTTACCAATATGCCCCATCAGTAAGACATGAAGAAGAAACTTATAACAATAGATGGACTGATGGATCTTGTTTTTTTTACTTCTCTCCTAAATCCAAGTAACCAAAATTATAGTTCTTCAACATTCTTCAGCTCTAAAAACTAAATATATTTCACTCTCTTGATGCCCTCTTTGTGAACATTCCATTTAGCTGCACGTCAGAGTGTAAAAGCAAAGTCACTAGTCTGTTCACTCACGTGCATTTATAAACAAAATACCACTGAGGGCAGCCTAAAGATGGTGTTACCTTTTATTTGGATGAAAATCTCTTGACATTGTATTGGAACCAATTCAGGATTTCAGAAATGTTTGTTCCAACTTTCTAGGCTAACAGCTATAATAAAAGTAGAGACATATCAGTAAAAAAGTAGGTAAAATAAAATAAAACCGTAACTGAGCACATAGCAAATGTTTCAAGGGAGGTAATACCAACAGACATGATTTGAAGTATGACCTAGAGACAATATAACCATATGTACAAAATGCAGATGACAGTTTTCTCCAGAAATCCGGGGAGTGATCTTTCACCAAAAAAGAAGAAATAAAGCTCTTGGGGGGCAGCAAACAAACACTAATTACCTACAAACACCAGCATTAGCCATATCCTAGCAAAACTGTATTTGAAACAAACAATCTATAACTGTCTTACTTCACCTCTGCTTACCTCTCTTTATCTGGCCCCAGAATAATGCTGCCAGGGATATGGGGGGGAAATAGGGGAGTAGTGGGTGGGTGGGTGTGTAAATCACAAGCCACAGGGACACCAGTAAGCTCCAAACAGAGAGAGATGCTTGTTCCTCTGCCTGGTAGAGAAAACAGCCTTCCTCCTCAATTTCAGATCAAGCCTGCCATCTTGTGGGATTCAGATTCAGGCCAGCATGCAAGCCGAACTCTTTTCTTTCTTTCTTAAAGCAACAGTCAGGATTTTTTGATCCCATCCAGGATGAGGAAATAAAATCCACAACACTTTTTTTTTTTTTTATAAAGACGTGATGACTAAACATATGCTTAAGCTTGTGTTTGCCTCTGGGAAATATTTTCTTCTGTTACAAAGCCTATTTCATGTTTGCATGAGACTTAAGTCAGCAGTTGGCAACTACTCTTACTTTAACCATTTCAGCATTTCTCATCTCTCACCATTTCTGGGTGTGCTACAGAAGCTGATATGAGTCATCCTCTCCATGTTCTATGTCACTCTCCTGGATCTTCATCCACTTCCTTTAAGGGACTGGCTCTCAGGCTGCAAGTCCCTGTGCAAGTTATTCCTTTGTAATAATTTTCAATTCTACTATTCCTTTAATGGGAAGAGAAGTACAATAAACAAACTAGAAAAGTTTTGTGTTTTTTTTTTTTAATTTACTGCTTTCTAACCTATTACTAAAATCACTAAAATCTATTTTATAAATATTTATCTACTTTACTAAAATAGTCTGGCATAGTTGTTGGGTTATGCTAACTATCCTGGATACTCTTAAACTTTCCAAGAAAAGTATTTCCTGTCTTCGCACTGAGACATTACTAGAAATCAGGGCCTCTCAAAATAAGCTTAATTTTAACTACCTAAAGCGCTAATCTGCAATTTATGGGACTTCCTTTCTGCAAACACTGTAACTTTGTATTCTCCAAACACGTACGTGCCTGTTGTAATCACAACCATCTGCAGCTAAACTGCACTTGACCAGAGCCATTTTAATTCAGTTCAGCATGACTCATTTTTACTGACAGCACTGATACAGGAGAAACAGTGAAAGTTGTTAAACTTGTTTCTGTTCCTCACTCTAATTCCAGACACATTATTCTTCCTTCATCAGTTAGCAGCTGGCAAAATCTGCAACATAATTATGATGATTTATGTCACGAAACCTTCCTTCCCACACAAGTTACAAGTCAGCTTGAGTACTTGTCTGTCTTTGAGCTATAGTATGCAATAATTTAGCTACAATATTCTGATCCTCTTTAAGGAAGAAGGGTGACGTGATGAAACCATATGCATTAAGGTAAGTACCTAGCATGTAGATATCTACATACTACTTCATCAAGAAAATGCAGATTTTAGGCTGCTCACCAGTGTCTTCCTATCTTCCTTTTACTTACATTGCAAGTCACAAACACGTCAGTTCAAGCATCTTTTTAATCTCAGTTGACTGTTATTTTTATTTTGTTTTAAAACAGCAGACGAATTTTTTTAAGAAGTACTATGCTTCAAATACAGTTTCTACACTACCTCAGAATAACTACTTTTGCTGTATCAAAGAGCTTCCAAGTTTTGAAGCTCAGACAAAACAATAATCAACAGACTTTAACATAACCCACATGTGCATGGAGCAATCTGATACCTAGCCACCGGGCAGAACTTCACTATAGAATCATTTTTCCTTATTAAATAAAATCACATTAAAAGCTAGCTGTGTAATTGTAAACCTGGTAGGTCCTAAATAAATCGATGACTAAAAATAGGTTTAGCTTCCCAACAGCTGTTAAGAACCTAGAATTACAAAAGTGAGAAAGAAAGTGCTTCACAACTGAGACCAGAGCTCAGTCACAGAAAGCCAAACCGCTAAGGAGTGGACTGCAATGCAATAGAAGCATTACGTAAAAATCTACCTTCCTTTCCCCTCCTCCCACCCTGCACACGTTTCTGTTTTTAATACTAACCTGTATTTCTTGTCTCTTTGACTCTCAGTATTTCCTTTATTTTCCTCTTGCTTTCATAGATCTTTTTTCATCATCTCTGACATAAAACAAGGCCACCCTACTAAGGAAAACATGCTATTTGAAGCAGGATAAAGAAATTCTTGGCTTTCAGCACTCTACTCTTCTTCTCAGTGAAAAGACTTTTAAGTTTTACTCATCTTAAAAACTCACAATTTAATTTTACAGTGAATTAGTCCCAATGAAGTCAACAGAATTGCATGGTGTTATTATTATGAAACAAACTGGGTATTTTCACTATGTCAAGTTTAGCTTTTCGGTGACATGTTGTATACAATACTGAAGAACTGACAACAATGATTCAACTCTAAGAAGAAAAATGTCTTTAAAGAGTAGGCCTACATCATTCTTGGGCTGGCTTTTTAAGTTCTTAGATTCATATTGCTCCACTGAAGTCAAACTCAGATAACGTGACCAATCTGAATCACTACGCAAGCCTACCTCCTTCCTTCGATCACACAGCTACATATGGCATGTATATTTTTGAAGCCAGAAACTTTTCCACTCTTTTAAAATAGTAATCTTCACCTATGAAGCTCTTACAAATCCTAGAAAACAAGCATCCCAGATACTGTATCCAGTTATGAAACAGCACCAAAAATAAAGCTCAGAAGGATATTTTTATTCACTGAGCTAATTTTTTTTTTAATAATGATTAATTATCTACAGAAGGTAAGTATGAAATTTAGGCAATTTGAGATTACTCTTTCCATACTTATTTTGTAGCTCTCTTTTACCATCTTAGGATAAAACCCATCAGCTTTGGCAAAGAAGTCCTAGTAAAGTGACCAAACCCTGTGACTCCCCAGTTCTTTGATCACTATGTGCCCTACCCCATACTTACTGCAGTTCTTCACCCTCTGAGTTGTGCCAAACAGCTACTTGTAGGGCTATGCCACATAAAATTACTCAAAAATGGACTTTCCCCAAAGGAGATCTATTTTAAGCAAAGTTGTTTTCCTTTAATTCACAGAACATCTCAATACATTACTGGTACAACAGAGGTGATGGCAAGCAATAGCAGGAAGAGGAACAAGCAAATGAGGAACTGAAGTATCTTAAATTGGCTTCACCACAAAAGCCAAATATTGTGAAGCCTCATTCCCGAATGTTTTCCTCATTTAAAAAAATAAATATTTCTGATACGTTTCTTTGAATTATTTCCTGTGTGTATTTTACAGCTTTCTATTTGCTTTTCTAAGGTCCTGATTTAAAAAAAAAAAGTTATAACTGTAAAAGTAACAACGTTGTTTCTAATTATTTTCCACAGTATACCACATCCCTTGCCTAAGGAAAGAGACAACCAAACACCAAACAATATGTGAGGGTTCAGCAGACTTTAAACTGCAAACTCTGTAAAGAGCCAAAAACCAAGAGGAGTTTTACTGTCTTCAGTCATTTATGACAGTAAGAAATATCATTTTTCTTTGCTGACAAAAATTTGCATATAACTTATGCAAGCTTTTCTGGCTGACTACCACTAAGTCAGAAAATCATTATTAATTACTCAGAACGAAAAATCAAAATTACAAAAAGCACAAGAAACTGGGACCCATTAAAGTAATTTTTAAAAGGTTTGGATTATCAAAATTTTAATTCTCCACCTTGACTAAAACGACTAATTTGTTTTGGGATTGATGGGATGTTTTTCTTGAATCTTCTGGCAGGCCTATGTGACTACTTCAAAAATTCATTCAAATGGTCAAACACAGAAAGGTACATTTTCATATATATATCCTACATTCTGGACAACCACACTAGTTTAAAATACCACTACTTGAGAGAAAACAAAAAAGTAAATTCTTGGACAACTTTCACACTGCAATAATCTGTAGTCTTGGATGACTTACCCAAAATCAGAGACAGAAGGCCATCGCTGGTTTTGTTGTTTTTTGTGTTTTTTTTCTCCTTTTTATATAGAAAACACAGGAGAAGTGAGTAAGAACTTGGACCATTGAAAAAGGAAGTGGAAAACACCCAAAGTACATCTCTTTCTGGAACACAGAACAGTACACAACTTTTTCCTCCCTAAAACTTGTTTCTGGCAAGTATGGCTTTATTTCCAAAGCCAACAGCACATACTTGACTAAAGGAGTAAATATTTGATTACATAAATGAGATTTGCTTGGGAACAAGCCATAGACCTGCTGCTGCATTCAGCACTCTTCCATTTAGAGCTGGTCTAGTTTTAAGAATTGCAGAAGCCAGATGACCCTGAATCTCTGGGTTTCCATGCTGTACTTCTTTCTTTCTTGCCTTGAAAACTCAACCACACTGAATGGATAAGGTTTTAGAATCCCAAGAACAGCCCCATGAAATGATCATTTTCCCTCTTTGTGGCCCTCTTCTAGACTCTCTCTTTAAATAGCAGCACAACACCTTATAACAGCACCTAACCCTCACTCAGTTGTGTTGATAGCGACCAAGAAAAGAAGGCTCTTTCAACCTTGTGAGAAAACAGCGTTGTCTTCACGCAGAGACTGTGTCTTCAGCATGAGGACACAGCCATACATAGGGCAGACAGCCGGCCCAATCTCATCAGGAGGGCTGCACAGCCACAGTTGCATGACACGAAGCAGCAATCTGCATCACATCAGCCACTGTTAAAGAGAGGAGTAAGGTCCTAGCTATCTGGTAAATGCACACTGGTTAAGACAATAGGCTTTTCTCCTTCGATGGATGCAATTATGGAGCTGGTTTTGCAATCAATTTTTGTAACATCTAAGTTCAGTAGCTAGGGTTTGTCTTCCTTCTCAGTATACAGACTAGAGTTTTAATTGCTCCCCTTTCATCAAAATTCAGCAAAAACAATAGTTTCAAATTGTCAAGAATTTCTCTCAGCAAACTTATTAGAAAGCAAGTTATTCTTCTATAAAAGTTTACATGCAAAACATGCCTAATTCAAACCCTCTGATGAAACACACAACTATTCAAAAAGGAGAGATTCCAAATTGAAGTTTTCACGTAAAATATTTAACACTTATTTGCACACCACAACTCTCTCAGCCAAGACTAGCACCAGTACCTAACATGCCTTCATAGATTAAAAAAATACTTCCATCTCAGATTCAAAAGAAAAGCTGAAACACAGAACCTAGCTGCTACAGAAGAAAAAAAAAAAAAAAAAAGATAGATTTAAAGAAGTATCTGTCCTAAAACTCAGTTCAAGTCATAAACACCAAGACAGTCAGAATGCACTGGAGTCCACATATAACAATGCTAGTTTACTTTGTTTTCAAATGGATAGATTCATTTCTTCAAAGCCACATGGCATAGGCAATTTTCAGAGATGTTTGCTCTAAAAATGATGGTGACTGTCACAAAAATAGGAGAGTTCCGCACACTCATTAAGCAACATGGCAGAGTTATTTAGAGACAGAAGGAAAAACAAGGCATCCCAAACCCAATGATGGAAGAGATCCTGAAACCCAAACTTCAATTAATAATTTCAAACAGCTGAAATACTTCCTGACTTAATGCTATGTAAAAAGACAGAGACTAGCAAGATTTCTTCCAGCCTAGATGAAGCACATTATAAATCCACACAATAAAAAAATTGGAAATTCTCCAATTCCCCTGAACATTTGTTTTGAAAACAACATGCCAGCCAGCTAGTTTCATACTAAGCATAGATTAATTGACACAGTTCCCACTTGCTCCCTTATCTTTAGTTCCTTTCTTGCAATTTTCAACATTAAGAAACTGAGAATCTGCCAAATTGGTAGCTTCTAAAATTTCAAGGTTCTCAGACCTTTATTTGCTCACATATTGCTCCATACTAGCTCAGATAATGAACGGTCATAACATCAATAGTATCAGCTGAATTTCTCAGTAGTTCTGCTTATCAAGAACAGCTGAATTCGGTTTCTACACGAACTCTGCTGTGGTGCCCTCTAGTTATCAGACATTTACAGCAGTCACATTATTCCTACTAACAGCATTTTTTTGCTGCTACAATCTTGGTTACGTGTGCCAGGGGGGAAGAAAGCCATAGAAGCAAACGAAGCACTTCAAGTTTGAGAATTCAGTGAACTTTATCTTGCAGAGGTACTAAACTAAGCAGATGCACAACACTGATGAAATGGAGTGGCAGAATTTGTAAATGGCTACACAACATAAGAGAGAAGAGAGATCCTCACAAAAAATAATCATGACGGTTTAATGTGTTACCACTTACTCTCATGCAGTTTTCATCTGCCACAATACAACACCAGCCTTGATAGTTCAAGCTGCTGTTCGAAGCTGTTCTAGGTAACCTAGAAGACTTTGAAACAAAGCAGATAAAGAACACTTCCACCACTTGTTCTGCCAACTCTTTTGTACTTGGCAGTGATAACTGCAGAAAAATACCATACTTATGCTAATAAAAGTATAACCTTGTAGTCCTTTTGCAATCAAAATGCACTATTTCTACTCAATGACAGCCTAACCCAAAACTATGAAGAAACAGAAAAATTACTTATGTCTTCCTTCAAACAAAAGCAGGCAACAGAACTGTTGAGGAGTTCAAAAATTATACTGTTGGGGGGCGGGGACTGACAGGCTGTTCTATGGATTACCCCTTCCACCCTGTATCAGCCTTAACTAAAACATTGTCCAGGTGTCAGGTATAGGCAGCATTTTCAGAAGTCAGATTTGTGGTTCAGCTTTGTGCCAACAACCTGCTTCTAGCCAGCTGTAAATCCAAGAGATTCTGGAACACATCTATTATACAAAGTTAAAAAGCAAGAACCTGCTAAGTAAGTTATAAATGGGGTTTCTTTTCTCACATGTTTCTCTAAATCCGGAAAAAACGGCACTTGAAAATTCTGCCTTTTGTAATCCTACAATTGACACATGAGAAAAGCATCAAGGATTGCAATTAAGTGCTAAAGTGACAAAAAGTTGCAAGTCAGCAGCCACGCTAAAGAAAACTGTTCTCTGGAATATGGGAAAGAACTCTCACTGTGAGCAGGAAAGGCCAGAATGCAGGACCCGGCCACCTGAAGGCCGGAAAAAAAGACGATAGTTAACCCTGTGGGATTGCTGGTTGAAGGAAAGAGGCTAGACTCAATTTATATTCCTATTGACAATTGATCTTTTATTGTGTTTCATAGAGAAAGGAGGAGGACTGAAAAGAATTTTGAGCTGAGACATCAACAGAAGCAAGAACACAGAAGAGACTAGGAACTGGAAAGCGCTCTCATTCGCTTCACACCACTAATAGTGGCAGGCTAGACTGGGCACATACCTCAGAATGTCAAAGCTACTTTTCCTCATCAGAAAGAAGACCAGAATGTTTGTTGCAGCTGTGCTCTTTCACCTTCTTCCTCCCCCACCCCCCAAAAAAGAGCTATTTAACTCATAATAAGAATTTGGTTAAATCCATACAAATCCACTGAAAGCCAATTCAAGGATGCCTACACAGTATTTTACTGAGGTAACTATTCAGCTGTGTAACAGAAGTTACATGTCCTGAGGTACATACACAGATGCTGAAGCAAAGAGTATTTTCAGCTTTGGAATGCTACTGTTATTGGAAGGCAGCTTTGGATAAGGGTGGATTGATACAGAGCACAAAATATTCAACTGTATTCAAGTAAATTAAAGGAACATTTAGTACCTGCACAGATTTTGCTCACAGAACTTGCTACTTCTGGCATACTATCAAAAGGCCATTTTTCCCTCATCTCTTTATTAGCAATTACTTTAACAGGAAATTAAGATGTAAATGTTCACCTTATGCTTCTTCAATTCAGTCTGTGATGCTTCCTTTTTCATTCATATTTATATATAAATATTTATAGGTAGGAACATGCAAATTCAGAAGCAGATACTTATCTAATTCAAGTGTCCCATAGTAACTAAGTTTCTTATATCTTTGTTTTTTTCAGAAACCTTTTTCATCGCCTACCAGAAAAGAATCACAGAATGGTTAAGGTTGGAAGGGACCTCTGGAGATCATTTAGTCCAACCCCCCTGCCATGCAGGGTCACCTAGAGCACAGTGCACAGGATCGCATCCAGGTGGGTTTTGAGTATCTTCAGAGAAGGAGACTCAACCACCTCTCTGGGCAGTCTATTCCAGTGCTCTGTCACCCTCATAGTAAAGTGTTTTCTCACATTCGGTTGGAACCTCCTGTGTTTCAATTTGTGCCTGTTGCCTCTTGTCCTGTCACTGGGCACCACTGAAAAGAGTCTGGCCCCATCCTCTTGACACCCTCCCTTCAAATATTTATAGAAAGAACAGAATTATAGAAAGAATATAACCTGATATCACCTCTAAGGAAACAAAGCAGGTAAGATTTCAGATGTCCTCTTTATGGTCAATAAAGTAGTCAAACTAAAGAATTCCCAACACCCATTGTCAGTTTTGGGAGGCTAAAGTTAAGAGCTGTTGCACTCCTTCTTGCACTCCTTTTGAAGGACTTCAAAATTCCAGCCAGCTAGTACTGCATGACCAGTTATACTTCATCTTCTGTTGTTACACTAACCTCATAAAAGGGGAGAAAGCCATTTTACAAAGTGTTATTTCCAGTTTATAGTTTATCCTCTAATCTATCCCCAGCATAAAAATGTCATGCTGAAAGTATTTATGGTAGCTTTATGTAAAACAGGATACCATGCAGTAGGTAACTTAAAATGTACCATTAAAATGCTCACTGGCAGTCATTAAAACATCACGTAGGATTTATAAACAAAGCATAAATATGTAAGAGTTCCCAACCCTAGGGAATGGAACAAGACAAAATAATTTACACATATCACCTGAATAAATGCACCATGCTTTAGAAAGCAAACTACACAATAAAATCCACACAACACTTGTATGTTTAGTTACAGCACTTAAGAAAACTTCACAATATACCAAGTTTTTTGGATAATTCCACCACAAATTTGTTGCATATAAAGTGTCCTTGGGATTAAGTGTATCTGCCCATTGTTCACATTTAAAAATAAAATATCATTAAGTTTTTCACATTTTAGTAATAATTCATTTGAGGAAAAAAATAAGAACTTTGTCTTTTAGCCACAAGTAAAAATCACTATCAGCCTATTATTTACTCTTTCCTTTGTTTCCAAGGGTCCTGAGTATAAGGCGTGATGCATGTAATAGTCTTTGATTTTGCATAAGAAGTCCAGTTTAAGAGCTAGAAGAGTTTTTGCTCTGTGCAGCCTTTTGACCTGACTGAATATTTTAGACTGTTGGGAAAATCAAACAAAAAATAAATGCACGATGCAGTAATGATGCAACATTACACTTCACTAGGCTGCAAAAAAAGTATTTATTCAGCTCTAGTAGTCACAAATCCCCTCCATACCAAGCAAAAAAAAATTAAACATATTTGAAGAAGTTTTCTAAAATCTTACACACATTCCATATAGACATACATGAAATTTTCACCATTTACTGCACCAACCCTCTAACAACTGAGTCACAGATAGTAAAGAAGTTCGCGACATCCTGCACGCAGTTATACCAGACATGCGTCTGACTGCTATTCAGCTTTCCAAATCAAAAGCCTAACTAAACACAACCCACAGACTGCAAAAATGATGCCCTTTTTAACAAATGATTTTTCTTTACACAATAAAAAGCTAGCAAAAGTAAAAATGATATCGTTGGCTGATGTTGAAAAGTCTTTTTAAAAGATACAAACCACACCTAAAGTTGGCTTAAATATTTTCAGCTCCTTGTAATTCAGCACAGGCCCCACGATTTACACTAAGTGATAACCTGGCTCTTTATGCCACTCATAAAATCTAATAGACTTTGTAAAGTAAATTCTGCTATTTTCCACCACTTTCTTTAAGGTCAATTAAACGTGTAACAAATCATACCATTCGTTCCTTCAAAGATACTCTAATACATGATAAATTGTACTCCCCAGCTATTTGAGCCAGCATTACTAAAAATTGTCATGAAACATTACAAAGAAATGTTATGATGAAAATAAAATGATATTGCTCAATACCACAAGTGGGATAGAAAACAATATGAGATAAAGGAACAGAATGTGTCAAGTCTCCACCCCTCCTTTCAGGGAAGAAGCCCTCAAGTCTTCCACATCCCTCCCTCTCCTTCATCTGATGACTTTGTTTCTAGCTTTGAGGAATGGTGCCAGGAATGATAGTAGAACAGTGGGAGAAGTTGTTAAAAAATAAAATTACTTTCTAGGTACCATGACAATTATTTGAATACCACATTAAAAATATATATATATTTCTACATGATTTCCTGACAAGCATCCACAAGGAAATATAATATTCATTTGCCAGCATTTCTTTGCTTCATTAGCATAAAGAGCTTTCAATGAGCATTTCTCACACCAGAAAAACAGTGTAATTTAGCTTTTTGTCCATATGGGTGCCATCCTTTTTTGTGGCACAAGTTTGTTTGTTTTCTACATGGTGAATAAGCAATGTAACAAAATTCTAGCTAAACCCTAGCGAACAACAGCAAGTAAAATCAGCAGTCTCTCAATAAACGGTTCCCATTAACACAGCTGAAACAGCCTCAATGCCTTCCCAACACCCAGTTCTCTTCACAAAAACACCAAACAAGGTGCTAAAAATCGCAAGGTCAGTAGCAGTTTTCACAAAGAAATTGTCCTGAAGTAAAGAAATTTGCCACATCTACCACTGACGTGCATTTTTTTTTCCTGCAGTATATAGACTTGTTAAAAAGTAGAAACTATTGACTTTTTAATGTCTCTTAGGGCACGAATCTCAGGAAACCACAAGCCTGATTTCTCAACTGTACAGCACTTTGAAGGCTACTAGAAATAGCATAGCACAAGCATAGCAACAGCACTGGGAGATTAAGACATTTGCCATATGTGAAAGATTCCAAGAGTACAACTGGTGCACTGTTGAAGCAAATGGGAGTTTTTCCACTGCCCATCCCCCATGACACACAGCCCCATGGTCATCAGCTAAAAACTCAAAAACACAATAAAAACTTCCTTTCCCCTTTTCCTTCTATTGTTAAATAATGAATTAATGTAAACATTTCTACCAATTCTTTAACTTTTTTTTTTTTTTTAAACTAAATCTCTCAATATTGCTAGCCTACTAACCTCTCAGAAAATTAGAAGTAAAGCTTCCTTACCAAACTTTTTCTTCTTCCATTCCTCCTCTGGCACATTGGTTTATTATGGCAGGACTACTCATGGTAAGCGCTGAGCTTTCAGAATTCATTTTTTTTCTACAAAGGAACAACAACAACAACAAACCATGAAATTCATATTGTAAGTGAAGAATGTGTTTACTAACTCACTAGAAAACCCACGCTTTAGGACAAGCACTTTTAAGACCAAATACAGTACATTTTACTCACTTAAGTAAATCTCCTAAATCAATAGGATTAATTGGATAAATACACTGAGAAGGATTTGGCAGTTTTGTGGACTTGCTCATTATGCCAAACTCAACACTGATTGTCTTTTGTTTACTTTTCTGAATACATGCCAGAAGAGTTGATGTCAGCAAGCCCCTATCCAGGGCTATGCGTAGTGTCAGTGATGTTAATTCAGAGCAGCAGTTGTTCAGAGCTAGCGTTGCCGTGGAAGGATCCACGCAACACCGGGAAGAAACTTTGGATTTCTGACATTTAAAGATTTTTTTCTTAAGCATATTTTATTAACTTAGAATCCATCTTTTAGTAACTTTAGATCATACTCAGCTGACTTGCAGAAAATTACAATTCACTCATGGCTGAAGTCATTCTCAAAAACAGCACAGACATTCAAACGCTGGCGATAGCGGTTCCCAAGCTCCGATGTTTCTAAAAAGTCTGTATGGCCAAAGGTGCTTCAAGCAAATGACTCGCGTGATAACAACAAACCAGATCTCTAGATAAGGTAAGTTAATTTCACACTGAAACAATACTAACATGGAACCTCTTACACCTACATTTTTGCTTTTAAACAAACAAAACAAGATCAAAAGCAATCTTCTTTAACTTGAGACTCCTAACTTGACTTCACATCTAGTTTCTATTATGATCAAAACAAAAACTTAACAGATTAACAGAGAACAGGTTCAACTGTATGTTAATTAATCTGCTAGAACATAATGAGAAAAAAGGCTATGCTTGCTAAGATAATAATCCCTTGCTTTTTGCAAGAAAGTATAAAGAAACATCAAGGAGTTGTTTAAAGCTGGGGGGAGCCAGGGTCAAAATCAGCCCTGACAGCCATGGACAGCAAGAGAAGCCGACTACAACGCATGCAGCCCGTCAGTGGCACGCAGGTTACACCCAACTTCACAAAACAAATACTTTGAAGAAAATGCCAACCTTTGTCTCAAAATTCTGTCCAAGCAGGGGTATATAAGCAGCCCTAGGAAGCATATTTATCAGAAAGAAGTCCCAAAATCAGCAACCTAAATTTGGCCCTGACTGGAATTAGTGTCCTCTTGTTTCCAGGGAAAACAATGGACTTACCATTCAACACCTCCAGTTTGCATTTTTTACTTCCCTCAAAACAGAAAGGGATAAAAAATTCTGCACAGGTTGTTTCTGGACAAATTTGTTTCCTGAGATCTTGTTTCAAAGATCAGAAAACTATTCTGACAGGGAGAACAACACTGAGAGAAACTCAAAAACAAACTAACAAAAAAACCTAATAATTCTAGAAGTGGCTCAGCAGCAGGTGTTGAATATTACATTTTACTTGCCTTTCTAGTCTACAATAATGCAGGAAGAGGGAAGTCATTGTTATATTTTGAAGGAACAACGAAGAAGTCCAGACTTAAACATCTGCAAAGTTCCCCTCTTTCAGGGAGCGATTTCCTGACAGGGACAACTACAACCAGTTTCTACAATGGGAAAGCCCAGACGCTTCAGTGATCGTGCCAGTTGCACTAGTGAGAGTTTTACCTCCTCTTCTGGTCACTCAAACTAATAAGATTGAAGGTGCAGAGGAAGATTAAAAGTAGTCCATTAATTCACCAAGTTGGAAGTTGAATGAGTCAAGTTACACAGCCACAAGGCTGCCATTACAGGGGGGAAAAAAACAAAACAAAACACCACACCAACCAAAAAATACTTCTCCTGTTCACTTATGAACTAGTAGCGTACTAGTAGCATAAGTGCTTAATCTATGACTAAAAAGTACTTTCATCACTCCTCTCCTCTCCCCACCCTTGGAAACATTTAAGGAAACACTCCATACCTATCTCTGCATTGAGATTTCCATGCTGAAACTGGAGTAACAGCAGAGGACAGAAAAAATGATACAAGTTACCCCGTTACAAAGTTTTCCTTTGAACAATTGATAATAAAGGCTGACACATACCTAACAGAAAATAAATGACATGGCATAAACCCAGTTCCTGGTCTCTTATGTTCCACAAAGAAAGCAAGCTGAAGTAATACAGAGAGGAATATATCTTGTCAAGCTTCTCAACTCCCTCACGTTCCCAGTCTAATATCTGAAAACGTCAGTAACATTGTACTCCTTCACATCCACAGCTTCAGGATCTTACAGAAAACACCAGAAGCAGATTTTTGTAATATAAGAGGAAGGCATCAAGAGGCCAGCATCTATTCATGTGAATAGCAAGATCTCATCCACCACCTTCAGAGAGATATCTATATGCTGGATGAAACAGCAGGCTTTTTGACAAACTGGATATCAAGAGTCATACTCTTTCGAGACACACAGCTCATGCTCTTGCAGCCTCCACTGCTCAGTTTCCAATAACAGGAGAGGTCTGCCAAGTCACCCAATAAAGTGCTAAATAAATGCACTCCTCACTAAAATGCGTAGGGGAGAGAGGCATAACAGCCAGCCGACACAACGGCAGACAAGCATCCTTCCTCGGCCACCACTAACAAAAGAGGGATGGGAAATGCCACCGTGCCCGTCCGGCCCTCTCCCATCCCCACACTGCAGCAGCACGCTTCCGCCAGACAGGAACAGGTAGTACAAAGCATCCCTTCAACCTCCCACCCACGCCAGAGAACGAACAATGCCCCAGCAACACCCACCATGTAATCCCTGCCTGCTGTAGCATGAGCTCCCAGTGTCTTGAGTGACTTCTGTCTCTATCAGCCAGTCTCTTTCAAGTCGTACTCTTTCTTCCTCACTGCCTTCTGAGATGGAAGGGCTTGTTACAGCCTTGGGACCCGGCGTCTGTTCATGCTGCCATCCAGCACATGATGTCCATCACTCACACCTCAGAGGTTGGACAGCAACGAGTCACACAAGGTTCTGGAAAATCATCCAGGATGCTTTAGTCATCCTATTCCTGAAAACAGGTCTACACAGGTCCTAGTTCACTCCTTACCACGAGCAACAGGTAATTAAACAGCTGATCCCCACATCACTGACAAGTTTTATGGCCTTGTCAAAATACCAGAAGTTTTTAAGTTCTAAATGACAAATGGAAAATTGGTATCCAACTACAATTTCCAAAGCCATGGTTATCAAATATCGCCACTACTTCTCTTACTTGGAAGTCATATCAATGAAAAATGCTCAGCCTGCAGATTCTATCCTGACTCATTGTTGTGCCACAAACTGTTCCGCAGCTCCTTCTTCAGAATAAATAATTATTTTTAAAATAAAAACTGTCTTCTATTTTAGGATGTAGAGGGGGATACATTTTTTCCAAGCATTAAGAATATTTAAAGTAAACCACGCAAAATTAAATAAAATTGCACTTTGCCAGTTTTATGTTTGGAATATACTGTTTTATTATTCAGCCAGAGTGTTAAAACTATATCCAGAAGTGAGTTTCCAGTAATAACAACATCTTAAAAAAATTAAACACAATTCAAGAAACAAAGGAACAATGTTCAGGAAAAAATATACATGCTATTCACAGGTGCTTCATTCTATATCACCATCCAACTCTTGTCTGGACTTGAACTTTACGGCATAGGCACTATACATGATGAAACCTGAAGGAAGAAAATAAATCTATCGCTTTCCTCTTAATAACTTGAAGCCAGATGCCTAGGCAAGCCAGTAAATATCAGCTTAAGAGACTCTGCTAAAGACTTATTCTATTCCTCATCCTCTGTTTGCACACTGAACCTTGACTGTTCCAGACAAGGCACACGCACTTTAATTAGGTGTTGCCCTAGAGATCGTGCTCCGCTTTAATAGGAGGAAATGGGCAAAAGGCAATTCCAGAACAAAAACATAGGAAAACAATGTCAAAGACTTTATTTATAACCGCTATGTTTAACACTACTGTCACTATCTCACTGAGGAAACAGCCATGAAGAAACATCCATGCTGCTTTTGAAGAGACACCAGAAATTTAGCATACCTACTCTTCTATGACCATACTAGGCTACCTGGAAGGAAGCATGCACCCCTAAATTCTCATAGGAGTTATCTCCACAAAGAAAAGCATTTATCTTTCATGAAAAAATAGTAACTTTGATTGTCTGATGCTTCTGCAGTCCATCTGCCTTCGAGTAGATTCTTATGACCTATACCTGCAGAGAAAAGCCTAGTGGTGGTAAGCCATTGGCTCAAAAACTGAAAATGTATTATATTTAAATACATTTTTACATTTATATTTAGATTTGACTCTGAAAGTTCTGCATTTCCCTTAAATGGCCAAAAAAAGGGTCTAGTACAGCACAACACTCAAGCTTCCAAACATCTGCACAGAACAGCATTTCAGGATCACTTGAGCAGAAAAGATGAGAAGGTTAAAAAAAAAAGTGTTGAAGCCACAACACCTCATGGGGTCAAACCAATCTGTAACTTCCATCTAGCAAAATAGGGAAAATATTAGCCAGTCTTTCTGACCATGTTTCCCTGCACAAAGCCCATTTTCTTTTTTTGCTTTTGTAACAAAGTATATCTTTGACCCACAAGCTGAAAGTCTCCTTTGTCCTTCCCTTCACTCCCTATTTGTATCTCTAGACAAGTAAGATACTCACAGTAGTGGTAGTTAAAAATTAAAGTATCATTCAACTGCTGTTCACTACAGTTCAAGTAAAACTAACCAATATATTCTGATAAAACGTGTTCCCACAGCTCCTTACCTTCACCAAAATGCTTTGCATTGTTGGCTTTTTTCAGTTTTTATCCGCCAAGTATTACAAGATACAAAGTTTCACTGAATCCTGAGACTTCTCAACGCAGAAACAGTAATTATTCATTTTATTGAAAAAGGCAGCAGTAGCATCGCTATAGTAACATGCACGTGCTATAAAGAAAAGTTAGGAGCGTTCCACACAGGCACTCTCTCAAGCAGGAGTCTTTATACTCACAAAACCTGAACAAGAGATTACTAATTAGCAAACACGTATCATAGCATCTTTAAAATTAAAGAGCTGATTTTCTAATTCCTTACAAGCTGCACAGAAATCTAATTTCCAGTAACAAGCACATTTACTCTGGTATTGTTCTCTGCAAAGTCACACTTCCAGGCACGTCGTATCACATCTTGAGAGCACTCAGCTGCTAGCCGGGAGGTTGCCTTAGGCAAATGGCTTGTTGAAGGCCAGAATTAAACCTTAAAATGAACTTCATTATTTAACTGCATAACAACAAGTACCAAAACAATCTTTTATCCAAATTGTTTCTGATATTCTCAGATACTGCAACTGCCAAACATCTTTCTACCACTAAAGCATACTTCAATAAAATCAGTCAGAACGCAAGAAGCACTTGAAGAATATTTCTCCTGACTACAACTCCAAGTAGCAGGCAGTGCTGAGAAACTTCACCTCGCATAACCACTTCAGACTGAGCCTAGCATACCACAAAGTTTCTTTCACATGCGTTATGCTTATTTCAAGTAAATTTTGACCTCAATGAACACATCATATGCCATTACTTATCTTTAAGTTTCTAAAAATGCAGGAGATGCACTAAAGAATGAGGTTTTGGAGGTCCTTTTTAAATACACACTTTTGAAAAGGGTTTTATTCCTCTCCTTGAAGTATCTAATTAAATACCACCCACTTCTGTTCTCTTCAGAAGAGCTGATAAGTTTTATACAAGTATTTTACACAAATATATATATATTTGGAAGATTAAAATATGTGGTGGAAGTAGTTCAGAGAACTACACGCACCGCGTGCCACTCTTCACTCCATATTTGGCGATTCCATCAGAACTCTCCAAAACGAGAGAAAAGAAGTTTTAAAATAATATAATTATTCTTTGACTCACAGCAGGTCTCGAGCTTGGCTCCTTCCCCCAAGTATACACACTTGCTATAGGCAGGGAGATGGTCTATACAGTCTCATATAAAAGGTAATGTTTACTTTTGAAATAGCATGAATGTTATATTTATTCTTAGCACAAAGTAGATTGAAAGGTAAAAGACAACTGTAACACAAATTCATGCCAGGCTGAAGCCAGAGCACATGGAATAGCGCTCCATGCTGGAGAAATGTAACCTACTATGAGACACTGTTCTGTAGTCCTTTATTTTACTAAGGTTTAGCTCTTTTCCCCAAAAAATGCTAAAAGAAAAGGAAGACAACCAACTATGTTACAAATTACCTCAGATCACCTTCAAAGAAAGCACACAGAGAAATTTACCAGCGTTGAAGAGAGAATGTGGTTGCCACCCAGATGTCTTTCAGAACTGGTAAAATACATTGATATATTGAGACACCAACACCAGGGAAACCAGGATCAGGTATGTGTACACAATGTTTTACTCCCAAAATATAAACACAGATTTTCCTGAGCTGGCTATTGCTGTGAAAAAATAAGAATTATGGAAGAATTCAGACTGCTGGTTGAATTTATTCTGCATATCAGCAGATTTTGTAACAGTGTCTTTCAGTGGGATAAAGAATAGAAGAGCAAGGACTTGCCTGTACTGCCTCATCTGCAAAGCTATCGGGAGCTTTGAGTCTTCCAGCGGCTTCAGTTGAGAAACTTTAGCAGCACAGGGGGAAAGAGGGAATGCTAAGGGCTTTGTTGTCACTTTTAGGGATGGGTGTTGATTGCCACATCAATAAAGGAAAGGAATTATTCAGTGTTTCAGCGCTTAGTGTCTTAGTAACCCACAACTAGACTTCTCTTATCTGATTAGGAAAAAGCTAACATTATGAAATGCTAGCAAACACTTGAACGGAACATTTTAAACAGAAGATTTAAAATGCAGAAGGTGCACACAAAATTAAAAATGCTGTTTAGAAGAATACACAGAACACTAAGTGCTATATTCTAGTCAACTAACAGATAAAGGAATTTCATGCCACTGGCATGATAATTACATGTCATTCTGAGATAAATCTGTTTCGCTTTCAACCAAAAGATCCAGATGTTCTTAATATTTCAAGTACCTGGCTTCAGCACCAGACAGTAAACGAAACAACCTATCCATCCCATCAGCATGCAAGAAAAATTCTCCAGTGCTAACCATTTCTTTACCCTTTTCCCCTCTCCAAGTTTTGATTTCTTCTCAACAAAGCAAGCAAACAAAACACAACAATCATAATCTAGCTTCTATTGCAGGTTCATTGCTAGCCTTTAGTCATTTTGCAAAGAAGAAAGGGGCAAAAAGTTACACTGATTTTGTTCATACGCTGATTTCAAATGCAAATCCTACTACTTCTACACTAAACTTTCTGCTTTGTGTTTTGCAGCTGACACTATGCAGCAAAACAATGTTGAAAAGTCCTTTCCAAAGATTAGGAGTATTTATGTTCCCAATTTAGTGACTCATACAGCTAGCAATTTCTGAGATTAATTTAACTCTATCCACCTCAAACTTCTGAATTTGAAAGCAAGCACTTATTGTTATTCAAAAGTCGCAACAATGACACAGATCTTATCTGTGATGATTTTATTTAGATTTTATCTATGGGAAAACTATTTCCAGAAATAACTATGTGAGTACTAAAATGGCTATAAAGCTAAACAAATTTCAGGGACAATTTATTAAACAAAAAAATAGGAGTTTTCTGAAATTTGCATTTAAATGAAGTATTTTTCATGGTAAAGGCAGGCTCAGAAACAAAGAAAAAACTATTCAGTATGCAGTGGCCTAGTATAAAATGTAATGTAAGTATAAAATATAATGCAACTGCTACCACATTTTTTCATATTCTTCTCTTCCTTTCAAGATATTTCATCCTCCCTCATAGTAAAAGGGTTTATTCTCAATTTAAAAAAAAAAAGAGAATAAATGAAAACTAAGTAAAATACTACCACAGTTGATACGAGCACAACCCATTTTCCCCTTCATTAAAACTATCACTGCCAGGGAATGGTAGCAGGTTCAAAACTTTGTCTGCCTGGAAGGGGTGTCAGATTTTCTCCTTAACATCAAAATTATTATCCTTTCAGCCTATTATCTTAATAATCATGATTATTTAATTCAAGATTGCTGCAGTTTCATGTCATCAAACTCTGTCAAGTTGTTTTTGCATTTATTTTTCGTGACTATTTAACAGACCTGAATGGCAGACAGAAACTGTATTGTTCCAAAATTACCTTCTCAGTCTTTAGAGCTTTTCATCTGCAATTGCTAAGCACTCTTAGAAGAAGGTTGTACACGGGAAAGCTTGTGAGATTCTCTCCACACAGTAATCAACTTGCTTGAGAGAATTTGTTCTAGGACATTAATTATCTGTGGAGCATCAACAAAAAGCTAATTTTGACAGCAACTATTTCTGTAGGCAAAGTGTTTCAAGGCTCATACTCAGACAAGAACCTTGCTATGTACAGGGCGATACCAGGTTTAGGATACACCTATGAGAGGCTGTATCATACCAACGTGGTAGCTTTAAGGGCTGGACTGCAGTTCATACATGCCTCTTACCTCTTCCAACTACAGAGTATCTAGATCCACCAGTTAAGGCCATGTACTAGCAGAAGCTGTCAGCCACCCCCAAAACGTGCGCTGTCCAGATAATTGGTTTTTGTCATCTTCTTCAAAACAAAGGTGACAGTCAAGACAGAACCTTCTGGGAGAACACTAGCTGGACACACTGTGATATTTAAAATAAATAGGATTCCTGATACAGTACAGATAGTGTAATGCATACTCTTCTCCTAGTTATAATCCTGAAAATTTATTTTGGAAAAATGCTGAAGCGTTTAAACAAATAGAAGTACAGCTTTTATTAGTTTAACAACTAAAATATTTGAGATGATACCAGCACAGCAGCTGTTCTTGCTCTACAGAAACCACACAAGTCTAGATAACGCCTGCCAACTTTCCAAGTTTATACAAGCTTCAGTGGTATAAAAGCCAGTAAACCTCTCTGAATACAAGTTGTACCACACACTGGTTACACCTGCAGCATTACAAGGGGAATTGCGCCGCTGTGAGAATAGTTAATCCTATGTAAAAATGAAAATCAGGAACAGTATAGGGCACCTTTCTATTCACATAAAGTTACCATTTCTCTCTGTATATACAATAGTTTGACATGAAAAGCAAAAAACACTTGTTTGAAAGAACACAAAGCTTCTGTTTCTTGTCCAGTTTAAACAGTTTTTTGGGAGGAGGTTGCTGGATGTCACTACTGGTCATGCCTTTGAGTACCACTCAGCAGTGGCCTGCATGAGATGCAAACCACTTTGAAGTAACACACAGGCCTCTGGTAGCATGCTTACTCAGGTTTGGAATCCTTAGGCTACTCATCAAGCATGTGATTAGGAAGACCTAAATAAATATGCATGTACTTGTGTTTAGATATTAACAGCCTGATCCACTAGCATGCTAACTGCTTCAGTTTTCACGGCTGGATGCTGTACAGGGTCGAGCACCTGCAAGTTAATCAGTGTTTACATTTCCATAATTGTCAGCATATCACTTCCTGTTCAACCCTGGTTGACACTAGATGGAAAAACATTTGTTTGTTAAATTTGGGGATGAAGGCCACCACAGCTATATGCTATATAGCTATTTCAGAATAGCAGCTATTATAGTCCAAAAAAAAAAAAAAAAGTACGGTGTTTGTCTACCATAGATTACTGCAGCATACTTAGCAAGTCCTTTATTTTCCAATTACTTTCCTACTACACTACAATAGTTCTACATGCTCTTAGAGGCTTGTGCAAGACCACAGCCATTTCTTTATTCCAAATATCATATGACTTGGACAATTGAAATCCACAACACACCCTCACAAGGTAAGAGGCACAATTTAGTAAAGAATCAAAGGGACTTATAGAACCTAGAAAATATCAGATATGTGGAGATAACATTTTTCCAGCCAATAAGTATAGATGCAAACACCAAAATGTCAAGACTCCTCTTTGTACTGCAAGCTCAAGTATTTTCAGTTTTTCACCCTTTTATTCCAAGCCAGTGCTGCTCTGCTCTGGCTTTTGCAAGTTATTAAGTACTAGAATACCTTCTAAAAGTACACAACCTATCTACAAAACCTAGGTGACCTTACAATGCTTAAATACCCAAGATATAATAAATAAATATATAAAATGAAGAGACTGACTAATTAAATTAAACTGAAATACATTTGAGAATTCAATAGCATGGATATCAGCACCCCAATTCTTTTACTCTTCCTTTTGGTATATCATTTGCCAGTTTCCCCATATATTACAAAGGAAGAAAATGGCAACTCTTAAA
Organism: Chauna torquata; assembly: GCA_013399475.1. Taxonomy (NCBI): domain Eukaryota; kingdom Metazoa; phylum Chordata; class Aves; order Anseriformes; family Anhimidae; genus Chauna; species Chauna torquata. The sequence continues at coordinate 18,437 of VXAL01019440.1, read as the reverse complement.
TTATTTCTCAAAATGCACATCACCCTTAACTGAGTATAACACGTCTGCAATACAACGAACACACATAAAGCACTCCAAATGGATTCTAAACACATTTATTACAGTACTTGTACCAGTGGGCAGATTCTTTCACACAAAATCCTCACGTTTCTTCAGAGGAAATTGTTCAAAAACTTAAAATACTGAAGACATACAAATAAAACTCTATACAGAATTTAACAGATTAGGTTAATTGTCTTTAAGATCTAAAGCAAAAGATTTAACATGCGAAAAAACAGCTCCTGTATCAATATTAAGAATTGCGGATAAACTCCTGAGCGCTTATCACTCCCTTCAATTCACAACCAGGAAAACAAAACAGATTTTTGTTTAAGGACACATGGTCTGACTGGCCACTTGCTGGAAACAGCTCCACATAATACACCTCCAGATCGGGCACGCAGAGGACTCCCACATCTTGGAATCGCTCCAGAACAACTGTCTACACAAAAGCGGTCCCGGGAAGAAGAACTGCACTATGCAAAACAGAGCGGAGGTCCGAGAAATGTGCAGAGAATGATACTGAATGTTACAGTGTCTCTGTGGGTCACGAGGCCTTGTCACATTGCTAACTGATAAGGACAATTATGACAGGAAATTAAAAGGGATTTCTGTTCAAAACAGTAGAGTATTTTGTTTAGTAAAATGAGTAATAAATTTTTACCAAAAAACTTTAATAAGTTATATGTATAAACATACTAGATAGAAAGGCTAAATCCACAACATGACAAGCCAAAGACATGCCGGTGCACTCCCTCACTTCACGTACTCTGGGGCAGCTGTTTCACGCACTCCCTCACCTCCATGCTGCAAAACCTACTGTTCTGCAAGAAATATTTTAACTCCATTTGTTTCCAAATCCCATGGCTTCTCCTATGTTGAATTCAAGTTCTGTACAAATACAGCATCCATCTCGTAACTTGTTGCTCTTGGCAGACCTCTGCACACAATACAGAAGTGGGTATTTAACCAAAGTAATTCTGTAACAAGTGTTTGAGGATGAAGGAATTTTCTCTGCCTTTTCACTAAAAGTGTGGCACACGAGGTACTAAAGGATAAGATTTATATTTACGTTAGACTAATATATGTATGCACACAGACAAGATATGCATCACTGTTTATATACGTGCACAAGATCTAAGAGCCATGAAGAAAAATAAAGATATCAATTAGCAAAGCTGGATTTCTTGTGTTAATGTAAAAGTTTCCTTAGTAAATCACACACGCTGGTCACCAGGACCGGCAAAACACGGGCACCGCAATACGATCCGAGAGCGGCCGCGAACAACCCTACAGCGTTTTCACCAACGCAGCCCTTCACCGGCATTCACTACTTCAATCCAAAAAACCACCCGTGCATGTCAACGAGTGCTGTCGCTCTTTCACCATCTACTCGGAACCGCCGCGCCTGACCTCCGCGATGTCAGCAATCACGCTCGGTGCTGGTTTTCCCCACTTTCCTGCCGCCTGCAAACCTCGGCCACCTCCTCCCGCAAGGAGGGGGGGCTGAGCTGAGCGGAGGGCAGGGCTGGACACCGACGACCAGCGGAGCCGAGGCGGACAGACAGCTGAGGGAACGACTTATTTGCGATAGGAATTACAGTTTTCAAAGGAGGCGAGAGGCACCTGGGACTCTGGCCCTTCCTTCAGGGGGCTTTCCTTCTGAACTGACACTCGTGCAATCGGCCCTAAGTGGGTATAAAAAGCTTTTCAGAAATAAATAAGAATAAAACGGCTGTTGAGCCCCTAGAGGAAGCGGGCCAAGCGCCCGCCGCCTCGCCTCGCTCCCGCCTCCTCAGGGCCCCTCACAGGGCTCCCGCGGCACGAGCGGAGCCCGGGCTCCCGGGGGCGGCAGGTCCCGCCCGCCTCAGGCCGACCTTGGCGGCGCACAGCTCCGCCGGTGAGGGACCCCCGTGCCCTCCTCTCTCCGGGAGATCGCCAAGAGCGGGCCGAGGAGGGCGGCGATGGCGTGAGGAGACGGAGGAGGCGGCAGCCCCTTCACGAACCGTCAGGCACCCCTGCTACCACTCGGCGCGGAGCCCCGCGAGGGGCGGCGGGCCCCCCCGGAGGCACAATGCAACCTTTGTGGCCGGCCCTGCCGCGGCCGCTGCCTCTCTCCATGCCCGGCGCCGCCAGCCCGGCCGCCTCCAGGTGACCCGTTTGAGCCGAGCCCCTCCAAGGTCTGACAGGCAGCCGCCTCCCCGCCTGGCCCCTAGCAGAGCCCGGACACAGGGGACAGCACCTCACCTTGCACCCTTCGGCTCTTCCTGGGCTCCCGGCATGCGGCTCGCAGAGCTGCCGCCCCGGCCAGGACCCGGTGGCAGCTCGGGCTGCGATGTCCCGGCTGCAGCCGCCGGCGGAGAGCGGCAGGGGGCGCCGGGGGAGCCGCTGGCGGCTGGAGCGGGCAGGGCGCGGGGGGCCTCGGGGCCGG
>VXAL01019439.1:139523-213408 GCA_013399475.1 Chauna torquata | reverse complement strand
CTACCGGGGTGGCATAGCTTAGTTTTAGTTGTGTAGATGAGACAAACTTGTTGTAGGGTTCTGTTACGCAACTGTTAGAGATTACAGGACAGATCTGCTCACTGCTATGTATGACCCTAAAGGTTATTTGATATCTAGGGAAGAAGAGGAAGTGCTTCCTAAGATGAGACAAGCGGATGCTGCCACTTGATGGAAATTCCTGCTAAGATACCATTAGGGATTGCAGTGAAACCATTACATTTTGAAAAATGTTCTATTCAGTATAGAACTAAATTTCAGTAAAGTTTTTATCAAATGATGTCTGTATTCAGTAGTTTATTTCTGGATAGATGTTTTATTTAACATGTAGTTGTACTTGCTTTGTTATTTGTCTTCCAGAAGCAAATAAAATGGTAGCTTCCACAGAGAGGAACTGTGACTGATGCCAAAGACCATTAGATAGCTGTATATAAAGACAAAATAGTTGCACAATAGGTTTCTGACATTAATTTTGCTTGATCGTAACTTGCAGGATCTGCTTTAAAGAAGTGTCTTCAGTATTTTGTGTAGCTAGTAACTTGGCTTAAATGGAAATCAAACTTTGAGTGTTAGAGAAGCCTGTTGGAATCTCCTTTTGGTTGTGAAACAATGCTCTTAAGTTCTTAAATACTTAAATATCACAGGTAAAGCAAAACTGAGATACAGTTTGAATGCTCTTTCGTTTGTTTGTATTGCAGCTGTATTGGCCTGAGTCATTGCAGTCGAACTAAAGGATCCTCTTTAGTACACAGTTTTAACTCCAGTGTTAACTGACATCTTATTGGCAGCAGGAAAAAGGCTTTCACCAGTGCTAAAGTGACAAACATTTTTATTACTAGAACTGAGGTTCCAAACTGGTTAGCATGACACTTTTTGAAGGCAGCGGTAGTCCAACCAAGCTGAAAGTGCTACCTGAAACAGTGTACCAGAATTTTTGCCTCGTTAAATTTTGATTTAGTCAGTTAAGGTTCTTTGTGTATTGTAAGAAAGTTTCACATTCAGAAGCTTGTGGTAGAAACTTATTTTTTTGTGCTTCTGACTGGTCCTGCACAGGATTTTGCAATTCACTGTGGCTTTCAGACTATACTTGCTTGGTTTACTTTGAAATTGATGGTAGCCTTTTAAAGTGCACTCACTGCAGTATTTTTGAACTCCTCAAATACTCATTGTAAATATGCTGAATGTTGTGTTTAAGTATTATTTCAGAGAGATGTTTGGCTCTGCTTTGTTTCATCTCAAAGTACTATCAGCTGTAAAGGGAAAAAATCTTACCCTGTTCTCCAGGCTTATGCAGACCATATCTTTTGTCTGAGTCAAAATTCAAGTATTGCTGAAGTTGTTACTAAGGTGGTTTTTTGTTTGGTTTTGTTTTGGTTTGTTTTTCCTGGGAAAGCTGCTCTAGTAATTACAGTAAAACTATTTTACATGTAGAATAATACCTCCTAAGACTAACATCTTTGCTTGCATTATCTTTCAAAGGTTTGCTGTGTGACCTGCTGTGGTCTGACCCAGACAAAGATGTGCAAGGTTGGGGTGAGAATGATCGTGGGGTCTCTTTCACTTTTGGTGCTGATGTGGTCAGTAAATTTCTGAATCGTCATGATCTGGATTTGATCTGTCGAGCTCACCAGGTATGAATTATGCTGTTATTGCTTAAAACCTCTCATTCTAGAACTTAAGCGTTTTTAGTGTTGATTATCTGTAGGATGTGTTTTAAACTTATTTTGCATTGCTTTACTTCTAGAAAAAGAAAAATGGTCATAGTAAAGGAACTATAAGTCTGTGTCCTTCTGTTGATTCACATTGAACTGAGTGTCTAATGTCAGTGTAGTAAAATGTTAACACTAGATTTCCCCAGTGATCGATCTTGTGTGCTTTCTGTTTACTGTTAGACTATTGTATATGAATATTAGAGGTGAAATGTCTAGGTTTAAAGTGGCAAAGTAACAAACTCAAGAGTTATACTGAAGTTTCAGAGTTCTTCCATTTCAGTATTAAGTAGTTCTCTGGTAGTTGTGGCTTAGCAGATCTCTGCTTGACTTCATGGAAGTATTCAATACCTTTTGAATGTATCTACAAGACTGTCCGTAAAGTCTTGCACTGCTGCATTTATTTTAGTTCAGTTATCTAGAGTACTTTGGCATAGGCTTGTTTGACTTGCTGAAACCTGCAGAAAGCAAGGTTATTTTTGGCATTGACAACCTTTAAGTACACACTTTTGTTTGCAGTTTTTACGAAGTTATTTTAAGCAAGTGTCCTGGTTATGGACACTGTTTCAATTTCCTGTGTAACATTTCAGTTTCATTATTTAGTTGATTTTAAATGGTGTGAAGGAGAAGTAGGTTTTTAATTGTGTTATGGCTAAGCTAGGGTACTCTGTCAGAAGACTTAAATACTTCTTACAATTTTACTGCTAAAATACTAGAAAAATATTAGCGTGCAGGATGGATGTTAAGATTTCTCAACTGCAGGTTGAAATTGCTACTAGTATTCCTGTATTCGTGTAGTTGCTTCAGTACTTTATAAAAAAAAAAGTGACATCTTTCAAAAGACTATGGCAATTAGACTAAACCAAGCAGTATTCTATTGTGTACTAATTTCAGTATATTACGTGAGGCTTCTGTTTTGGGGAAGAGGGAATATCCTTAGCTGATGTATTGTACTACTTGCACTATTTTAAAGGTGAATTGTGCTATTAGAGAAAGCATGGTAGAACCACCTTGCTTTTAGACTATCAAAATTGTCAAGAGCCTACACTTAAGGTTTGTGCAGTCAACACCAGACTGTAAGTGAAACTTAGTGGTTACAGTTGCAATTAAGGGGGTATCCAGACTTCTTGTGCTCTGAACTAATAGGTCGAATGTATCCAACTTTTGTATATAAACAATAGTGCTGGGAATCATTAAACTGACAGTGCATAATAGGACTTCCAAGTATACAAATATTAAACAGTGAAGCTGATGCATATTTAACATTGGAATTGTCAGACAGTTGAAGCTACCTGATTTGGCATACACTATTCAGGTAGACAAAGTGACCGAACCTGTCCTGTTTGAAAGCCGAGACATAATACTTTTTCAATGAGTTGTTGTCATGTCTGTAATATAAGTCCTGTTTGCCTCAAGACTGGCCTTTTTGTTCAAAATATGTCTTTTTTGTTTGTGAGCTGTACTGATTTCTGTGGTGTTGACAGGTGGTTGAAGACGGATATGAATTCTTTGCTAAACGGCAGTTGGTCACCCTATTCTCAGCTCCAAATTATTGTGGAGAGTTCGACAATGCAGGGGGCATGATGAGTGTGGATGAGACTCTGATGTGTTCCTTTCAGGTAGGATATATTTGTACACTAAGTATTCCTTTAAATGTTGGACTGTATAGATTGAATTAATCTGCTTGTTGACATGCTTATGATTAGACTAGGTTAATATACTTGAGCTACAGAAATGGTGTCACAGCAGGCTGGTGTCTGTGGACAGAAGTAAAACTGCAAACCAGCTGTTCTCTAGAGAACTGTATGGGATTTATCGTTTTCCAAACTCATAAATACTAGTTTTTGCCTGTATTTGGATCCTCATTTCAATGTTGTTTGGGTAATTCTGACTGTACCTAGTGAGTGCATAACTACGCAGACTAGTGGCACCCTTTCAGTGTGGTTATCCTGCTCAGACTTTATTCCCTGTTCCTCCTTGGACATCATATTTTCAGCTCCTTCCCCACCCCCCGCAGTGTAATGGCAGAAGTAGAGGAATTGAGAAGTAGTTTTACATAATGCTGGTGTGTGTAGGATTCAGAAACTTGTAGGATCATGCTGTAATTTCCAGCCCCCCCACCCTGTTCCTGCTGAATAAGATTTCATGTTGGCTTAATGGCATTTAAATGTTCTCAGCTGTCACTGACTCAAAAGAACTTCTTTATTTTCTCTAAGATATTGAAACCATCTGAAAAGAAAGCCAAGTACCAGTATGGTGGACTGAATTCTGGGCGTCCAGTCACTCCACCTCGCACAGCTAATCCACCGAAGAAGAGGTGAAGAAAGGAATAATGTAGAAACACCATCAGATCTGTCAAGGACAAAACTCCATATTACAGTATATAATAAGTGTGCACTGTAAAACCATCCAGCCATTTGACACCCTTTATGATGTCACACGTTTAACTTAAAGAGACGGGTAAAGGATCTTTATTAATTTTTCTAGTAGAAAGATGTGCGACACTGTATTGTAACAAGTATAGCTCCAAGTTCTAATATCCAGCATAGAGTTAAAAAAAAAAAAAAGTATTAAAAAACTATTGCAACTACATACTCACACTTACCACGGTTTTTAAAGTTGACCAACATCCCAGTTAAAACTTGATGTAATAGTTAAACCAGATGAGAGCATGATGTTCCATTTGTGTAATGTGGTCTTATTGTTGCTTGATTGCTTTTACTTTGGTTATTTTGTAGCTAGAATGATGCGAATATGGTATCTAGTCATATTCCCTGGCTCTCTTTGAATTTGAAATAAGGAAGGGGCTTTTTAGAACAGCCATTGATCTCTTATCCTCCCCCTAACCTCATGTTATTCATAATAATGCCGCGCAGATGTGTGCCCTGTTATAAAGCAAAGTTCTTAGTATGGTAGTGATTAAAAGGCAAACTAATTCCAACATGCCCAGACTGGACAGCTTGACAGCCAACGTAAATTGAGACAGAAAAACCTGTCTTGACTTTTTAACTTAAACTGCCACACAATGAATTTGTGCACCACACTATTTTAAATTATTGATGTTACACTGTGCTATGGCACTTCATTTAACTTAGGACAAAAATGGTATTGCCTATGAGTTGGTAACTTGATTATGTGGTACCTTGGCTTTAGTTTTATTAGCATGAAACACCTTTGGCATGCTTAGCTTCCAGGTAACTCCCTACCTGCATCAGAATTCATCTTGCATAGTTCCACAGAACATGAAGATCCTCATTTGCTAAGCCTTTGAAAGCTGACATTCTTTTTCATAAGAGGGTGTATTTAAATGGATGTTCATCAATTGACAGCAGGTTAGCTGACTAGTGGTGAGCTAAAACTGCTAAATGAATGTCCAACATGATTATAAGGCTTATGTCACTAAAGATCATATCCTTCGGATTTTCATGATCAAATTTCATATACTATTGTATAGACTTCTGCTTTGTAGTGTACTATAGTAGCAATAATTTCTGTACATGATCAAGAGTTATGCAGTATTTCTTTTCAGTTCTCTCCTTTCTCAAGAGGGTAAACATTGGCAAATGACAAGATATAAAGAGGATACAAAGTTTATGGTAGGATAAATGAAAGGCACAGATTTGTGATGCTTTAGGATGCAATACTTATTGGATATAAATACAAAAGCTTTTACTGAATATCGTTGAATTTGTAAGATTCTTTGGGGGAAGGCTTCAGATTTATACCATTCTAAATGTGCATCAGTAGATGTAAAACTCTTGACTTCAGTATTGTCTTTGAAAATGTTAAATTGAGGATTCTGGTAACTTACATTTTATGAACTGGCACATTATATAATGCGAGAGTTATATTGATTTCTGACACAGTGAGCAAGTTCTTCAAAATGGATTTAAGTCTCTTTTCTAATTCCATTTTTGTTTTAAATGCGTATTTTAAATGTAGTTTTTCATTTAGTAAAAGTTGTCTAATTCATTTGAATGAAGTCTGACTGGTTATTTCACTACTATTTACTGTTACTCAAGAAGTGTGGAGTTTGTTTTTTTTAAAAATACCGCATATATGTTACTGATTTGTATTAGATTGGTCTGTGGTTTTGAACAATTGTTTAATTTATCCTGTCATGAAGCAAGCACCAGTTTAATACATAGCATCAAATGTAGAGGTAGGTTTCTTCTGATACTGCTCAATGACACTCGTTCTTGAAAGTCAGTGATGACAGCAGTGTGAGTGAGAGTAACGTTGGTTTGTGACAAGGTAATTGATGAAATCCATTCTGTAAACCTTGATGAAGTAACTTCATGCTCGTAAATCATTGCTTACTTGAGGTATAGTTTTACAAGTTTTGAAAATGCTGGTTTTTTTTGCTGAGTACCAGCCTCTGTTATAAGAAATGTCCAAACAGCTGGATTAACACTTTCCTATTTTTTCCCTTAGTTTCTGGAACAATGTCTTCTGTATCATGAAGTGTCCAGGTGTAAAGCTGTGTTTATGTGAGTACCTAACATGCTCACTTGTACTACAGATGCTGCTGCAAGAGGAACATAAAATCTTCAGGCCATCCTATGTGTCCTAAAGAAATAGGAAACTCTTAGTTTAGGTTATTGCACTGTAAAGTCAGGACTAGCGGTGGTATCCTGAAAGAATCGCAGTTTTTGTGTAGCAGCGATCACTGGGTGTCTGGGACATCTGCTAACGTCCTTCATCCTCTCATGTCGGGGGAAAAAAACCCTACAGATAGGATTGATATTTCAGACTGGAAGCAAGCCGGGAGCATCAGATATAACAAAACTCAGCATACCACTTCAGCATCTACAATGGTAATGTAGGTCTTCGGTATTTTTACTATTGCCCATTCTGGAAGAGGTAGAAACGAGGACCTGGAACTTATTATGCTCAGATAAAAACTAACTCTTGTGAAGTAATTGAGATGATCCGGAAATCAGTAGCTTTTTATAACTTCAGACATTTTATTTAATAATGTGTGAAGTCAACAACTGAGAACATCATATGCAGTTCGCACTAGAGTGCTAAGTATTTGAGAGATGTGATGGAAAGGTTTGACTTCAAATACCGTGCTTCAAGGCATAGCAACAGAATTTGGCAATAGTAGCTGTGTTGATTTCTGGTCTTTTAAAGTGTCAAAGGTTTGGGGGGCTAGAGTCTCAGGCATAATGTAGGTAGGCTCTTTGAGATACAGACCTGGACAAGACAGGATGGATCTTAACTGCTTTTCAAGTTTAAATCTCTTTGAAAGTCCAAAAAAGTTGGAAAAGGTGATAAGTGCCTTATTGATGCTGCAAAATACTGACATGCTATTAGTGTAATTCTCCTTGTTTCAGGCAAGACTGCATAATGGAAAACATCGATGCTATGGTAGTGTTAGTATGCATAACCAGCTGATGAAAATTTTTCATTGTCAACTGCTGTGAAGTAGCAGTGAGATCTTGTTTGCCAGTCATGTGGACCCCATCAGGTGTAGAACAGGCAGCAAGTTGTGCCAGGGGTGACTGACTGGAAGGCTGGGAGTGGGAGGGAGGGGTGTTGGTGACTGGTCTGGTCCATTCCTTGAGCAGCATTCCAGCACATGCACCAGTTGCTGCAAGAAGAACACTGACAGTATTTTTAAAGTCTATTCAGGGTGAAATGACTATTGCTGTATTCAAGAGTTTAAGACAATGAGATGCATTTTAAAGACTAACTGTTCTTATTCAAAAATAGGGGCTGCAACTGTCTTGTCTGCCAAGGCAGTTAGGACTGTTGTGTTTGGGGCAGAGGGGATGGCCGGGGGAGAGTAAGAAGAAATTACCTTGCTGCATGTGGTTTTTGATTACTTCAGTCTCAGACTCAGACTGCACTAACAGTGGGGGTTCAAAACTTAGTTTCATGGAAATTGCTAATGGACTAATTGCTGATACTTTTTTCCGTGTAAGCATCTGGTCTGTACAAGCCTAAAATGCTGCTAAGTAGCACAGCATTAGTGAACTGGGAAGTAACAGGATTCACAAGTGATCCGCTAAGAGACATAAAATATTACACCAATTGAGAGAGATTTCTGCTTGTTCTCCCCACACTCCTTTTTTTATCTGACAGTAATATCCATTCTTGATTTCATAGTAGAGTGTAAAATGGCACATAACCTCTTGTCTTTTTCCTTGTTGATTGACAGGCTTTTTGTGATATCCAAACATTAGAGAAAAATCTGCTTTAATCTAATTTAAGATATTGCTGTAGGGGAATTCTTCTTTGGTCTTTCACGTTGATTGTTGATCTGAGATTCTTGTTTTTTTTGTCAGGGTTTTCTTTAATGCTTCTTAATGGTGTTTTCTATGCATGGAATGTTCATAATCATTAGCTACTTTAAAGGAGGAAAAAAATTATACATTGCTACGTAGAGCAGCACAATCATCGCAACTATAACACTGAACACTGTCTCTGTGTAGTAGGCTTGTTTGTGCTGATCTGATCTATTTCCAGAAAATGTTGTAGGAAATATTCACTGAAAACACTATAACTGGTCTTATACTAGGGGACTGTATTGTTTGCTACATCTTGACACGTAGAAGTACTTCTAGACATTGAAGTTTGAGTTGGTCTTGTAGTTTCTAACTTTTTTGCAGTGCGATTCTAAGTAATTTGCAGTGTAACTACAAGTGCACTGCTAGGTGTCAACATGCTTCACGATCCTGTTATGAAGACTACTTGTAGTATCTTCTCCGTAAGAGAAGTTAAGAAGTATGTATGACACTGCTTGTAGTATCCCAGTGCATTGCTTTGTTCTTATTTGCCGGGGAAACTGGCTGGAAAGTCTTCAGACCTGTGGAAGGAAGTTGCTTCTATTGTTAATATGCTACATGCCTATTTCAAGGTTGTTTGAAGGTAACGATCCTTCTTGCCTGTGTAGTTGTCTCCTAGAATTCCTAGGGCCTGTGGAGTCCTCTGCTGCATTCCTGCCAGAAGATTGCAGGAACAGGAGTTGATGAGCAGTAAGATACTCTTTATATGAAGAAGAGATCCTGTCTGTGGCTTATCATTTGATAAGTCTAAGAGGATATTGCTATCATGCTGTGGAAGCTGTCAGATGAAATTACTGGAGCAGTATGTAGTTAGCTTAAGGCTGATAAACACATTTTTCTCTCTGGAGTGACGGGAGCATATAAAAGACGTTACTGCTACCAAATATAGTTAAACTGAAAGTGACCCAAATAACTCAGTTTTGGATAGCTGGAATTTTCACATTATGTAGATTACAAACATGAACATACCACGCTTGGCCTTTGTTGTAAAGCTCAACGGTTAACAAAAAAGGGCACCCTCTTTGTAGAGGCTTAGGTAGCTAATAGTTGTAAAAGCCTAGCCTTTAAACTGGTGTTGCATTTCTTCCTGGCAGACTGTCAGTGTCATATCCATGGCTGGTATATCTGGAACTTTGCTTGCTGTCAGGTTTGTGGGAGAGGAAGGCATTTTATACAAACCTGACAGATAGCATTACAGCTTAGCAAAGCACAGAGGTAAAGTGATACTGTCAATATTGTATTGCTCTTGAACTTGTTTGAATTGTAACTTGGCTTGTGATTGGCATGTCTGCTTTGTAATGTACATGAGGCTAAATGTGACTATTTGGCTTCAAATAGACTGGTGAAAAGCAAAGGCAAGAGAATGTCTCCTTATGTTGGAGCAGAGGTGACTACAGCACGTGTGTCAGATGTCTGAGTCTACATGGGCTAATAATGTGCTTTAGAGAGCAGTGTAGTTTTTAATGCAAAACAGAATTGAGCTGAAGTTCGTGTTTTGGTGCATATTTAAATTCCAGTTTTCTGCATCTGTGAAGAGCACTGACTATTACAATAATTGTGTGCTAAGCATGTGGTCCTGCTTATCAATAGAAAAAAGCAACTGAGTAAATCAATGCCAGGCTTGGAATATTTAGGCATAGCCCTGGATATTTTTTCTCTTCTGTAATCTGTTTGCTTCTGCTAATAAGCAGTAGCAATTTTCAAGCACACTTTCAGTGCATCCATGCACTATTTTCATAAACTGATTTTGCTTGCTTTATTCCAAAGCAAGCAAATTATTTATTATAAATTTATTCCTGTACTCAGCTTTGGTGAGGCTGCACCTCGAGTACTGTGTTCTGTTTTGGGCCCCTCACTCCAAGAAAGACATCGATGCCCTGGAACTTGTCCAGAGAAGGGCAACAAAACTGGTGAGGGGGATGGAACACAAGTCTTATGAGGAGCGGCTGAGGGAGCTGGGACTGTTCAGTCTGGAGAAGAGGAGGCTCAGGGGAGATCTCATTGCACTCTACAACTTCCTGAAGGGAGGTTGTGATGAGGAGGGGGTCGGCCTCTTCTTTCAGGTAACTAATGATAGGACTCGAGGAAACGGCCACAAGTTGCGCCTGGGGAGATTTAGATTAGATATCAGGAAAAACTTTTTCTCTCAGCAAGTGGTCAGGCACTGGAGTGGCCTGACCAGGGAGGTGGTGGAGTCACCAACCCTTGTGGTGTTCAAGAAGCGCCTGGACAAGGTGTTACAAGATGTGGTGTAGTAGCTTAGTGGGTAGTATTGGTGATAGGATGACAGTTGGACTAGATGATCTTGAAGGTCCTTTCCAACCTTGTGTTTCGACGATTCTGTGAAAGGTTGACCAAGGTTTTGATGACAGCATCTAACCAGATGGCTGCACACAACTCATGGCCTTATAACCAAGCATTCTTCTTACTGCTTGTATCCCATGATCAAAGCTGAAGGAACCTCAAACCATGTTGGACTGAACACTAGAAAACCACATGACAGTAAGTTAGTGTTGGGACAATAAATGAGTTACCAAGATAAGCCACAAATTTGGGTACTGGGTGTTGTGGATCTGCCAGGTTCTCATCTTCCACAGATTTCTGGAACTGGTAGTGCCTGAGTATTTTCGTTGAAGATCCCTCAAGTTGTTGGGAAATGCACAAGACTATTTGTTTTTTTGTTCTGTATCTTAGCACGCCTTGCTAAAATAAATAATTATCTCAACACATTTATTGTTAATAAGGACAAAATTTCATTCTGTTCTCCAGTGTCCTGTTTGAACTCAAGTTAATCCCTGTACCTGTATATCCCAAGACATGAGAATGAAAAAACAATTCAAAATAAGTTTTCCACACACCCTTACCGATACGTGGTTATAGTAATCTCTTCCAAGGAAAACTGTGGTTGCTGTCTTGAAGCAGGCTGAACAGGTGGAGCTTTAAACAGAGTATGTGTACTGCGTGTGGCCTAGCGCAGTCACTTTCCTGGGTTCTGCTGCCTTATTTAATAGTATCTGCAGGTGAAGCTTCATGTTTAGCTTACTGCAAACTCAAAGCTTAGAAGCAGCCTTATCAGAAAGCAGGTGCTAACTAGATCCAGCTGCTAATAAAGGTCAGAAAAAGCTATTCTGTATCTTCAGATGGAGATAAGTTTTATGTTAAAGTAAGATGAGAATAGCATAATATTCCTGGGCAGTGCTCTAGAAACAAGCACCATGTGAAAATCCTGTTGAAATATGATAGGCATGCCCAGATGGTAAGTTTGTGTTTTAACTCATTCTGAGTTACTGTTGAGTGCAAGAAGCAAAGCAAATAGGCAAGATCATAGTTTTCTAGTCTCTTGCAGGTAACTGATATTCAAAAATGTTATAGCTGCAGAGAGCAGAGTAAGTAATTTTTTTCTCCCTTTGGTAGAAAGTGCTACCTGCTCATGTTGCTTTAAAGGTTTGAATCTTTGGGGTGCAAGAAAATACTTGATGCATCGAATTAATTATTTAAAAGGCTTAGCTAGGGGAAAAAAAAAGGTATCTTGTGGACAAACTGGTGCAGCTCATGACATGAAGCAGAGGAGCACACAACACTGATAAAAATGCAAAGGACATTAACCTTAGCGATTAAGCATTTTCCAGTGTAATGATTTTCCCCATCATTTTGCTTTGGAGTCCCAACAAAGGTGGTGAAATAGTGTTTCACGTTGCTCCCTCTGGATACTTTCTGGCAGCATTTTACAGTTTTGTTCTCCTTGAATTTCTGGGCATATATAAATCAGTAATTTTTTTTTTCCGTTAGGTTCCCCCAGAATATTTTATATTTATATTTCAGGTCACTGCTCCTGAGCAGCTTTTTGCACCTTCCTCGAAGATAGAACACAATTTCTGTGAAATGCTGGGAGAGGGAACATGTTATGAAAATTACATTTTAATGGACATCTTAATTACATCTTAACCATGTCTCTCAGAAACTAAATCTTATTAAGAGGATGGGCTGTAAGACTGAAGGCACCATTCTGTGGAAGCAAGGCTGGAAAGTAAATGCCTGCTTTCTTTCCTACTCAAGGCAGATAGAACAACAAACTGACATGCTAGTCTTAGAGATTTTGTCTTGCCTTTACTACCTAGGGTAAGAAGATGCATTCTATTCCTTGGATCCATCTTGTTTATGCTAATGCTATATGAGAGGGGCAATTATGAAAAGGACCAATCCTGTTGACATTTTCTTCGTGTTAGAATTGATCTAGCACGCAGATGCCATCTAGTGGTTGAAGGCCAGTGGATGAAAAGCTATTACTGCAGAACTGGCATTTTACTGCATGTTTATCCTGCACTTGTCTGATGCACAAACCTCTCTTATCAGTACTGGAATATATCCACAGTGCTCGACTTCATAATAACTGAGCTTGCTACATTGAAACTAGGCTTGCCTTGGTGAGAAGTACAGGTTTAATTCCTATAAATTTGATGGACTTCATGAAGTCTGTGAAAAATTGTGTGGATTCTTAAGGAAAAAAAAAAATCAAAGCTGCCATGGAAATCGTAGAAAAGAATGATGCTTTAGGCTTTGTCTTACTACATGAAGGTTTCTTCTGTACATCATCCCAACTGGTCCTCTGGTCTTCCTCAAGTGAGTGTGGTTCTTGCCCCTTTGCTAAGGCCACACTGGTAAGTTTGGGTTTTTAGTCCTTGGCGGGCCGTGTTGAACTGCTAGAAGTTTGTATTGGCCTGCTCATTCCTATCTCTTTCCCTGCCCCTAAAGTTCTAGGCCCTCTAGGGCCCTGTATCTGCTCATCCATGTATGGGTTATGGGCCACTTCACAGGGAATACAGTTTTATTTGGACAGTTGCTGAGCCATTCCAGTTCAACTCAGGTGTTCGGACCACTCAGAGTGTGGGTCTTCTATTGAAGTCACCTTACTTCCTGAATTGTGCTTTTCTACAGTACAGACTGTAAGGCATGTGTAAAGCTGGAAGGATGCGATAACTCCCGCAAAGGTGCTTCAGCAAAGACTAGGCTCAGAACAAATAGGTCCTTTCAGCCTTCTGCTGAAATAAACACCTCTAGACATCTGCATGGGGTGTGTAGCATGTGTCTTTCATTTATAAATGTGTCCAGCTTTTGTACTCATCTCTGATAGCTGAGATCAAATAATGGCTTGTGTCCTCAGGGCTCTGGTGTGTTGACCCAAGACAATGAAGCAGGCTGGGAGGAAATGAAGTTCTGAAGCTTGTGGCCAGCTTGGGGAGACAGGGTTGAGTGTACCTTGTTGGACACTTCTGGGAACCATGCAAGAGCTTGTCTGTCAGGCGTGAGTTTGTCCCCATGCAGTGCTGCATAGTCATTTTTTAGCTGGTGATAGAGAAAAGCTAATGTAAAGATTAAGGTATTTCAGCATGTAGATGAGCTGCTATCTCTAAGAAAAATATGTGCATTCAGTACTTGATACAGAAGTTTATCTGAGATATCAAAATGGCCAGGAGGTGGCATCCGTGTACCACAAATAAGAAAAGCATGAGTGTATCAGGCAATACCAATTCAAGGAGGCAGGTTTGCTGTCAGTGCTTTTTCAGTGCTCGCGTAGTCACCCATGCCTGTACAAGTAGGCTTCATTAGGCGAAGTGCAGTATTTTTATGTAACTGGTCTAAATCAAGAATGAATTATTTGCGGGCAGTTACGGTCAGATTTTTTTAGGGTGATTGGACATTAATTTTCATACAGAATTATTCAAACTGTATTTATGTGGTTATGATTTATGTACATAGGTCACTTACCTCCCCAGTTTTCAAACTGGAGAAATCTTGAGTGGCTGCAATTGATGATATTAGTGCTTTATGAATAAGAAATGTTTGCTTTATGCTGCAAATATAATATACTTCTACCCCCTTTTAACATCAAAGTAGTCTGTAACCAATTACTTAAGCAATAAGTACAATCAGTCTTTTATGGTAGATGTGTTGTAGCAGAAAACAAAAATAGCAAAGGACAAAAAGTGCTTGTGAGGACTAGAGTGAAAATGCGAGTTCCTGACTCAGACCTGCAGACGGGGTTAGTTGCCTACTTAAAGATAGTAATTAGTGCATCTTGACAGCAGTGGCCAGCATTTCCTAATAAAAAGTTCTGGTGGTTTGTTTGGTTTTTTTTTTTGCTTGGAACTTTTCCAAAACTTAATTCATGCTCAGTCTTTTTTTATCTTGGTTTCTTTTTCTTCCTTCATGTTAACCTTTTCAAAGAATGAGCAATAATAAAAACATTTTCTCCGCCCATGTCAGAGACGCTGCTTTGTTCATGTGTTTGCTGACCCATGAATAGCACTTCTAAGCAGAAAAGACTCTAATTCCTCCTTCGCAATGGTGTTATTGACAGCAGCACTGACCTACTGCAGGGTTAATGTACAGTGTTGTAATTGACCTAGCTGCTCGTCTTCTTACACTAACTACTGCTAGACATTAACCTCTTCTGGTTGTACTTGTAACTGATGCCTTCAATCCTTAGAGTCAGTTCAACAGAGAAAAAACAGTGCCATTGTGAGACAAGAAAAAATCATGGTCCTTGGTCAGCTTTATTACCAGCACACACCAGGGGATGACCTGTGTTATGCTAGGATGTTTTTTTGGTATGCTATGGTGATCTTGCACATGGTTGTGATTATTTTTGCAAAGGCTGGGGATGAACACACTGATCTGCATTCTGCTTGTTGGAGTCGCTTGTTAATATCCTGTTGCTCCTAGCAGCTGTGGAAGATCCCATGCCAACATGTCTGAGGTATGAGTTGGACTTCTGAAACTTTGAGATGCTTTTTGCTATTCCTGTTAACAAACTTGAAGTGACTGTAATTTCTTAAAACCTAGTTTTCCATTTGTTCTGTGTATGTTCCCATTTCTTAAAAAGTAGCATAAGTAACTTAGATGTCAGTAACCAATGGTATTGGGTTATTGTGCATCCTTCCATGCAGGAGATGGCACACGTTGCCTGGTGCAACTTACCTAGGGAAAAAAGAACTTGAGAGTGGAGAACACAGGAAATGATACATGTGCATTTTTTGAAGTAGACGTCTGAGCCTACTGCTAGTTCTTACTGCAAAACACTCAAAATTCTTTAAATAATATCTGAAAGTCAGTTTTTTTAAGTTCCTTGTAGAAAAAACAAAAGTGATGTGATGCAGTTGGTGCTTACCTCTTGTTTCAGTAAGACTGACTGTTTTTTTGCAGCAGGAAAATGACACACGTGGCTTCAACCAGCTTTAGTATTTCTGTTTAGGGAGTGCTAGGTTTTGTAGGCCTGGTGGGAAATAAGCTGCTTGTGGAGTTCCTTACCCACTTATGGCCTTGTTCTTTATTTTTATGTATCCACTTCCTACATCCTGAAAAGTTGCATTTATTTTTATTACCTCTGCTCCGTGTTTATTGGTTTGTGGCTTCTGGTAACATCTTCCCTTTACATGCAGGTGTGTGTGTGTGTGTACAGAAACGATTTTGTGAATACATCTTCTGACTCCCTTCTTTGGAGTGAAAATTGGGTGGCGAGTTCAAGAACCAGTCACCCCTGAATCCCACTAGACAACCAGGCTTACTGAAAACAGATTAAAAATGTACAATAAAGGTAACTTACCCTGCTGAGATGTTTGCATGTTCTGTGGTGCTTTAGCAAGTGTTTTACTGGTATCCAAGCTACCTATTTTACAGCTATTCAGCTAGAGGTGATTATGATTGGTAGTATTTATTAAACAATGGCAAGAACATATGTCTTAGAAATGTGCAATGCCATGCATCCTGGCCAAAAAAAAGTAGTTAAAGTGGCCTTTAATATGAAGAGTTAAAGGGATGTGCCTTAGCTTATTTAAATTTGAGCTGCAATAATTTAGGAAAATAGGATACAGAAACTTATGTTGCTGCCTAGAAGGAATTCTTTGGTTGAGCTCTGTAATCTACCTAATCTAGATGTATTGCTACCTGATATATTTTATACTGGGTCTTTTTTTCCACATTCTCCACCAGGAAAGACTTGATCTGGTAAAATAGTGACATCTTCTATTAACAGTTAGTATTTCCCAAGAATTCAGTGTCCTTCAGAAATAGTTACTTGCATAAAAAAAATCTCTGGAAACAGAAAAACCAAGGCTGTTCTCAGAGCCAGGTCACCTGTGTACCAAATGCTCTTCATCATCGTAGGGTGATATTCCTAAGAACTATGGAGATGCTGCAGTTAGAAAAGAGGTTTGAGCAGCAAGTCTAACCACAGCTGAATAGTTCAGTCTACATACCCTGAAAGTAGCACCTTTCTGAACTTCCTTGGCTTCCTCTTCCAAAGACTGTAGCTCTAATTTAAGATGCCACTACCTTATGCTTCTATTGTGACAGTGTGCACCCTACTTCTGCTATGGGGTAATGCAAGACTTTTTTAAAGAATATTAGCTGCAGTTGTGTACCATCTGTTGTTGCTTCTTGAGCATACAAGCATGTTCTGTTTATCCTGAGTCAATATCTTATCTATGATGCTTGTCAACTAATGGTTAAATCTATCATGAGTGTATTGATTTTTAAGCAAATGATATCTTGCATTAGGTGACTGTCCTGTGTCACACACTACTCTAACTCAAATACGCTATTTGCTTAGCAGGTATTTCAGAGCAGGAGTCTGATGGTTTGTTAGGCATATTAAATGTTCATTGATTTCAGAATAGTAAAGCTTTCATGTAGTTACAGACCATAGCTGTATCCGAAACCAGTATATTTTTGTAGTTGTCAACTTTTTTGAAATACTATTTTACTAATAAGAGCAAATGTTATTCCATAAAAAGCAAGGAGCTTCTGTTGATCCCCTGTAATTACTTTTTAAGCAGATGGAACATACATGTCCAGGTTTCATTTCAGAAACTCTAGGCACAGGAGTCTTGCAGTTATGAGGAACCAGTCTCCTTTCCATGAAAAGGAATGGTATTGAAGATAAATTGTGAGCTCTTACTTTTTCATCCCTACCATGCAGCAAGTGCTGTATTGTTGAATGGACATGGAAAGCCTTCAAGTAGCTAAATAGAAATGAATGATGCACAAAGTGCCTTGGGCACTGAAAAATGTTCATTATCAATGTTAACCATTTCCAGTGTGAAGCTTTCACTGCTGTGATGGTCATACTTCAAGGCAGGCCAGGCTAGTGAGTCAGCTTTCTGGCTGGAATACCCCATGCATCATTGACATAGTGGTATCTGAGAAAACAGGAGGGCAAAGCCGTCTTATTTGGCTTGAAGTTTATCCATAACTGCATGGAATCAACCTTTTATTGAACATATGTCTCATTTAAAGCTTGTCTGTTGACTAGTATCTGCAAACTGTACTGGATCCCAACAAAAAGCTTGTCAGGTCACATGTATTCACTGAAGCATACCAAACAACTTTTTTTCATGGATGATGGCAAAAGAGCAGCGAGTAAAAGGGCAACAGTTGCTCGTTTGGAACAAAACTAATGGATGGGATCTGGATTTTTCTTTTGACTTGTACTTTATCCTTGGGATTTCTGAAAGCAGCTGGAACTTCTCTTAAAGGGAAAAAGGGTCTGGCTGACTTCAGCTGAGATGCGTGTTGTACTGCCTGTGCCAATTGAGCCCTCTTTCCCAGAGGAAGAGCCCACCCTGTGGGAGGGCAGATCGGTAGTGGTAGCGATGCCTCCTGTCCTCGTTCTGCTCTCTGCCGGAGCAAAATCCAGCTCTCCATAGGAGTCCAGGAGCCCTGGCTGGAGAAGATGCCCAGAACTCTTGCACTCTTTTAACCAGCCCTGCAAACAGCATCTTCCTTTCTGAGCTGCTTCTCTGCTGCGGGTGCTGTTGCGTACCCCACTGCTACCTCCTTCCTCTTACCGACTTTCTGTCCAGGCTTCCACTGACGTAAACCAGGAGTAGGTTAGGCATAATCTTACTAGGAAAAGGTCGATGTCCTCTTGCATATATTCACATCCCATTGATTTTACCTAAGAGAAGAACTTCTAACACTTACTACGCTTCCTACGTAGCCATGAAATAAGAAACTATCCTCAGTAGTTGGTTCCTGTAATAGATATCCCTTGTACTTAACAGGTATGTTCACATCAAGCACTCACCTCAGTCTATTTCTGTTATTCTAGATGTTCTGTCAGGTATTTGCAAAAGAAAGTATAGTACGGAAAAGATGCATATAGATGTCTCATAAATGGTTTTATGATGTAGGTGGAAGATTGTGTTAAGGGGTGTGCTAAAAATTACACAGCACAGCAGCTGTGTGGTAATGCTTGGCTCCATTCTCTGTCCGTCTTTAGTTTACTAACGTGGACGTGGCTGGGAGTCCTGCAAGACTAATAAATACTTTCAGAAGGAAGGTGCATAATGTGACCTATGCAACTTGCGTAGTTATAAATTGTGCTTAAAGTTGCAGCTTCCAATCAAGCCCTTGAACAACAGCTCCTTGCATTATAGTCATCCTGTTCTGCATCAGATGGCTATATGAGATGAATTCTAGGAAAGCTGCCCCAAAGCCTAATTCTATACTTAAGACCAAAAAAAAAAAAAGTAACCTGGAAACGTCAGCAACCTGAAGATAAACCTAGGTTTATCTCGAGATGGTTACAAAGGAAGAGAACCCTCTTACAAAAGAGCAGCCAGCTGCCTCCTCCTGAAAGGAAGGGGTTTCCTTTGAAGTGGAAGTGTCTTCTGGCAGGTGACATCCAGTAGAGCTGACCTGAGCTGGTGGAAGTGGGAACTGCATTTAGAAACTGTGCATATGGTATTCTGTAACCCTCCACTGACATGGGAAGAGCAGTCTCTGCCTCCTCGCCCCTCAGTAAGGAGGCTTGGAAGCATCTGAGATAAGCTTTTCACATTCCCAGGGACTATATTCATTGTTGAAACTTCTGTAAGGTATATGAGGAGGAGGAGGAAGATTATGCCCATGCAGGCCTAGTCCCAACACGATCTTGAAGTTGAGTTCTTAGGCAGGCAGCTGGCTACTCTCCTGTGAGATTGTTTTCTAGGGAAGAGGAAAAAATCCATAAGATAAACCTGACTACCTTCAAGTTGCTGCACTGTCCCAGAAAGACATTCTTATGCCAAAGAGGAAATAAGATGATACTGGTTCCTCCCTCCCTCCTGTGATGCTTCCAGTAGAGAGCACAATCTGCTTCATCAGCCTTTCACTCATCACTATCTGGGGACTTTACAATTGTTGGTAAAGTATTGTAGCTTTTTCCACTTCTGGACTTTGCTTTTGCAGAGTCTGCAGACAGTAATAGCCACCAGTTTTGAAGATGAATTTGTTTAAACAGAATGGCATGTGAAAGGGAGGGGACAGGCCTTCCACTTGGGAATCAACCTCTGTGACATCATTTGTGTGTTAATAGGATATAATTTAAGACTTTAAATGTTTTGCTATACATGTATTTTTTTCTACAGTGTAAAATAGATCTAACAAAAGAGGAGGCTTTGTGCAGATGTGAGAACTAATTGGAGATGATAGTGAAACCAGAAACATTGTCTTTTTAAGTGCTAGTACCGTCCTGTAATTTCAGTACTGCTTTTAAAGCCAATAGCTCTTACTCATGTTAGGACTCAGACTGGAGTTGCATTAGCTTTCGATAGTTTTGCTCTATTGAAAATTGGTGTAGAACAGCAGTATAAATTAGCCTTCCAGACCAATTTATTAGATCACATTCTTCAGGTAGTTAAGGTAGAAGGAAGCTTTTAAATGGATTAACAGTCCTTAATCCTTTTAAACACTGATGCAGTGGAGCACCCAAGGTGTGTACTGAATTTTAAGCACAGTAGTAGTTCCCTTTCAATCATTAGGACCATTTCAATCATTTGCATACTGAACTTTAAGATAGCGTTCAAGCACTTATCCAAATCAGGATCATAAATAGGGATTCTTTGGTGTGTCAGCAGAGCACATCAATGCCAGTCCTAACCTATTCTTAACTGTTTCTCATCTTTATTCTTTTTGTGCATGGTTTCTCCAGTCGGTAACTTGAGCCTGTGCCTGTCTGATGCTTTCTTGAAAAGCTTGTTGGTCCCTTAGGGTTTAGCAAAGCAGTGTTTTGTCACCCATTCCGCCCATATCTGTCTTCAAAATAAACTGTTGGGTTTTTTCCTCCAGTGTTCTCTGACCTCAGCAAAATTATATGGTTGCAGTTGGAAGCAGAATGTGGGTTTTGACCTACTATTTCATCTCTAAAATTTTCCAGTTGGTTTTAAGATCAGCTGCATACATATATACTCAGATGCAGGCATGGTAGGCTCTTCCATCATGTGCACCACCGTTTAAGAGTAAATGTCAAACATGAATCAGATGCTCTCCAGAGGATATGATTCCTGTGTCTTACAGGCAAGTGTCCTCAACCATTTCCAATATATTCTGTATGTTATTGATCTCGCTAACACTTGTGCGGTTGCCTGCAGGCTCATTTCTGCAGTCTGTTCTCAGGATTCCCCATAACTCAAATGCCTGATTAGCTGTTGTTTGTCCTGTGGATGAAAGTTGAATGCAGCCTTGAAAAATAAGTATAAGCTTCAAGCCATTGGAGAGTTCTAGTTCTGTCCTCTTTTCTTTGAAGGTATAGCTGCTCATACAGGAAACTAGATCCACAGTATAGAAAGGCAAGGAATGTTGTTAGCCTTGTACAGGAATGCAGATATGTGCAGGTGTGGATTTATCTTTGAGTCATCCCTTGCCTATGCAGTATCCATGTGTTGCCTTGGCCACAGAATTCTACTCCCCCCTTAAATATAGCTGCTTGTAGACATATCGAAAAGACTTTAGGAGTGAAATTACAAACAAGAGTAAAATGCTGGCATCCCAAACTTCATAGAAGTCTTTCAAATCTGCTAAAGTGATTTGAGTGTCCAATTTCTCTTGCTTCTAATGGCAAGTACTCATCTAATGTATCCAAATGGCACTGAGAATCTCAGCCTGTTTGTATTTACATATTGCCTCTGTATGTGTGGCTTATACATGCTTTCTTTCGCATGTGCATGTTTCGAAGCTGAAATGTCCATGTTTTGGTAGTGCCCCATCACTGTGGTGTCTGTTTTTTTTTCAGGAAAAAAAAAATTCAAGTTGCTGCATCTTGTGTATTACCCCTAAATATAACTTCTACAGGAAGTGATTTTGTTTGCATGAACAGTAGAGTCAAGAGAAAAAAAACCACAATATATCTTAGCCAGTTTTAGTAATCTAGTCTTGCTAGTGTTTAAGTGGTAAAGGGAAAGAGCACAGAAGAAAATGGATGGAATAAAATGTTGCTTGAGTTTTGCTATGCGAGTCTGTATCTCTGTAAAAGTCTCTGTAAGTTGCAAAGCTTTAAAGGAACACGAACTACTGGAAAAAGAGAGCTGAAAGGAATTGCCTGTATGGGGAGTGAACTTGCATATAGACATTGTTATTGCATGGCAAACAGCATCCTTCCTTATCTATAACCTAAGTAATATTGCTGTCATATTTTAAGGTGGTGAATTTTACCATAAGTTTTTTAGTTTTTTTCTTTCTATGTGTGTAAACTACTTAAGATGAAGTTTTGTCTGGACATCCTAACCGCTATGCTGCTATGGAAGTTTGGTATGGTTTTGGTGCTGCAGTGACTGTGTAGTGCAAAAAAGGCTCCAGCCAGTTTCACTGGTGAACTTTGTACCGGTAATTTGGTACAGTTTGGGTCAACATCTGTTAAGTCCTTAAAGCAAAAGAAAAAAATACCAAGATGGTACAGTCAAGGCTGTGACGGTCTATCCAATGGAACTGCAGACTATGGACACATGATAATCCAAAATAAATATCCTCAAAAGCAAAAATGTAGCAAGAAGGTATCAGCCTATGGTCAATTTTCTGTGTGTACAAAAAATGTGTATGCACTTTGAAAATTAGAAGGAGAAGCAAGAAATAAAAGCCTATTGTTTCTAGCTGTCGTGTTCCACTTACTAGAGTTTAACATAGTCTGAATTTAATGTTAATCTGTCTTGCTTGATACTTCCTTCTTAGGAGCTTTGTAAACATGTTACAGCAGAGGGCAGTAGGAACCTACCTGTGCTTGAAGTTGTTTTGTATCACAAGCATGTAAGTACATGTTTTTCCCCTCCACTCCTCTTCTCTGCTACAGTGATACTCGAAGGCTAGAAAAAGCTGGTAGAGGGGAGCTGCTACAACTGTTGTCACAGTTCAGTGAATGCAAGGTCTATGCTTATGGATCCATTTCTAGTCACCAAACTGATTCTGTCTGTTTGATGCATGCTATGACAAATTCAGGCCCAAGCTGATGGCTGTAACTGGGTAATTTCTACCTCCATTCAGAATCCTGTAACAGCAGAAAGGAAATGATGTGATAAACTATACAGCTTATCCTGAAGCATGTTTTTCTGCTAGTTGCTGAAGTCTCTTAAACCTCTACTGGAATAATTGCTTTTAATATCCCTGTAAAATATCTAGGCTCAAAAAAAAAAAAACAAAAAACCCCACCAACAGACTTTGAAAGTGCACACATTTAGAGAAGAAAAAGCTGAAGCTGCAAAGCAGCTTCAGCTGGGAACCGTTCAGATCCATACATCACGGTGATGTCAGCAGTGCCAGGGTTACCTCCGCTCTGTGCATCTCCTCTTTATTCTCCACTCACTCTCAGCATCTTCTGTCAGTGCTCGGGAGCCACTGCAGTTCACTTGGGTTTGGTTGTCGTTGCCTCCTGTCAGTTCAAATTAGTGTTCCAGTACTGCAAGCTGGCTCAGTAGGTTTGGGGTTTCCCTCCCATCCTGTTTTTATTTCCTAGTGAGGGATATGCACATACACCGTCTTCTCTGGCTCGGTGGGCTCACGTCTCGGCAGCAGCACGCATGGTTGTCTCAGAGCGTAGTGCCAGTTCACAGCTGAGATCAGCAGAGGCTTTGGAACTTGCTGCCTCTCCTTTGATTGGAAGTAGCCTGGGTCTGATGAGCTTCCAGACAACATAGCAAAGCTCAGCTTTCCCCCGCCCCCAGCTTCTACAGGCATGCGAGAGTGTGCGTGTGGGAAGGAGGGAGTTGTCATTGTGAAGAATTGTTCAGAAGAGTGGGGGATTTACTCACTTCCTAGCTCACTGGTGAGGATCTGTCTTACGTTTTGCTACACCTAGGATGTATTTTTCAACTTTTCTTTCTGATAATTATAGCATATGTACAGATGGACTTATTGAAAGATAAATACTACCAATTGCACAGACTGTACATAGGGGTACTATGGACATGGCTGTATGTAGAAGTTCCTAGCTCTTGCAGTTACTCGCATTTGTTAAAGTGAGATACTACTGGATAGTGTGGTTTGTTTTTTGTCTTCCTTTGCTTGCCTAATGCTTGAAAAGAAATGTTGAAATCGGGGCCCACATACCAGAAGGACTCACAAAGTGGGTTGCATCTGAGGCCAGACCCAGTCCCATCTGCAAAGGACAAAGGCAGGCTGCTCCCTGTATGGTTGCTCAGAGCTATTCGAGGATGGAAAATGCAAGAAAAAAGAGGTGAGCTGCAACTTCCAAAAACCCCATACATACTGCTCTGGTGTTTGTCTTTCCCTATTACAGAGGTTAAGTGCATGCCAGATGAAGTCCCGTTTTGAGTAGAAGACCCTTTTGAGTTCGGACAAGCACCAGGAGGGGAGTCAGGGAAATGAATTATTAAAGGCTTTTACATTGGTAATGCCTGTAGCTTGTCACGTTGTAGCATTGTCGTAACTCCAGCATTGCATTATTGCGGCTCTCTACGTTCAGCTGACCCCTCTGTGCCATGCTATTGTGCCACAGGGGCATCAGGGAATGCTTGAATGTCTGCCTGCCTCTCTGAGAGTTGTGCCCAGGATGCTCTGATACAGGAACTGCACACTGGGTACTATGCAGAGCATGTGCACATCTCTAGGCTATCTGTGCTTTCAAAGCTGAATATCCCTACAAAATTCCTTTTAGAAACCAGTTTCACTGGGCATAGTTATAAAGATTGACTTAACAAAACTCTATATTAAAAAAAAAAAAAGCCCCCAAATTGACCACTTGACCAGTTAGTGACATGACTGTAAAGTAGGAAGTTAGTGATTATTCCCCTAAAATATAACTGTGTGGACAGACAAGGGCATACTGAATATATATTTAAGCCTAAATTTCATACTTTTACTTGGGGGGACAGCAAATGGCATAAAACAGACCTGTGTAGTTTTAAGAACTCCTTAAATATGCATTGTATGGTATATTATCACAGTTTCACCATGAAATGTGAAGACTGCAGCTTGAACTGAACCTCTGTTCTCAGCCCAACCTGTTGGGTAGATGGGTGTCAAAAAGCTGTTTTCTTTTGTGGGGCATCAGAAGACTGAATGATTCATCCAGTAAGATGTACCTGGACTATAAAAATAAAAAGCATAGCTCATTAAAGGGATTTTTTGTATTTAAATTTTATTTTGCTGTTCTGTCAATGTAGGTTTTAGGTGTGAATATTTGCACTGGCTCTGTTTGTCTTTTTAGGGGAGACCAGAATCACTAAAACTGTGGAGGAAAAGCTAAACATTATTCTTATCTAATTCAGAGCACTGCATGTGCTGTGTGGTACCCAGTAAGGTAATTCCTCTCCTATGAAGTCATGGTGCAGTGGTACCTTGCTTATCATGTTTAATTAAGTGCCACTTATTAGCAGAAAATGCTGAAAATAATCAGCTACTCAGAGGATGAGAACAAAATTACTAAAGAAAAAGAGCTGAAAATTTTTAGGCAAACAGGTCTGGTGCTATAAATTGCTGATTGAGTAAAATGGAAGCATTTCACATGAGCAGACACTCATTTAACAATTCTGTTTAAAATTTAAAAGAAAGCTTTTGAAGCTTTTTCAATTTGACACACCAAAAGCATTTCATTTCAATTACAATTTTACATGTTTGCATACAATGTGAGACAGAATAAAGCACTTCGAATTTTTGCGTTTTTAATTATACAGCAAACTTGAGAGTTTTGACTTCTTCTGGGGAGGGCTGTACTACTTAAAGTTGGTCAATATCTTACGCGGATGCAAGGTCAGCACCCCACATGTTTCAATGGAGGAATTAGATCGCAGGAGTTAGGAGAATATAGAGAAGCAAATATTCACCCTGAGGTGTCACCCTGGACAGCCTGTATAGTCTAACCTTTCTCAGATGTTTAATGGATGCTGCTTTAGTGTGCCTGCCTGTAGCTGATTTGGAACCAGAGACTTGTTAGAAATGTGAAAAATCCTAGTGTTGGGTCTTGGGACTCCATCGTCATTGGAATTCCCCGCATTATGGAAGTTTTGAGTTTTGATCAGCTGTCATCAATACAGAAATTTGAGGAAAGAATCAACAAGGATTCAAGAAAGAACTGATCCAAATGCAGGAAAAAAATTAACAGTAGAGCACCCAACTATTGAGGACCAGATAATATGATGGTGTTAGCTTCATTACATATGCTTAGAATATAATAACCTTGAGGAAATGATCCTAACCTTATAAAAGGAGAGAGGTGCTACATTACCTGATAGGTCTTCTGGTTTCCAGTGTCTGAGATCCATAGTCAGTCCTCTTCAGAGTGGTAGATGATGAAATAAGATGGGAAAAAGCTGAAGTGTTTACCTGGTTCCTCCTGTTGGGCAAGAATTAAGAGGAATTTGGGTTCTGTATCTGTCAGTGTCATTGTTCAGGGACTAAACTGCGAAGAAGTAAACTGTCTGTCCTAGTTCGCGCTCTGGTCTGCTCCTGGCAGGGCGCTGAAATGTCACTGTAATATTACTAGCAGGATTTATGACAGCATGGTTGTAGCAGTGCCTGCAAGAAAAAGCATTCAGGCAGTATTTTGTCACACAGGTAACTTGAATGTCCTTAATAAGAAGCTTGTAGTACATGATTAAGAAAGAAGAAAGCAGTACAATTGCTTCTTTATATAACAGATGTTTCCCAAACTGGGTAGTAAACTCTTAAGATCTATACTGTGAACTAATCTTCGCTGGTGTAACACCCTTTGCTATCTCAGAATAGTTATGATTATTACTATTACAAGAATACCTGGGCACTCCAGGGATCGAGGGTTCGTTGTTGCAGGGTGTGCAGTACATAGTACGAGGGGAAGCACCCGATGGGAAGAGATTCAAGCTTCATGGAACAGATAGATGAAGGAAGCATTGCATATGCGTAAGTCATGTATTATCTCATTGGCCTTTGCTTAACAGGCCTTATTCTGAAATACAGCTTTCACTTTGCCCCGCTTTCAAATTCTTTAAAAAATCCTTTTAGAAGAAATTAGGCAGAGGTTAATAGTAGCTTTACTTTGCAATCTGCTTATGCTTTACATAACATAAAAGCCAGCCTGTCTAGGTTAGGTGTCTGCTTAGTTCTGTGCCACCTTGTATGAACATAACAAGTAAGATTCAGTCTTAAACAGCAGAAGGTCAACTGAATTCCAGTTAATCCATTTCTTTCAGCTTTCAAGAAGGACAAAAAAAAAAAAAAAGCACGGAATGGAATGATGCTCAGATGATGAACTTCTCACGTAATTTCACAGAGTTCAAACGCAGAGGTGAGTCTAGCCTGCTCATCCGCAGTGTCCAGTTTGGGATTGAGTACAGCTTTTTCCTATTCCAAATGATAGAGTTCACCTTGCTGGGGACGCCACTGCAGCTAGCAGGCAGTGTCTGGGACATCTCACAGCTACGAGGAACACTAGCTTTTCAAGTCAGTACAGCCAGCCGTGACAGGCTGTATGGAATCATCTGTCTATCTAAGGTGAATTTTTCTTCCACAGCCCTTCTTTCAACCGCTGTGAAAACATCCATGGGTTTGAGACCTGCCTCGGAGCCGCAAATTAGTCAGCCTGGCTTCTGCCAGCACGCAGCTCTGCTGGCCCTGCTGGCGTGCTGCCGTAACGCTCCCTGCTGCCGCGCTAGTGTGTCCTACCCCTCTGCGATCAAACGGGGTGCCAAGCCACAGACGTTCTGGTAACACACGTACCCCATTCAGAGCTGCCCTGGGTATCTTGGCACAACAGCACATCATGTATGTATGTGTTTGCAGCCCAAAATACATTAGCTTGCATAGCTGCCAAACTGTATGGCATATTCATGCCTGGCTAGCTCCCTGCTCTTGCTTCTAGAATTTTCTAGTACTTTTGTTATTGTTGCTTTTCAGATTTATCTCTGGTCTTACAGGGATATCTGTGGCTTTGTTTGCTTCCTGCAGGAAAAAATGCTAGCTTGCATTCTCCTTCAAGAAAGATATGAAGTATCACTGAGTCCAGGGTTTTCTGCCCTTCAGTAGACCAATTCAGTAGACTTCGGATGAGGTCCTAAATCTGCGTGTGTTGTATTTTTCCTTCTGCTTTAACCACACTTATTATAATACTTGCCTCGTAATATTTCTCAGCCCTCGGTAGCACTTGAGAGAATTTCCAGTGTGATACTACTGTACATGACTGTTGTTAATGTGCCAATTACTCTTTCTTCCGTATCACTGAGGATGCTGAGAAAGAGATGCCTGGAGACTTCCTCCTTTTTTCATATTTCAAATTCATATTTATTCTAACTCTCTTTACAGTGCTTAGAGAGACCTTAGTTTGCATGACCTGGCTCATATCTGAGACAATTTCAATCAATTTATGAGGAAGCTGTGTGGAAATTATCTTCCATAATCTAGCCTTATACCTGATGCATCCTTTTTGTCTGTTGGTGGTATGTCTGAAATGAAACAAACAGCAGCAATATCAGCAACTGAAATTACCCAAAGATTTGTGCTTTAGAGCCCCAAGCAGCAGATTATTCTTCTCTTATCCTCTGTATGCCTATAGATTTTTTTCCCCCTCTCAGAATTTGTTCCTTTTCATTTTATTGGCAATAGATGTTGTCATTACTGCCACATAGCATAGATCTCAGCAATTTTTCAAGGATGCTTTGCTATATTGCATTTTCTGTCCCAAGATGGAAGTCAAATATGTTGGCAGAAACACAGCAGAACCCGAGAGAGAGTTCCTCACGAAGAAATAAGATGCAGCCGGGTGGGCTAGTGATGTTCTTCCAACTGTGGCTGAGTTCAGTGATCAGTGGGTAGCAGGAGCTGCTGCCTTTCAATGAGGTTTCCATAGGTGCTGTAGCTCCTGTTCCCCTGCACATGATTCACCATTTGCCCATATTATATGTTTGGTATCTACGCGTGGTGGGACGGCCCCAGCTGGTAGCCAAAATCCCAGCCAGCTGCTGGCTCGCTCCCCACTGCCTCAGCAGGATGGAGGAGAAAATAGGAAGAACAGGAGTGAGAAAGCTCATGGCTGGAGATGAAGACAGAGAGATTACTTGCCAGTTGCCGTGGTGGGCAGACTCAGCTTGGGGAAAATCAAGTTAATAGATTTCTAATTAATGTATATGTATTTAACCACAGATTTGGGTATTGGGAAGCAAGAAGACAAACAGTAAAACATTAGGGAAAACATCTTTCCTCACCCCTTTCCCAGGTTCATATTTACTCCCTCATTCCTCTCCTCTCCTCCTGCCTTGTTACCACCACAGGTTACGCTCAGTCCCTTCCACAGGGCAGCAGGGAGTGAGCTTACGGTCAGTACACGGCAGGTCCTCTCTGTCGCTCCTTTCTCACCAGGCTTCTGCTCTGTGCAGGTCCTCCACAGGCTGCTGTGAATACCACTTTCCCAAATCATTAATTAAGACAGGATTCAGTACTCCAAGCACCAGCGGCAGCCCCGGTGCCTGCTGCTGGGCCAGGTCTCCCAGAAGCGGTGGCACCGCGCGCGGGGCTGGGTGCCACGCGGAGCAGCAGCAGCAGGAGCAGGCCGGCGGATGCCCAGTGTCCGGGGAGCCTGCACCAGCCCTCCTCTCTCCGGGTGTCCGTGGTGGGAAGTGAAAGTGCTCAGCGCTTCCCAGGATTAGGCTATCAATAATAAATCACTTTACATATCTCAAAAGCAGCGCTGTGATGACAACCCAAGTAATTAATTGCATTACTTTTAATAGACTTCAAATAGTGCCAAGTCAGTGACATCTGCCACAGTGTGGTAATACCTTCAGGCAAGAACATTTTTAACAGCAATACCTCAAAAGGCAGCCTGTAGATAGGCTGAAAATGGCCGTGCTGGGGATAAAATGTTTCTAACAGACTATTAAGCTCTCCTGCTTATTGCACAATCAAAAAAAAGTCCATTCATCCACTTACTGGCAGAAGATTTAATTAGGAGCTGCTTCTAGAAACGCAAAACCTGTTTGCCTGAGGTGCACTCTGCATTTCTTGGAGAGAGCAGTGTTCTCCTGCACCTTAGTCCTGTTGGGTATCAGTATTACTATTGCTTATTTTAGCATAGTTGTCTTTGATACCCAATGGTGAATCAAATCCGGGGGAGGCCTCGTCCTCAGCGGATATAAACAACCTTGCCCAGAGCAATTAAGAGCACTGATCAACAGCAGCAGAGTAAGTAGAGCTGGAGTTTCCATGCAAACACACATTTACTTGCTGCTCTTGTTCTCTTGGGGAAAATTCAAAAGATGTTATTGAAATAGTGTTTGTTTATTGACCTTTTCTAATTTCTGTGTTCATAAAATAGTCTTGTTTATTAACAAGTCATCTTTAGCTGAGATGCACTCTGTTCCCTGAAACATTTTGTGCAGAATTTGTGAATCGAAGCTGGAAAAGCTGAGTATCAGGGAATTCATTTCAGAGTGTATGATCTCATTACCACACTAACTATTCATCTCTTGAGATGGATAGATTTTGGCTGGCAGCTGCAACCTCGGAGATAAGTACCTCTATATATTTGAAGGAAATGGAACCTTTTAAAAAAGATATTTACTATTTCATTTTCATGCTTGTGTCAAGCCTCAAGGTTTGGATTAAAGGCCAGGCTTTATTCCTGGGTTAGTCCTTGTGCCTGGCCCACTCCTATTCAGTGGAGTTAATGTGGAAATAAAGTGACCTAACTTACGGTCCTGCTCCAGTGAATCTCAGGAGGGCGGGCAGAAATGCAGCTTTCTACGATCTCTCTTCAGGTCTTCATGGCTCTCCTGCTCTAAGAGCTGTGTGCTGCAGCGACAGTGCAGAGATGGTGGAGTTGGCTTTACATCTCAAAGTAGAGGACTTGTGTGCCTAGTTCTTTGTTTTTTTGTTGTTTTTTTTTATTTTTCTGGAGCTGCTCTGCTTCCCCTTTGAGCACTGTGTGTGTAGCAATGGCAAATCACAGATCCTATGGTGCCTCAGAAATGGAGAGGAGGAGAGGGACAGAGTGCCATGCCAGATGGAATTTTCTTATTATTTAAAAATGTCACCACTTTGAAAATAGTGGAAAAATTACCTAAAACCAGTATGGAAGAAGGGAGGATGGTTCAGTGGGTCTTTGTCAGCTTTGTAGCATGGAAATAGCTGGCAATAGTGCTTCAGTGACTGGAAATCCCTATGGTCATTTCCAAGATTCACTGATATCTTACATGGAAATTGGGCACATAATTTTACAAAGGAGCACTTCCCAGTTGATTCCTCCTCTCTGTATGCTGTTTCCTCAGTAAATGACTGTGTTATTGCCAAAATTTACTTATTTGGCTGCATTGTTTGTACAATCTTCCTTTGCACATGATGTGCCTGCGTTTCATAGGCTTCCAAAGGACTCATGATTTCCCCTGACATTAGCTAAGCCTTCTGGAGTTCAGTCTCTCTGAAAAAGGAGGCTTGCTATGTTCCTTGGAAGCAGCAAGTGAAAAACCTAGCCTCTGGAGTTCAAAATCCAGAGCCAAAGCTAGGTCGCAGCAGCTCTGATGCAGTGAAGCATTTAGGTGGGTGGGCAGGCAATGTCACTAATTCAGTTCCTTGGGGCTGTTCTGTATCAAGTTAAACGTGTCTATCTGCTTTGCTGAGCTGCAGCCCGTGTCCCAGAAGCTCAGGTGAAATGAGTGCTTGACGCTGATGGGCCAGATCACCCTGTGCACAGATCCGCGCTCAGAGCCATGTCGTAAGGCAAGCTGGACCCTACAGGGGAATGGGGGCTCAACCTTCTGTTCTATTTACCTTTAGGTAAAGGGAGAGATCAAACTCTCGTGAGAAGGGGAGCAGGCTTGCTAGGAGATACAGGACATATGTATGAGTTAGAACTGAGGATCTGACAGTGAGTGATCTGTTAATGAAGCAAGACCATTTTGTAAAAGGACCTGAAATCCTTAGGCTGAGTTTGTAGGTAGGAGTTCTGGGAAGAGACATAGGGATCAGCGTGAAGTTGCGGGTGGTGAGCCTGCTGCTTTAGAAACTGGCTCGTGGGGCTGCGCCCAAAGAATCTGGTAGCTTTTCTTGCCAGGAAGGAAAAAGGGGATCAGGGAGAGAAAAATGAGGTTAGTGAGTTCTTTTCTCTTGGTTGGACTTTGGTTCTGGAAGCTGTAAACCAACATAAAGACACCTCAGCTGGGTCATGAGCCTGTGATGAAAGGGTGTGGTAAGAATGAGACGGAGGCTAGACTGAATAATCCCCGGCTCAAGGAAAGCTTGTCTCTGTTCGGTGCAGTAGTAGGCTGTGCGTTACCAAGTCCAGCAGGTGTAGTCAGTCACCTTGCTCTGTGCTTGCTGCTATGCGAGCAATCCTAGCGTGTAACATATCCAAAGTTATGGTAAGATCAGCGGCAACAAAAGTACTTTTATGATGTGGTGAGAAAATTGCTTCTTTTTTTTAAAAAAAAAAAAAAAAGTGAGCCACCTTGAAATGCTGAGGTGTTTTGTGTGTTGCAAATAGCAACTAGGTTTTCGATTTTCAGGGAAAAGGAAGAGCAGAGCCGTAACAACATTCGCAAGCAGGGCTGTGCGGGATACTGGATGTTAGTGTTCTCTTCTCACAGGCACACAATGCGTGAGAAGTGCTGCCTGAGAGTAAAGGATTAAATCCCATACATATTTTTTTGTTTGTTTTTAAAGGGAATAAAACACTCTTTTCCAGGAGCTTTCATCTGATACAAACTTCATCATGAGAGCCTCGTGCTTCTGGAATGTTGTAGGCGAAATGCTGCAGTCGTCCTTAGAACAGATTAACAGGTGAACAAGAACAAGCGTGAGCCATCATGTAACTCTGGAGAAATCCGGTGCATCTGTCAGAGGCTAGCAAGGACTAGAGCCTACAACAGCCAATGCCACAGGGGGTAGACTGGTGGGACTGTCTTCTCCTTTGCCTCCTGACTGGCTACACACCATGTTAGTTGAATGCGCTTGAAGATTTTTGGTTGCGATCACTAACTGGTTGAACCTGATGAACACTTTCCCATCCTGGTTGTGGAAGACTGGAGGAAACAGAGCTCTTGTGTGAGATGCAGGCATGACTTCAATGAACGTTTTCATTTTCACTTTGGCAGCTGTGGGCCTACAGCTTGTTCTGTAACTTACATAATAGATCTGAGTATTAAAATCTTTCCTCAAAAAGATCTCCTAATATAAAGTACAGATTTTAGTAAAACTACACAAGTTGGTTTTTGTAAGGGCTTATTTCAGTGCCCTTTGGAATCCATAGAATCGTTTCAACTGACTTTGGTGACTAGTGATGAGAGGAAGCATGCTATTTCATCGAAAACCCAGAGGAGAATAGTGATGTTGCTATATAAAGACTATGAACAAAAGCCATTACTCTCACTAGCATCAGTAAAGGGTGGGAAAAGATTTTTTTTCTTAGCGTGTTTCTTAAAGAGAAAGAATATAAAGGTTAGGAAGAAAGAAAGGCCCTAGAGCAAAAAGAAATATGAGAATGAGTCAGAGCTTTCAGCAGGACCTGACTCCGGCTGGGGTTTTCATCTTCGAGCACAAAATGAATACAGAATACTGAACAACTACTGAAATCAAGACTTACATGCAAAATAACTGAAGTGGATGAATTTGGTATGCATGATGGCTTAATTTTTAAATCTACAGAATAAAATGTGACAAACTTCCAAAGAAATGCAGTCATCCTTGTTTCAGTACTAAGTACTCTGTGGGAGTTGCGGCACTGATTAACTTATAGCCTGTGGATTTCAAGGGCCCTTTCTGACAGTGACAATGAGAGCTGGTGATAATGAGGTTAAACTTCACATAGAAACCTGGTGATTCAGGGAAGCTGAACTACAGTGCTGCCTTCTGCACTATGATCTGCCCTGCTCAAGGTCAGTGGGAACAGGTGGACCTGGGAGAAAAGCAGCAAGTAAAAGCCAGTTTTTCCTTGCCCTGATGCAGAGCAGGAAAGCAAACTTTGCTCTCTTCATTTCAGTTTTCCTGCACTGGCATTGCGTAGGCAAGGAAGGTACATAGAAATCTGTTGTTTATTGGTAACCTGCAAGCTTTTATTGATGGCTTTTGCTGAGGTGGACTCCATGTGCCGTAAGCTCCACATCTTTCCAGAGCCTCAGTGAAGTCAGGAAGCTCTGTACAAGTGTGGAAGTGCCCTGTGCAGAGACCTCTGTCATTGTAGGGTCTTAGACACTGCGTGAAGTAAGGATTATTTGCTGCACAGCAAGCAATTTTGTGTTTGAACATATTTTGGCAATATGACAAAGCCTCGAAAAAAATTGCTCCCAACTGTAAAGAGGTAATTGCTAAGAAGAAAAGAATGGGGCTCCTGACTTTCTTGTATGTGTTACCTACTTAGTTGGCACATCTCCAAAATCAGCTGATATAGTGACAAATCTGCATATCTGGAGAAAGCCGTAGGTAATCCAAATCATATACTCAGCTGTGCACTCCCACCCTGCTCTCAAATTCCTTTCTGAAGTGATACAAGGAACTTGAATACACTGTGGAGGAAGAAATGCTTCAATAATTTAAAAGAGGGAAGAAAACCCATGAAGCATGCTGAGCTGCTGTTTTCCAGCTTGGTAGATTTTTTTTCTGAAGATGTTGCATTGGTCTCCTCTGTTCTCTTCCATTCCTTACTCTGCCTGTTGAAGGATGAAATGAGCCCTGGTGAAGAGAAAAGTGTATGGCTCAAGACCTATTTTATGGATTGAAGTGGTCTTTATTTCTGCTTAGACTTTGTGCCACCCTCTCCCAAGTGAATTTCAATCATTTAAAAAAATACAACTTCATTTCTCAGTTTGATGCTAAGTTTGGGTAATGTTCAGTCCCAAGTACTGTTTAGCTCAATCAAGAAAAGTTTTGTTTTTCATTAATACCCACAGCTTAGTGTTTGTGGATATATCATCTTTTATTTTCTTTTCAGCTTCATTTTAGCCCACCTGTATTAAATTATGATTTTGCCATTTCCCTTGCTAAGTTCTTTTATTTTTTCTACCAAGCACAGTGGTGTGTGCATGTGACATAGCAGGAGTCGCCAGGCATGGTGTCATGGGACAAAAAGAAAAAAATTCCCTGCCTTTCTCTTAACCGTTATGATGCCTTTTAGACAGATCTTTAAATATTTCTTCTATTTTTTTCCTTAAGTAACTTTGACAGGCAGTGAAGAAAGTCCTTGTTCCTACCAGGATCAATTCTGACAGAAGCAGAAAATCCCCTATAGGCACTGGTTGCTATCTTCCATCAACGGGCCTAGGACCTTCTCCTCAAAAGTTCACAACACAAAAATACTCAAATATTATTTGAGTTTCTTCCTTATTGTCCAGTCCAGATGCTACTTCCTGGCAACTCAAGGTCAAAAAATGGAATGCAGCTTGTAGCCAAGACCCAAACTGAGAAAAACCAAAGGGTCTTTTGTGCAGGAAGTGTGAAATACTGCGTGTTTCCTTCCCTAGGTATAAATAATTATTTCTGTGACTCCAGTTGCATGATCTCTTGTAAGCGATATAAATAATACTTTTCAGCAGAAGCGAGGAGATGCTAACTTTCTGGGGAGTGTAGGTAGGCAGGCTTCTAAGTCTGACAGGAGGGGCATTTCAGTAACGTGAGTAAAAGCCAGCTTTCAAAATTCATGTTAGCGGCCTTTTCACCTGCAGAAGCTCGTTTTTTTCCGAAGCAAGTTTTAAAACATATTATTACAGTGAACGCAGGGCTCTACTAGTGGTGCCGGGCTGATAATCCTGGAAACCAAAGCTCTCGGCTTACCCAAACAGCCTAGCACAGCACAAGTGGCAGAAGTGCACGTGTCCCTGCCCTGGCCCCCTTTCCGGGAGGGGAAAGCAGCGCGAGGTCCCTATTCCCAGCGGGTGCCCCGCCTGCCAAGCTGCTGGGAGCGGGGTACTGACTCGCTCGAGATAGCTGGCATACTGATGCTGCCCAGAACCCAACGTCTGTTGCCTCTGCATTAGTTGAAAAGTAGCTTTCAGCAGCCCTTATAAACATCCTCGACTGTAGCGTGGAAGCATTTGTTTCCAGCAGAGAT
This sequence comes from Chauna torquata, assembly GCA_013399475.1. Lineage (NCBI taxonomy): Eukaryota > Metazoa > Chordata > Aves > Anseriformes > Anhimidae > Chauna > Chauna torquata. Next base: position 178,117 of record VXAL01019439.1, on the reverse strand, counting down.
CCTGGTAAGCAGTGAGACCCAGGAGCAGAGCCTGACCTTTGATCATCGGCTCTCAGCTTGGCTCGCTGCCTTGCCGGGGGGAGGAAGGGAAAGTTCCTCCTTGTGGACGCCAACTTCATGTCAGTGCCTTCTGTTAACATTTAGTTTGTTTAGCTAAAAACACGTAGGTTCGAAGCTCCCTTTGGCTCCTTTTCCCAACGACACTCGTAGCTCAGAAGGCCTGTTTTAGTTCATGTCTAATCCGCCCGTGGCTTCCATTTCGATGGATAACGCAGCCACTGCGTTTCCAAGTTTGCCTGACTCCCAGCTTTCCCCTTGTTTCATCTCAGGAATGCCTTGGGATTTTCCTCGAGGCTGCCAAAGTCAACTTCTCCTCCTCCTCCTCGGAGCTTCCTCAGCTTCCCTGTTTAGGGACAAAAACCTCTTCTTGGATGCTGCCCAAGTGCTCCAGCAGTACCCCGGCGGGCTGGAGAGGTAAGAGCGAGCGGTCCCGCCGGTTGCTGCGCGCTTCTGCAGTCGGCGGACGTCTGAGCGCGCCGTGGCTCTCGCGCTTGCAGCTCATTCAGGATACGTTCCCGTTCATCCTCCCCAGGTGCTTCCTCTGATCGTTTTTTCATGGCGGGAGGGTCAACAGACACCTGTTCAAATCTAGGTTTTAGATTGCTGTCTGCTATGTGACGTGGTTCCTCCTGTGACTTTGGAGTAATTTATGCAACCTGAGCTTGACTACATGCTTTTCTCTGAAATTGCTCTGATTATACAAAACCCCCTTAGCCCACGTTACTGGCAATGTGGTTCATTATTAGCAGGAACAATAGCAGATAAGTATCTTTGGCTTCCACCACACCCCAAAACAAAACAAAAATGAAAACTTACTAACACCTGGTAAGGCAAGGTTAAAAAAGGAAATGCAGAAAGGGGAGCAAAGAGGTCACAACATTTAAAGGAAGTAGACGTAAATTGAACACAAGAAATGAACGTATCTGAGGATGAAACCTAAATCTGTAGTGGCAGCTGCCCACTTTGAACTGCATTTTTTCATGGTGCACTGCACCGTTACATAGTAGGTTAAATAACCACAATATAAGGTCAATGGCCCATTCAGGCATGTGATAATTTCATGTTATACCATTGTTAATAGCCAAGATTTAATGGTAATTACTCTTGTTGGTATCTAGTCCCCTAAACAATTTTTAGATCATTTTGATCTGCCCTGTTAGAGGATCTGTTCATTGTTTCTGGTGATTTTCTTGTTGGAAAACTAGTTTCGTCTTTAAATACCACGAGATGTGTGCTGCTATTTCTGTTGGTGTTCTCCTCCTCTGCTTTAGTTTCATGTTTTCTGGTGTTTGACAAGGTCCATGCAAGTAGATGTGCAAAAAAGGGGGAAGGAGTAAGTCTGTGAGTGGGCTGAACTCAGTTCTGGGACGAGTTTAAAAATGTAACTTTTCCATTCTTGCAAATATTTTTGCTCTCACTTTTAATGCCATGCACTGAATCCACTTTGTTGTAACAGGTCACAAGTCACCGTGTGTTTTGCCTGAGCCGTGGCTTCTTTGGAACCCCGTGTTCGTGTCTTCAATTCATGTATCACTGTTCTATGGTTTCCTAGAGAGGGCCAAAAGCAAGCGCTGCTGCTTGCTTTTTACAGGAGTATACCTAAGGGATAATTTGTATCGCAGCTGTGAGAAGAGGCTTGCAAAGGACACCTATCTGGGAATCTTACCGCCTTTGTGGTCCTCTGGATTTTGCAAGTTGCCTTGTTTGGGAGTATTCCCATTAACAATCTGCTTGAATGCGCTCTAGGAAACGTCAGGGCAAGTACCACCCCCACAGACCCATTGTTAGCTCTGGAGATTTGATGTGCCACAGCAGTAGCAACTATACCATGAGGCTAGGAAAGCCTGATCCTCAAAAGAGGAAAAATGAAGGAGGATGTTCAAACTCCGCATTTGGAAGCACGTAAGTAGTAGGTCAGTGTACCTGTCTGAACCTGAATGACAGATTTGTGTATTTTGATGAATTCACGTTTCAAATCTGGGCTCACACCGACATCGCTCGGCGCCCATGAGGTGACTTTGCAGGGCCAAAACTCAGCCGTGGGCCACCCTTGCTTAAGTGGAGTTTCTGATTCGAGTCCGGGGTCTGGCCTGGGTTTTGATGGCTTACGTTATGGTGAGGTTATGGGCTGAGAACCTCTTCTTTTTCAGCAAGTAAGCATATTTTGAAGGTCTCCAGTAAGAGAGCATTTAAGAAGCCTCTGCTGGAATGAGCACCAACAGATTGTAAATTGCAAAGTGCAGTGTAATTGAATCTGATCTCTGGCTTTTACCCAGTGTAGTAGTTGGAAATTGCCTTTCTTTTAACTACATGCCATTGCTAGGATGGTTCCTTCTTGAAATTCTGATCATTTTTAAAAACAGAAGAATGTGAAGTAAGAAGTGATTTACAGTCCCCTGGGTACTGGTGGAGAACGGCAAAGTGGAGACTTTGGTATACTTCCTGCTGTGTCACTGGTATTACACTAAGTCCTGCACAGTAATTAGCAGCTTAGCAAACATGAACTCAGTCCTTGAATAGCCACGGCCTGAAGCCCAAATATCAGTGCTCTGTTCCAGGTCAAAACAGATGACCTACAGAAGGGCTGCGTGGAAGCAGTCCCGGTCTGCCCTTGGCAGCAGGGTGCCGGGTGCCGCCGCAGCCTCCCCTCCGGCCAGCCTGCAGGGTGCATCCCGGCAGCTCCGCGCTGGCCTGGCCGTACTCCTGCACGTCTTCAGTCACCGCCTTTGTCCGAACGCTGTCCTGCGGAGTGGCCAAGCCCTTCTGCGTACAGTGCAAGGGGTCTAAAATCTTTGTTAAGCCATGGAAATGCAATGATTTCGCTAACTTTTTGTTCATATGGTGCTAGGAGGTAAGGTTTGAACATAGGGAAACAAAGTAAAACAGATGAAGTCTAGACCCACATGCTGCCTTTTGTGATGTTGCAGACTTGCTGATGAGAGCAAACGCTCTTTCTCCTCCTATGTTCCTTTTCCATTTCAATATCTTTTTTTTTTTTTTTTCTAAACTTGCAGTGTTGAATGTTTGTGACAGATACTGAGGTATTGAGTTGCTGAGGTATTGCTAAAGGCTGTGCAGAAAGCCACAAACTGTTTTTAGGCCTGGAGTCTCTATTGGAGAGGATTACAGCTCTGCCTATTTAGTTTTATCAGGAAGATCAAGAGTCGATTTGCTTAGTTTAAAGCACTTACATGGTAATACTGTATTGGTCACAAAAAAAAAAGTCTTGAATGGCTCAGGAGAATGTGTGGTAAAGTGGTAGAGAGCAGCTCAGCCATCTGGAACCTGAGGCTAAGCAAGGTCAAACTAGAAATTTGGCTTATACTTTGAAACGGTGGTATATTGCTAAAGGAAAACCTCCTAAGGCGTGACTCTTCATATACTATTCCTTAAGACAAGACTGAATAACTTTTCAAAACCTGCATTACAGCTAACAAATAGATGGTTATTTAGCTCTATACAGGGTTAATGAGTGAAATTAAAAGGTTAATGATACAAAGGAGATTAGAACAGGTGATTGCAATAGTTCTTCCTTGTCTTAAACTCTGAATCTATAACAGACCAGTGTATCACCTACATGTGCCGTATGAGAGGATGCTCAAAACTGGATCTAGGTCTAGGCCAACAGCCATAAAAATTCAGGATATGATGGTGGGTAGAAACTTCTGTGGACCTTCTTCTGTATCTACCTACACCCTTCTCATAGGGAAAGAAACATTCCCAGTGCTCTTAGACAATGATGCTTTGTAGAAGTTGGTTATCACCTTCTCCTTAAAAACAGTAGTTTTGCTGTCACCTTTGTTGAAGAGAAGAGGACATAGCACCACTTCTCTTGCTGTTGTGCATAGTGAGTAGCAGGAAACATCCTGATGATCAGATGCTTTGGAGGGTCATCATGGAAGAAGCTGACCAACACCTGCTGTTCCAAAGGCTGAGTCTCTTTTGTAGTTTTGAAGTAGTTCTAAACTGCCATCCACCTGTTCTGTCTGCCAGTCAAGATGATCACGTTCTCAACTTTCCATTTCATGGTCAGGGAAGTACATGAGAATTTGGACTGTGAAGACAATTAGTACCTGCAACTGCATGGCACCAATGTGTGGTTACAAGCCGTGTCTCAGTTTTGTATTTCTTATTCTCTGTAACTATTTGGACTGGCTATGGCATTTTGGTCAGTGTTTTTCCTTCATGAAATCCATATGCTGATATCTTCTTACCTAAAAAATGTATCTTGCATGTAAGTTCCCCAAATATCCCACGCTTCCCTAACTCACAACTTTTAAAGGGAATACAGCTTGAGTAGCTATGTGGGCTGAGCAGTGGTGTTTGGAAGACTGGGAATGCTTACAGTGATCATAGGGAATGAGATGGGATTATGTACATATTGCCCATTGCTTCCATTATTTCAGCTGGAGTTTGGTGTGCAGTCTCTCTAACAGTTGGGTGACTTAAATGAGGCACCTGAAATTAGAAACTACTTTTAAATTGAGTCCTTAATAAACACTGGATAAATAACATTAGTATGAGGGATTAAAGGGAGAGCGTTGAAGGAATTTAAGGTCATGGGGTTGATGGTAGTTCTTACGAAGTTCTTTTGAACATGTGACCAAATCCCACTGTTTACCCTGCAGTATTACTTACCCTGCCATGCCAAGGCAGTTGTCTGTTTTGGATGAGGTAACAGTTTCACATATGTACCATATTTTAAGAATGATTGATTGGTTTAAAGTAATGAGAGTTTTAGATACACCTACATAATCCTGCTAACTAATAAATATACCTAGCACTAACCTCATTGTGGCTACTCAGGAATATCTGCAGACACAGTCTGAAGGATTCTCTATGCTTTTAACTTTTTTTTTTTTCCTTGCTAAATGTCAATGCTGAGGTCCTTCTTTCTCTGATAAAGGTAGAAGTGGCAGTGTTCCTCTATTTCTAGGACATCAGGGTGATGCCTGCACATTTCTACCTCAAAATTCACACCAAGGTTTCACCCAGAAGATACTGAAGTAAATTATTTAGATTTTTCTTTTTGAAGCTTCCCTCTGGTCATATACAATAGGTTCCACTGGCAAGTGTTTTTATTGATCAATTTTGCTATTAGTATTTGATCTGTAATTTTGTGCTGATTGCACTTGGATAGAGCGTATCTTTTCAAGTAATTTTCATGTTAAGGTCTTTAAAACGTATCTGTTGAACAAATGTCCAATGGACATGTTCTTTGCTGCTCCTGTGGTGGAGCAGTGTTGTGATATTTCTGCAGAAAGGCATACTGCAAGCAGTTTGGACCTGAGAAGTGGTTAGCAATGTGTGGCACACAAGTCAGGGGCTCTGCTGTGAATTCCTCTACAAATCTGTTATGTGATCCTGAGGAAGTCACGTTGCCTGTCCATTCCTGCCTCTTCCCTATGTCTCATCTGCTGGCAATGCTCTACTTAACGTTTCCTTTGAAACGTAGTAAATATAGCATTTTAGAGTCCAAGACTGTAAATCTTCCAACTCGCTTTACAGAGATACCATTCCAGTTGGACTAGATAAAACATATAAAGAAGAATTTGGCCTTCACCTGTTGGTGTGACACATCCTGAGCCAGACTTTCAAAGGTATTGCCTTCTGCATAAACAAGCTGCAGACATATAACCTTATGAGGGTATTTGCTCAACAACGTGCAAAAAATCCAGCTCACTGTTCACAGCAATGGTGTTAAATGTGTCCTGTTCAAGCATAACAAGCACATTTGGGCTGACAATTACAAATTACCATGAGAATATAAAATGTTGCATCTTATGGGAGGAAAGATAAACAAAACAAAACAAAATAAAAAACAAACAAAAAACCACCACAGAACTCCCACTTTCAATGCTAATACCACACACTGAAGTATTTCTTAGTGGGCTACTGACCAGTTCTGCTAAGCAAGTTAATTTAAAAGTACTGTTTGTTTATACCTTCCATTTGTCTGCATGGTAGGAGGCAATAACAGTTTCATTTTGACTGACTACACCGTATAGCTCATGCTGCAAAGCAGCAATTTTTTGAGTTGATAAATTTCTCTCAAAAAATTCTGCTACTAAGTGCAACTCCAAAAATGCAGAAGTTTGCTTTTCCTCAAGTTTAATTATAGATATCCTTTATCTGCTTAGGTCTCCCCACAGCCAATCTTTCCTAATAATATATAAAAATTGTGCTCAGTATCCACGCACTACACATATATGCACACACATATACATGTAAACATGAATGCAAGGACCCATCTTCATTGTGTAATCTGACATGAAATATGGTCATCAGCATACCTTTATGACAGCGGTCTGTGCAATGGAGGTAAAGGAGTGGTAGCTCTTTTGCTTTCCCTGTAAATCTGAGGTGGCGTGCACTAGGGATATCTGTATCTAGATAATGTATGCAGACTTGATCAGAGAGAGCACAAAGAGCTACAGCTACAAAATGTATTTTACAGAGATTTCAGTGGGGAAGGAAGGACTTAAATAGTTTAGCAGCTCTAGAATCAGATATATGGCAATTCTGAGTCTTTTCAGACAGTGCTGTTGTATTTTACTTCCTCTTGAAAACAGAGCTGGATTGTGTCCGTGCCTGTCTTTCAGAGGCACCACTGTTCTGTTGAGCATTGCTGACCAACCTAACGAGGTCCCGATGCACAGATCCCACCTCGCTAGGCTCTGCCGTGCCGTAAGAGGTGATGGACTCTTCTGGCTGTGATATCTTCTGTCTTCTAATCGATGTCGTTCCACTAAGCAAAAAGAAATACAATATCCTCAGGGAGGAAGAGAATGAGCAAGGGGCTCTGTCTCTGTTTCTCAATGATGCTAGCATGCAAGCAGGAATGTGGACACCTGGATTTTGGTCCCACTCTCCTTTTCATGCGATCCAGTATGCTACACATGGCCCAGCAGCTAACAGAGAAGAGGAAATCTCTTTGCAGATATCAGATCCCATATTTAGAAATTAGCATCAAGTCCTATTTCAGTGCCAAGCAGCTCCTGACTAGCAGAAGAAGCTCTCTCCCTACTCCCACCTGTGGATCTCATATTATAAAACTAGGTACAGATTTCTTTAATGGTCTCTTTAAATGCAAAAGCTATCTGCTGGGTCTCCTATAAAGATTTTGATAGGTCAAATATAATTTTCCAGGTGGGATTTGGCCAAGACAGGTGAACTACTGTCTACAAAGCAGTGAAGGCTTTGGGGCGTTAAAATGACCTTTAAATAGTATCTATAAAGCTCTATTTTTGTCTCAGATAAATATCCGTGCACGCTGCTGCTACCATTTACCATCAGTGGTTAAGCACTGTTTCAGCAATGTTACTGTTGCATCATCTCAACTCAGCTGCAGCAGCATCTTAACAAGAAGGAAAGCAAAGCTTCCTGTACGTTTTCTGCAGCTAATATACTATAAGCATTACAAGGAAAAAATGAACGGGGGGTGGGGTCAGAAATAAGTATAACTGTAAGCCTGTTTTCTGTGTGCATTTTAATAGTGATCACTGACCACACTGTAGCCCGTGTATGGCTTAGTAACAGCCTCTTCTGTGCCACGCTGGCCACGGCTCGTCATCTGCTGCACACTTAGAGTTAAAGGCTGGACCCTGCTTCATTACAGAGTGTCTTAACCTTGCTTTGCCCTTCTATCTGACAACAGCTGCTTTGTTTCCTTTTGCTAGCAGTCAAACATCACAAATTCCTTCTCTGTAAAGCCATTAAAAGAACCAACACCACCCCAAGTGGTCTCAGAACTAACTGATTGAGATGCTGGAGTCTGTTGCAGGGCCAAAAATAACTCCCCATTTCTTTCTCCTTCATTGGTGAAAGTAGGAGAGAAAGTGGCCAATGACAGAGACACAAATTCCCTGTAGGCATCGGAGACAAATCTATTTCATAGCAGGAGAAAAAAAAATATAATGCTCTTGAAAAATGTTTCTTTGCTCGGGCCAATAGATACAGAACTGCTGCATGTAATTTTGCTGAACTGATGGTATCACTTGAATGGCTCACGGACTACATAAAATGCATTACATAATTATATTTTTAAACACTGTCCCCAGCTGTGCTGATGCACATAAAAGCTGTGTTTACAAAGGACTCTGCACACGTAATTATTTTGTGGCACTGGCTCCATGCATTTCCTTGATGGATGCTCCATGGTGCATAAAATTGCAGCTTTTATCAAAGATCCTTGAATATATTCTTTGGCAGTTTCAGCTTTAAACACCCTGTTGTCTTTGCATGGGTGCGCAGGACTGATGCCTGGGAGGGCCAAATTACAGTATCCGAGGGAACCCCTTCCTGTCCTCTGGGAGCAGCAGAGGGGGAATGCCGTGAGTGTTGAAGTCAGGGCACCTGGGTCGCGGGGAGCGTGCTGAGCAGCAGAGGTGGCTGCTCCTCTCGGAGAGGTTTGCTGCGCTGTTCCGCGGGATGGAGCACCAGCTCCTCTCCTATTTGGCCCGCATGTGTTCATCCTGGCCTAATTAATGCTGCACCGACCCAGCCGCTTCGCAGCACAGGGAGGCTAGGCGATGCCTTATTCCTGTGCAAGCGCAGGACAGAAGGGGCTGGAGGCTGCGGGTGCAGAGTCAAACAGTATGTGGCCCAGGATATCAGGCTCAAAGAGCACCTTTGGTGTCCATTCCATTCTGTTTGTATCCAGAGAGCTCCCAGCGTTTCACTGCGAGCTCTCCCTCATCTGTTCTCCATCCAATTATGAAATACCGAGCACTTCTTCATCGATACGGCACAGTAGCTGACGTATAGGACCCAGTGAAGAGGACAGTGGGATATTTATCTTAGATCTGTCCCAGTATTCTTGAGGATTAATATCACTGTGAAAACCTAGATGCTGGAAGGATTGGCACACATCACAGTCCAAGAGTTTTGCCTGCCAAGCAATAATGCTTGGAAATAAATAAAGACAAAAAGTAATACCACATCCTGAGCATCAAAGTGATGGAATATTAGCATCACTGGTAGCTACCTTTTTATTACTATTACTGCAAAGAACTGGCAGATTTTTCTTGTCGATAAGCAAAATGGTTTGGCACTGTACCTCTCATCCCTGGCTAGCCTTAGGTATGAGACTCCACAAAGGAAAAGCTGATTTTTGTTGTGGGCCAGTTTTTAACGGCAGGTGTTTGGTTGGAAGTCGGATCTGCTTTCTGGCAGCAGGTAGTTTGGATTCCTCTGTTACTGTTCCCTGCCCTTTTCAGCCCCGTGTTTGGTCGTGGAAGCTGGAAACCTGTGCTTTCCAAAGGACAGTTGCACCATGTAAAGCAGTCGTTGCTCACTGACAATAGTGAAAGAATTATTCCGCAGCAAGTGGCCTGACTGCTGGTAAACCGAGTTTTCCACCCTCACATGAATATAGTCTTTTCCCATCATGGAAACTGTTCAGCTATGGATGTCCTCAGCATTCCCTCTGTCCGGCATGTTAAGTTTACATACCAGCTTCAAGGCTGCTGCTGCGTTTTGCACCAAAGGGTCAGGCAATGGAAGAAGAATCTTTGGAGTGGAAAAAATGTGGAACTGCAAAAGTTTATTGTATGTTCATTTGCATAGTCTGCCTTTCAAATAAATCACATCTCTCTAAGTACACTGGTACTTGAAAAAGAGTCCTTGGATAACCTGCCCAGAGTCTGAGCTGCCAGAGGTGCTGCTTCAGAAAAGAAAGCAGGCGAAGGTACCAGAAGCAGTGCAGGGAAAACACTTCTGGAGTAAGCACCCCTCTGTGTTGTTTGCGTATGCGTAAGTGCTGTTTCTGGATCACAAGTTGTTACTTTCTTACGGATACAACGTGTCTTGTACGTATAAAAGCAGGGTGCGTTTTTCACTGGGTCAGGCATACTTCTTGCTAAAGCATGAGAGTATTATTTTCTGAAAGGGCTTATTTCCTTCTACTCCATTTATCTTCCTTTAGAGAGCCTCACTGAGAGTCTATCAGCCATCTAGGCCAAAATATGTTTTTCAAATATGTTATCATCTAATACAAATCAGCATAATTCCGTGTGCCTTGATAAAGCAATGACTTAAGCTACTGGAGGATCTAACTCCTTGGTATTTTATGTAACATAGATAAACCCCAAAATTTGTGATCAGAAAAGAAATATTTCTAGGTGTAACACGCTTACATCATTACCCCACCACATCAGCGGCGGTTCCTTGCAGACACTTGTGCAAGACTCCTGGGTTTCTCTTTAGGGTACATGGAGATAAGAGTTGCCTGACTTTTGCAAACGTTAATGCTACATACAGACAGAAGTAAGAATTTACACTGAAGTTGGTTCAAGTTTTGCAGTTCAGCAGGAAGAAAACAGACATCCTTAGACTGCTGTTTGAACCCTGACCACTGCCCTTTTGTACCTCTGAGTCACCAGAGGCTTCTGTTTCCAAAAGCAAGACAATGTTTTGAGAAGTCAAAGTTCAGTGTAAATGATGTCAGGGCTATGGTGGCTGAGGTGTCATCTTTGCTGCAGCAAGGCCCTCTTGGAAATGTCTGACAAAGCCTAGAAGAAAATGGGACTTACTTGACAGGTTTCTGGAGCTCTGTAGTTCAGCTCCTGCTATACTATTAACTGAGAGAAGCATTTTCTTTTTTAATTCCACAAAGCTCTATCACTATATTATCTGAGCAGCTAAGTACTCAGATTATGTAAGTCAAACATAATAGGATGTCTGTAAAATTTGCTGCTTACAGCCCTGGAAATTTCTACATTGCTATTTAATGGTGACTCAGCTGCAGATCTCCCATAAGATCTCAGCGAACGCATGGTGGGGTGGGATTTCCGTGCTTTGAAAGAGCGCAGCATGGTCCTCAGGTAGGGCTGTGGCTGTGGCCTTGCTCTCCTCCTGCGCACCCTGGTCTGCTCTGTGAAGTCTTTAACTGCTGATCAGTGGATGCTCGCTGTCATGCGTTTCGGTTCTGTCCTTCTAGGAATGTTTACCTTGTGTTTTCAAAGCAATCCACCTCCTGATTTCCACAGCAGGAGAATTTGCCTGTTGTGCCAGATAGCAACCTTGACATGTACTTTCACAGTCTGTTTCTTCTAGAGGATATTTTTGGCCCCATAAGTGATGTTTTAAGAACAATTCAACTAAGTACTATTTTTATGATATGTATAGCTTCACAGTGCATTATTAACCATACAGCCAAGCACAGTACATGCAGCTACGTGGCAAGGTTTACTGCCCAGTAAGAATGAAAAGCATGTATTTTGAATAGATGTGTATTGAAAAAAAAGTGTTAAACTTCAAAGACACAGGCTTGAGACCTTTATTTGGTTTCTTGGTTCTCATTTGGTCTTGAATGAAGTTCATCACCATATCCTGTGGACTTTAATTGCAATAACGAGGGCTCAGAAGAGCTGCTTGCAGTTTGCCATGCTGATGGCAGCGAGGAGATAAAGTGCAGAGGAGTCGATTCTGCCCGGCCGCCACAGGTTGCATCACAGAGCCACTGGCAGGGCTCTGAGAAATGTTACTGATAGCTGGATTTTATCTTGGTAGTGGTAAGAGTGCGTGAAACTGGACGGCTCAAGGAATGACTAGTGAGGGCCTTATGATTAAACTTTTGTCTAAACCGTGTCAACTGGGACTGAAAATTATTATGACAGTCTAGGGTGAGTGAGCAGGTGCCCCTAGTCCAGCTTGTTGTAGAGATGTCTTCAATGTAAAACCCACTGACTCAGTTTGTATCAGTTAATGTCGGTGGGGGAAACCACAAGCGGTGATGTGTCACGGTGATGAACTACGCTCTTCCCCCTCAAGTGGCTCCTCCGATTTAGAGCTGGGCCATTTAATGAGGCAGATGATATTGCCGTTACTTTGTGTATTTCTCTTCTGTAGATAAATTGTTCCAGTCAGATGTATACACACAGCTGTGTTTTGTGTGTTCACGCAGAAATGCAGACTCCAGTTCTCTCAGGAGCAGTCCCAGGTACTCAACTGGGACTACATTGTTAAGAGAGGCGTAACAGTATTCAGGTGGGCCTCCTATGCAAATGTCATGGCCATTCCCCCAGTGCGATTCTAATTTATGACTACCAAAATGACCTTCTTCAGCTGCTTGGTCCCTGTCCCTGGGATTTACAATGCTTTGCGGGTATCTTTGCTTTTCTTGTGACACCGGTAGCTCCTGTACAATCCCAAATCATCAATTACTTGATTAAGTCAACGTGGAGGTTTCGCCTACCATATTGACTCAGTAGCACTCCACAAAATTTACCTGCTGCCTTGTTCTGCCAATGATCACGTCCTATTTTCTGTAAAGCAATGTCTGATTTCCCCATTTCTGCCATAAAGCATGATTTCCCATGAAAAAGAACAAGCTCCACCTTCTGGGCAGGCTGCAAACGAAGCAGGATGCACTCAGGGGCTAGGCAGGGGACGTTTGCCAGTTTTGCTCTAGGGAGTCAGGAGATAAGGTGGGGATCAGGGAAGTCAGAGTTTTAGCCTTGGCTCTGGTAACGATTTTCTGCATGGCCTTTTGTGAGCTCTTTCATGTTTCTACCTCTTGTAAGCTCTTTCATGTCTCCACCTCATTTTGCCCAAGCCTAAAATGGAGCTCAGAATCGTCACTTTTCTAACACCTCCCCCTCCCCACACACATGGAGTTGTGAACAGGTTTAATGTTTATCTCAGAGTCTTTGAACAGCATCACCCATCCAAGGAATGTATGCAGTTATTCAGACCCCAGAATGAGCTGTGTAAAATCATCAGGAAATAAAATGGCATCTATATTAATCATAAATCTGGGATTGGAGCAGAATACTTGGTTAACAAACCTGCAAAGCAAGCTCTCTTTCGTTGGCTTGAGCTGCTTTATAGTTCTGTTTGTGTATGTGGAAGTGATGTTCAGTCTTTTTAAATGAATCATAGGACTGGAACAAAAATATCAGGTGGTTACATATAGCAGCAAAACAATTACTCTTTTCATTCTGACAAGCACAATAACCAGAATAGCTAGTTAGAGCAAGAGGTCTAGGCAGATAGTTTCTTTCAATATACCAGGGATTTTAGATTGGCTTGCAAGACAGGGAAACAGAACTGAAATGTTATAACAATAAGAGACAACATTAGATCGAACAATAAAATCAAGCATGCTCATTAGGATACAAGTATTTACACGTAGGAAGGCTCTCCTGGTCAGTGGCTCCGTGCAGTATGCTCACACAGCACAGCCTCGTCTAGCAGATTTCTGTACCTTTATCCAGAGGAGAGTCCTTTCCACCCTGCTTGCTGCATTGCACCACTGATTTAGTGAAGACATCATCCTCATAAGGATGCTCTTCTAACTCACCTCTGAAATCCGCTTGCTTTTCTCCTCTGACAATTAGGTTTAAATGTGCTGCAGCAAAGTACTCATCCTTAGCAGTCGTATGGCTTTTTAAGTGATAAACTGCATTAGCAAATTCCTTATTAGATAATCTATCAAATGAGGTCATACATAATTTTAGCAGTCTCATCTTGATTTATAACATGATCGCAGCAAATTACGCATACACAAACCAGCATGCTGGCTGTCAAAGCCAGGTATTTTCACTGCTAAAAATGCTGTTTCCAGGCCAGCCCGGTGGCCTACTGGTAGCGCTCCCTATTGCTGTGGCGAGACCCAGTTTGCGTTACAGCCCTCAAGCTCGCCCCCAGATCTCGTTAGGACCAACGGGAGTTAGAGGCAGTAGTCTAAACCCTTGCTTCCTAACAGTGATCCTTCACGGTGTTTCTTCTGACAGCTTTTCCATGCTCCCATTAAACAGGGGCATGGGCACTCCGCAGATTAAGCTGATGTATGGGTCTGTGGGGCGCTGATATACTCCCTGCATCCCTTCTGTTTCCTCGAGGGAATAAAAAGTTGGCAGGAGCGAAGCATCGGGCAGCGCTGTGCATGGCTGTACCGAAGGCTGCTCCCTGGTGTGGGCTGCTTATGCCGCTGAAGGCTTGGTCGAGGGGGCAATGCTCCAGCTGTGGTGGGAAGCTGTGCCACCTGCACCGTGACAAGCCCAGGGGATGAAATTCGGGGAGAACAGGAGGGAGCTTCGGGGACAAACGCTGTTTCTGAGTGGCACTTTGCTGTAGCGCCTCTGTCACTGCAATTAAATTGTTCCTGGGATCAGGAAGGGATGTGATTCCTATCCCCCAGCTTCAAACTTCCTCCGCAAACATTATTTCATCCCTGGAGATTTATCTGTAACTACCATAGAGGGGAGCTGCAATAAATTATCTAGTCTTGCCTTTCTCTTCACCTGCTCTCACCTCATGTTGGTATTTCTAGGGTCTGAGCTGTGCAAAGTGTCGAGAGTGCATGTCATCTGCGTGTCTCTGAATAACTTATGTCTCTCCCACTGTACTTACGGCCAAACCCTGCCCAGGAAGGACAAAGCAGAATGGAACAAGATTTATTCTTCGGCATTGTAGGTATCTGCCCTTAAGCTGTAAAATAAAAGCTGAATGAGAATCTGAATGAACATTTCCCCAGGAGATATGAAATAGTAGAGGCCTAACTATCACTGCAGGAAAACTTCTTGAAAGTCTTAATAGGGAGACCTCTACATTGTTTTTGCAAGAAAATTCCTGGAGTGAGAGGCTGGAAGAAATCAAAGGAGTTTATCAAAACGAGTAAGCAAAGAGAATGCTTGCAGTGGATGGCACTGCTGTTTTGCACACCCTAAGGTAATTTTACCTAATCCTACTGAATGAGTTTTTCATGCGTATGCATATGTGTATGTACGCGTATCTGTCATGAGTAAAATCTGTTCTATCCCCAGTTGCCAAGCTGTGCGCGGCAGGTTGCGGCAGGGCTTGGGGAAAGACATTAAAGACCCAGATGAAGACCAGAACATCGGACATCCCTCCGGAGCCCACGAGCCACAGCTGCGGCTCCTCCCCACGCCGGTACAAACGCAGGGCGGCACGGACGTATTCCTCAGCTGCCACTGGGCAGCACTGACCAGCGCCGGGGCTGGGAAGTCTCCATCGGTGCGACGGGCGCTGGGACCCCCAGAGCCCTGCCTGGCCCCCCGAAAGGGACCCGTTTTCCCTGCCCCGCTCCCTGGCAGGTGTGGGGGGCACACAGCCCCATCTCCCCACTTGGCCGCCGTGTGCCGCCCGGGCTCCGCGCGGTGGTGGGGCCCCAGCAGCGAGCAGCCCCGGGTTGGATGCTCCGTCTGAAGACCTGCCTCTGCAGAGGTGCTCGCAGCCATTGGCACGGGCGCTGCGGAGCCGGTTGCCTGGCAGCACACGCGCGTCCTCTTCCCCGTGACGAGCATCGTCTCCATCGACCCGGACCACCTCCCGGATTTCAGATCTCTGCCCGGGCTGGAGAGCCGCCGCTGCCGAAAGCAGTTCGCTGAAATGAACCGAGCCGGCCCCGTGCGGGATGCGGAGACCCTTGCGCTGAGCCACTGCCCCGCAGGTGAATTCATCCCAAATGCCACCGTGCTTGGCACTTCAGCGAGGATTAGCGCTGAGAGAGCAAGCCCTCTTAAAGACACACATGCTAATTAGCACGCATGAATATTTAGCTTTCTGCAAAACTGTCAGAGCAAGAGTAGTTGTGAAGCTAAGCCCAAGGTCTGCCTTCTTGTGCCTGCATCTCCGGTTCCTGTTGAACACACGCTAATAGGTTTGACGTGCCAAAAGAAGGCAAGTCGCCGTATCTGAGAGCACAGAGCTGCCCTGGATCTCTGTGGCTTATAAGCCGTGTGCAATGTGTTTATCTGCTCCCTGCTTGGCGCTCGGCCTCCGAGGATGCCACGAACGCGATTTGTGTGCTGTAGTAACTCAGATGCTGAGCATGACTGTCACAGGATCACAGGATTATGAATGTTAGAGCCGTAAAAATTATGACCTTCAGAGACATCCATCTTTCTTAAAAGAAAGAAAGCCCTTATGAGTCAGGCACGTTATCCCCCAGCAGCAGGTGAAAGCTGTCTTTTTGGGGAGATGTGGTGGGCAGGAGGAACAAGGAGGGAGCCTGACGCACGTTGCTCCGCTTGGGTGCAGCAGGGTTGAGCACAGAGGCTGGGAAGGGCAAGGGAGGACCTGCAGCCCCATAGCAGCTGTGCTGGGCATGCCGTGGTGCTCATGCCGTGCAGGGAGCACACAGGAGCTAGCTGTCTGCCTAGGGGCAGGGGAGGTACTGCGGGGAAGTCAACTTGCTCTGCTCGGGCTCTGGCTCTGGGAGAAGCAGCTGGGCTGCAGCAGAATCACAGGATGGCTAGGGTTGGCAGGGACCTCTGGGGGTCACCCGGTCCAAACCCCTGCTGAAGCTGGGCCACCTACAGCAAGTTGCCCAGGACCATGTCCAGGCAGCTTTGGAAGATCTCCCAGGGGGTGACTCCACAACTTCTTTGGGCTCAGCCACCTGCACAGCAAAGATGTGCAGATGTACTTGAACAGTAAAGAAACAGCCCCTTTGTGAAAGGTGCAAATGCACCCAGCTGTGGCGAGCTCCTCGCCACCATAGCTGACCACTGCATTGCAAGGTAGGGTGGGTATCTCCATGCCAGGGTGCAGCTATTTGTAGGGATGTAATATTATGAGATCCTCTCTTCATGTGTGCAGGAAGGCTGAAATCAGTGTGGCCAAATGATTGCCTTCTCAATCTTCTTTGAAACAAGTTTGTCCCAAGAAGGCTCAAGCCACATGAAAGCAAACAGGAGCAGCTCTCTTCTGACTGTGACCGCTTGCCATGATGTGGTAATGGGCATCGTGCCACCAGGGACCTACAGCTACAGCTCCGTCCTCTGCAGCGTCCCCACCTCGGGTAGTGGCAATGGCCCAAGCGAGACAAAGCTGGGGCGAGCCAAGAGGGGCAGGCACCGGCTGCAGGGCGCAATCCGGCAGCAGGGAGATGCACGGAGGGAGCACAGCAGCTCATCCGTCTTCAGGTGAAGAGGGAAACCTCAGGTGGGAAGGGCACGAGAGCAGCCATGGCGCAGCGGGGATGGGTATAGCTGTTGAGGCTGGAGGAGGGTGGGGAGGAAGGGCTGTTATTTCATTGCCAGCCCCAGCTCTATCACCAAACATGAGCATGAGCTGTCACTGGTGTGGAATGCAGCAGATGGCCAAATTGTTAGATTCTCCCTTGCGAGAGCAAAATGATATACTGTTTTTTAACATCCTTGCCTGGAGCTGAGTGCTAGCTTCAGATACTACGAAGATATACTGTACAAAGGTACTTTGTGCCAGAAATGTGCTCCAGTGATAATCAGGAGAAAACTGTGCTCAAAGTGACATTTAAAAAATAATTATTATGGCCCATTGCTGTTAGTCACACATCCCCAAAGCTGATCTGGCTAACAGAGCTTTCAAAGTGCTTTTGCTTGACATGTTATCTGGAAATTATGCCGTCATGCCGTCACTGTGTCTGGCCTTGCAAACACTGGGTCTATGTATGCACACCTTTTTTTCCTCTTTTGGGGGGACAGGAATTCCTTTCTTCTTCTGACTTTTCTCTTGCTGCTTTGGCTGGTTTCACGCTGATTCTTGGCTCGTCCATTTGCTGGAGAGAACAGGCCTCACTGTCACAGAGCTGGCTACGACGCGTCGCGATCCCACCTCTCCTCGCACGAAGCCTCAGCCAGCACCGCTGCTCGGGCCTGAGGTGCCCTGTAGCTCAGTGCTCTGCAAAACCCACGCCTGCGTGCAGATGCTGCAGAGCTCACCTGCATCATGCTAGCTTCAGGTGCTTGAAACTTCATACGGAAGGTGCAGGGTCGTTGGCAGCGAGCCATTAGGGCAGGTGCCCTTTGCCAGCTCCAGCTCTGAGCTGACCAGAAGGGAGCCTCCTGGCGTGGGGGTAGGCTCTCGGAGAGAGCTCTGGTACTGACCTAAGTGGGAGAGAAGACTCAGAGTGACTTGTAAGTCTGCTTATTGTTCCTTATCAACAAACGCAAAACCCAGGGCAAGGATCAGTGTGGTCTGCAATCAGGCGAATGCTCTGTTTGTAGAAAATGGCCATTTTCTTGTTGGTATCTTTTGCAATCCACTGGGTATGTTTTTTAAGGACTTTTGGCTGTGGAGTATACGGTGTGCTCTCTTCCTGTTAGTCCTTTAAACTTGGTTGCATTTTGTTTTGTTTTGTTTTATGAAAGGGCTTTAATGGGTTATCTGCAAGCTTTGTCTCCTAAGGTGTTAGGATGTGTTAAATCTTCTTTAAAATCCACCTTTCCCTTACTATCCATCTTCAGAAGACTCCTGCCCATGCCGCAGCTGTTCGCACTGCAGCAGCCCGTCCTCCCTCCCCTCCTCACACTTTCTTCCCCCTGGTTTGCTCAGAAGTCTCCCGCTGAACATCCCACAGCTGCAGCACACCAGCCTGTGTCTCAAATCCCACCGATGTCGCATCTCCCTCAGCCTCCAGCGAGACTCCTGTCTTCCCCTCCAAGGCCCTTGATAACTTTATCTTTGATCTCGTTCTTCCCACTCCTTTTCCTGCCCGTGTTTTTCAGTCACCCCTCCTTCCTGCTCATTTTGTCTTGCTCTTGGATGGCTCAATGTCGCTTTCTTCTTCGTGCTCTTCTGACACCTGGGTCCATCTCCATTTTCCATTACCCAACCGTTCTCTCTCTCACTCTCTGAAATCTACCTCGAATCCTTATCTTTTTCTCCCTTGCTAGCAGTAATACCCTGCGTGCACTCGCGTGGAGGTGCCTGAGCTTCTGTCCCATGTGATGTTCCCAAGGTGTGTGTTCTTCGCCCCAGGGATTTGCGGTGCACGCCCCACGGACACGAACACTCACGGGTCTCTCGAAGAGCAGCAGCCGCTGGTAAGTGACCATGCGTTATTAATCCTGTTGCTTACGTGACACACAGAAAACTCTAAACTTTCTCCAGCCAGGTAACAAGACGAATCTTTTCTATGTTGATGTGAAGGCACACTTTGGCTAGGTAAATACATTAAAATGCATGTTATTTAAACTTATAGAGACTTAAAGTTCCTATAGGCACCAAAGCTGTTTAAGGAAAATAATAAGCAGCAGGCTATTAGAATAAGTTTTGGGTCTCACTTCTCTCTACAGCCTTGCACTGTCACGTTATCCCTGGCTGCATTCACGTTGCCTTTAGCATCTTTACATTCCTGCACATGACAAACAATAGGGAATAGCTCCCATACAGCAGAGGGAATATAGCAGCAAGTGTCTCACATCCATTTTTCAACTGTCATCAAATAGCTTTTATTCACGGCATAGCACAAGTGTCAGCCAACTGGCAAAGACAGCCTATATTAAAAATGCTGGGGATTATTCATGTCAACAGGCACAAGGGAGCTTTTCTCGGTCGGTGGATCTGCAGTAGCAGTGGTATGAAAATGCAGCAGGTTCTCCAGAGTAATCTCAAATCTGAATAATTTCAGAAGGAGGCCAACAGCTGATGATCAGTTCCAAGCACAACTGAAAAAAAAAGAATAAACAGCATAATTAGACAAGAGCTTGGATAGGTGAGAGGTTTAACTGTGCAGATAGACAGAAAAGCTTATACCATAAGCACGTTTTGTAGAAGGACTAAGCTGATATTTTTATAACAATGCTCAGAGTGAAGATGGTCTGCAGGCTGTGAGCTGGTTCTTGCTTCTGAAGTTTGCTTCTGATTACGTCATTGTCAGGTAGGTAGGACCTTGGCTGGTTCGATCGCAGGTCTTGACTGCGCTACTGGGAATGGGATCTCCATTGGCCACATGATTTGTCTTTTATGGACAAGGTATAATTTAGAAATAGAAAATTCTTTCTCCTTTTAAAAGATTAAAAAAAAAAATGTTTCACTGAAAATATCTGTTACTAAATTTGTGAGAATATTACTAGGAAAAAAAAAGATAAGATGGACACAAGCAATAAAACTGCTTACCTTAAAAACATCAGGTAAAGGTGGAAAATTATGGAGATTCCAGATGTCTCGGGTTAGCTCTTAAGGGTAATTCCCCATTGATTATTCCAGGCCCACTGTATTTGCAGAAGTTCACTACATTCTGCCATGTCGCGTTTTTGAATTGTTGCTTTTAAAGCATATGGCCTGCCTCTTTTTCCCCTCCAGTAGTTTAGACTCATTTAATTCTCTGAACTTGGTGACGCTATGCGGCTATGAAATCAGGAGCAGTGTAAGTGGAAAATAAAAGGCAAGGCCCATGCAAGTTACCGTGAATGAGGTGACCTGATCTGATCTGACACAGATCCACTTTCCACTTATGCTCTGGAAAATCTTGGATGCTATATTTTAGTAAAAACCTCATTTCTGCACAAATGTGTGATACAGGAGAAACCCAACCAGCAAAACCCGAGGATGTATCCCATGGCATCTCCATGACAACGTATAGACGCACATTCTGCTGCATACATACATCCTTATCGGGAGACGAGCTGCTCTTAGCTTTCCCTGCTCCGGAGCTGAAAGGCAGGCCAAGGGGTGGCTGGCTGCAGTGAACGGGGCTGGGATTTAAACGTGGAAACCGCCGCTCGTGATTCATGCAGGGTAAACCGGAGGCAAATCAAGGAGCCTTGGCAGGGAGGCGAGCCTTGCGCTCCAGCTTTCCGTGCTGGGGCTGCTTGGTCAAATAAAGGCAAGGGCGCTGGCAGGTCTCCAGCGAGCCCAAGTCATGCGGAGAACCTTCGCTGGGTTCTCAGAGCCTTGCTGGAGGGCCGCTGGTACGACTCCTTGGCAGAGCTAGATAAGAACGGGAGGTAATTTGGGTTAATGAGTTATTCTGAGAGGTGGTTCCCTCCCTGCGCACGTGGAGTGGAAGGGCAAGCGATCCCGCGGAGGGCCCGGTGGCAGCAGGCACCGTTGCTGCTCCTCAGGGCCGCGAGGGACGCCGGGGCCGGCAGGCAGAGCGGGCAGCACCTGACGGGCTCCGTACCCATGGAGCCAAAGGGTCGGGCTGGCCCCGTGATGGCCCCGGCCCCGTGCTGGAGCTCCACGGGCAGGGCACGGCTGTGCCGGCCGGCATCGCCGAGCCATGATAGACTCAGTAAATGCCCTCTCCCGGCTGCCTTCCTAACCCGGCCCTTCCTCGGCCTCCCTCCCCGCCGGCGCGGCTTGCATCCCTCTCACACCCCGCCGGCCTCCAGCCCTGGCTGCCGCAGGCACCCTGAGCGCTGTCGGTGGGGCTGACAGTGCTTGTGGAGCTCAGGAAACGTTCCTGCCGCGAACAGGGTGGTGCGCGAAGCTGCCCCAGCAAAGCACGGCTGGCCTTTCCATCACCATTTGGTTTCTGGGCTGGAACGCGGGAAGTCTTCTGCGCTCCTAAGCAGGGCACCTTAAGCACATTACCTCTGCTGCTCAGCTTTCCTTTCTGAGACCTGGAGATAGCGATATTGGCCTTCTTTGTAGAGAACTTTCTCGTCGTTTTTTTTTTCTTCTTCTTTTCTTTTTTTTTAATGAGACGTGCCACAAAAAATCTGGTTGTTAGCTTTGGTTCGGCTGTAAAAAGTTCTCAGCCTAACAATGGGGCATGGTGTGTTATCAGCCATAAAAAAAAAAGTTACACTGATCTTTAGCACTTAGGGATAGACCTTTGTTCTGCTTGGTTACTTATAATCTTTGCAGTGGTGTGGCTTAGGCTTTTACTCTTTTTTTTTTTTGGTGCTCTGTGTGTGTGTACATATTGTGTACATATGGTTGACTTTTGCTTGTATTAGGGTCAAAGATCACTTGTTTCAGCCTACCATAAGATCACTTGTTTCAGCCTAACATACAGATGTCAGTTGGCATCAGCTGAGTGACCGGCCTGTAATCTGCCATTCAGCACATTTCCTCTGAAACAGAAGGAAAATTAGTTTGCCAACAGACAAGAAACTGAATAAGAAACCGCTGAACCAAAAAGGACAAAAAGAAGGATTATGATCCATAAGAAATTATCTACCTTTGCTTCAGCGTGCACTCTATAAACGTTTTATGCTTACTGCCAGTGCTTGTCCATACTTTGCAGATAACTTCTTTATTTTAACCATAAAAATGATTATTTCCCTCTACACAGCCTCTAAAGAAGAAAAGAAATTCCGTGTTAGTCCATGGGGCAATGGAAAGCTTTGTGCCCCCCTGCCTGGACAGCATGGCGCAGGGGTGGCAGTGTTCAGGCGTGGACAAGCTCATGGCAGATGGCATCTGGGCATGATGGGGCCCAGGGTTAAGGAGCCTTAGGTAGGTTCCCGTTTAACAGCATTTCCACTCTAGTGTCTAGCTATGCACATCAGGAAGACGCAGACAGAGGAAACGCCATCCATATGACATTAGTTCATAGCCAAGACAACAGCATGAGCAGCAAAGTCAAGCCCCACATGGGTCCCCATGGCCTAATACTTCTCAGTCTGAAAAGCAGCATCTGGACACGGCAGCGGGGTGTACAAGGTGTGGGGGAGCCCCTGGTGCTGGGCTGACCCATGCCCGAGCCCCAGCTTTCAGGCGACCGTCTCAGGAAGCGGCAGTAGTGGAGGGGCAGCATTTGAAACGATGATGATTGAGTTTAGGGGGGTTTCAGAAAGTATTCAGCATATCCTGCGGGCTGGGGCTGGTGTTCCCGATGGATGCTGACCACTTGGATGAGAACAGAAGAATTAACCAGTCTTTTGTTTACAGGTAACTGAAACAATTGGCACTACACAGGCTCCCCAAGGCTCTTCAGGAATCTGAACTGAGCAGCAGGGTGGTTTGGCTAGGGGCTAGCGTACCCATTAAGGTAGAGATCAACCTGAATGCAGCAATTTCCTTGTGGGATAGAAGGACGGAAACAGGACAGAGAGGCAGGAAGGCTCAGGCCCAGCTGGAGGAGCCCCCAGCAGCGTGACCCCAAACAAAGGCTGAGAGAGGGATTTGGGGCACAGTGCTTTCAAGCAAAAGCCACTTGAAACAGCAAGCAAAGCTCCCACTTATTGCTTGACCTTTGTTTTAAACGTTCAAGGAAAAAGGGCTTTGTGAATTCTTTGTTAATCAAGAGCACTGATTTAAAGAATTACCTGGCTCCATCAGCATTCTCACCCAAATGGGACCAACCCAGAATAACTCCTGCCCCAAACTGATCTGGGCTCTGTAGCTGATATGGGCTGAAAAGAATAACTTTCTACATATTTCTGAGGAAAAAGTTCTTATTGTAAAGACTTTGGTAATAAATACATGCAGGAGTTCAAGGCAGCAAAGAATTGGATAGGCTATTATTCTCCAATCAATTTAATTTTTAAGCCTTACTTAAAGAATACTAATTTTAAATGAGATATTCTTCTGATAATTTCTACAATTGAGGGGATGCAAATTCACATTCGTAATGAATGCTATTTTTTTTATATTTGATTGCGGTAATCCAAATGATCCTATTTAATATCAAGGACAGAGCTGGTATCTATTTTTTGATAACTGCTTTGCATAGCATACTTCATATGGTTAACATTTTTGGAGAACAGTTTTAGAGGACAGGACTCTCTGTTAGAACAGTCCTGGTGGCTGAACGGGCACCTCCTGCAGACAGAGCATGGGACGGCCACAGGGCTGAAAGTCCCAACATCCAGGCTCTTTGTCAGCAAAGTATTTTGCTCTAATAATCCTTTCCTGCATTGTTCTGATCTCAGGCATCACCTGTTCAAACTTCAAAGAGTGAAATGTGTTTATTTTACCTGTCTTCTCTTTTTTGCTTTCATCCTGTTGTCAGAGCTGGAAGGTGTTACTCTGGTTGCCGATCTTCCTGTCCAGTTTTACCTCCTCCAGCCTGAAAATAATCTTCTTCAGCCTCTCAAGGTACGTTCAATTGGCTTCCCATCCTCAGGGTGATGAGTTTAAAAACCCAGTCTTTGGAGAGTGAAAAACTTCAGTTCTCAGGACTGTACATGTGAAATTCCTGGGAAAAGAGTATTGGAGGGATTTTGACCAATGCAGTTCTGTGTGATAAAAATCCTTCGAAAAATTTAGCTGTTGTATGGTAATTATATACACTGTAAGTCAATGAGAACATACAAGAAACATTATTTGTTTATATGTATAGTATGAATAGTCATCATTATCAATGCTACAGAATAGGGAAGAAGACAAAAAGCAGATATAGTAGACATGGTGGTAACGGGCTGTTCGTAACAGGAATATTTTTATTTATTCTATGTGGTAATATGCAAGTATTTCAGTTTAGCAGAGTTCCATGTCATATATGGTTTTCTTAAGATTTATGAAAAGATCAAGAACCAGACCTGAAGAAAAGCATCCAAGTTGAGTGTAGTGCAGATGAGAAGCAACACGGTCCCCAGTGACGTGTTCAGGCATCGTGAGCCAAGAGCCACAGCTAGCCAGAAGTCACATGGAATTTCGGGGCAACTGTATACCTGCTATCCTCTTCCACGGCAGTGTTTCATTATTAAGTATTATTATTTGGATACTACGCTGTCTGCAGTTCACAGACACTGAAAGAATTTTAAGACAGACATAGTCAATTTTTCAGAGAATACTACTGGGAGCCTAAAATTTCAACTCCTACAGAGACTTCATGGCTTTGGACACAATATCCACTCTCCTTTCATGCTCTCTGTAAAAGAGAGCTAATATTTGTGCCTCATGGGATGTTGTGAGATTAGTATTTTTTGGATGCATACTTTGCTTTGAAGGGGGAAAGGTCCAAGTCTTATTTCACAGTAGCCTTGCAATTGCAGTACAAACAGAGCAGACCCTGCCTCTCCTCAGCAAGGGACAAACAGCTTGGAACTCGGCAAGTACTCTATCCAGCTAGAACAAATACAATTTTGCAGTCCATTGATTTCCATTTACAATGCCAAGTTTTATTTGATTTATTTTTTAAATATCTATGTACCACAACACCTACTTCCATTTTTTCCCCCTTTTTAAATGAAGTGCCACTGGCATGTGGTCCTCATTAGCCTAGCAGTATTTTGGGTAAGTTAAGATAAAGGATCAGAAGACAAATGAAATGGGACCACTTAGGACAGTTTTGAAGATGCAGCCTAAAATTCACTTTTCCTTATTTAATTCTAAGACATATGTGAGAGGATGTAGGATTTCTGAGCATATCAGGCAACTACATACCTGCATGGACTATGTAGAGGGGTCTCACGTGTATGCAGACAGGGCCAGATTAAACAACTGTACCCCAGGTGTTATTTAAGGACTTAACAAATCATGGTAGCAAATACACAAACGTTACTTGGGACAAACTCTACCCTGCAGCGTGACTCTGCCTGCATTTCCCTAGCACTGCATGGTGACCAGAAGAGCACAGCATCAAGCTGGATTCCTCCTGGTGTTGAAATCCTGGGCGTGGATCCTGGCTTGGGGGCCTCTCCATGGAGCCTGGCTTGGGGCCATCTTGCCAATCGCACAAGCAGCCTCCAGCTGCCCGCTTTCAGCCTCCCTTCGCCAGACATGCGGGTCCCTGACTGCGAACATCAGCGCCTGCCACTGAGCAGAAGCACTTGCCACTGCTGAATGAGGACTGGTACGGGTGCCGTTGTCTCACCTACAGAAACTGGGTTATTGCTGCCGCCATGGGGACTAGAAGAGGTGGGAACGGATGGGGACAGAGGAGGAAGAGCGAAAGAGAAGCTACTGTCGAGATGAGCCACGCACTGATATCCTCCAAACTCTTGGAAGCAAAGTTGTTGATGACAATATAAAGTACACGTGATACCTAGGGGTTGCAAAGATAATTTGACCTATCAGTGGTTAAATGTGGTGAAACTGGCGTTGTCATGCCTCGCACCGGCCAGCACGTATGGGTGGATGGAAGATCAGGCTCTCAGGTTCTTTGAGCCCCCACTCCTCAGTGAAAGGGAGATGGCCACTTTCCCAGCAACGGCTCCAGCTCTTTCAGTTACAGCCGGTCAAGTCCAATGACATCAAATATTATTCTGGCACACAACTTGGGCTGTCCAAGCGCGTTTTGTAACCAACAGCATATCAAATCCTTGGGACATGATGACAATCACTCCTTTGTTGTCATGTTGTTCAGCCACTTTAACCCAGATTCTCAGTCAATTCAAAGGAAAGAATGGTGCTTCAGAGGACTGATTGCAGCAAAAGTGCTTCAAAAAATGAACAGAGGGAAGGCAGGACTGCAACTCATCACGAAAGATCCTACCATAATACCTAGAGAACGAAGAAGCCTTAGACAACCTCACAGCAAGATGCTCTGTTGTTATTTTGTGCAGAGCTTCTCTGCAGGGGCAGCCGTCAGAGCATCCTGAATCTGGTATTTGGGCTCGCAGTTCGTTCCTGGTTCTCTGTACAAGAGTACAGCCAGTGAGAGAAAATTATAAATTGACCCTAAATTACTCAAAGGAAGCAAAGAAATAAAATATAGGCTAAAAAAAGAATTCTTCCTAAGAATTTGAACCAGAAGCTGAAGCACATTAGCATATGAGGACTGGAAGATTCAGAGAAATAGCTTAAAGGAAATTTCATGGCTATAGTCTGGCAGGAAAATGTGTGAAATCTCTTAATTTAGTAATATACCTGGCATAACTAAAAAAAGGGGAAGTCTCTGCGCTGTATTGGTACCACCACTGACCTCATCATGTGTGGAATAGGTGACTCGAGGTACAGGTAAGGAATAAAAACATGTTTTTAAGTGCTCAGAGGGGTTCTGTCATGGAGGATTTTTCACAAGGTGTCTCTGAGTGGGGTCGAGTGGGAGAAAGGGTCAGAAGCCTTGCGCGATGGCTTGCAGAGTCCCTGTGAAATGATGCTGAGAGGCATAAGCTACCTTAGCTATGGAAAACAGCGTACTTGAGGGCGATTTCTTTAAGAAACCAGCTTGTGTGCTTTTGGGCGTCTCCCAGTCCTTGGAAAGCTGGTAAGAGCCTTTGATATTCCCAAAGTTGGGGAGAGGCATTGGAGTCTGAGCTGTTTATTTTTAAGAACAAACAGTTGGCAAATAAAGAAAAAATAGACCTGGACATGTGGTTAAGCGCATGTGACGTCGCACGGAAAGCTAGTTCTGTGGCAACGGAGTGCAAAATCCAAATGCATTGCTAAAGCTTAAAAGTAATTACTGTCTGGAAGGCTTGGTAATCTTGTGTCTGCTCCTGCAAGTGTTCAGACGCGCATGCACACACACAGGCCATCTTAGCAGCTGATTCCCTTTGGGGAGGACAAAGAGAAAGCAGGCACAGGGACGGGCAGACCCTCTCAATCCTCGGTATTTTCGTTACAGAGGTTTGCGGTATAGTAGTCCATGCAGCAGTTATTCTGCAGATGGCGAGCTCTGGTCTAGTGCTGTCAGTCTCACACCCACGGCTTACGAACACCTACATTCCCTTTAAAAATAAAATCGTAACAGCTCTGAATACAAATGTGCGAAAGTTTTATTATTTAAAGGGATCTTCTGTAGAAACTATGTCAAACGTGGCTCTTTCTAGAATGGCACCCAAGATGACTCTTTCTGCAGATGCTGATTTCTGCGGATGGGCTACTCTTCAGGCCAAAGCATCTCCGAAAGCTGGGAAACTGCACGAGTTTGCAGCCGGAAACCTCAACGGTTGCCTTGAATGATCGCAGCCTGGGGCCTGCAGAAGGCGCGAGAGGTGCGGGACCGGAGCGGCAGGAGGGGAGCGGCGCGGGCAACCACCACCCGTCCCGGCAGCACAGCTCTCCCCACGAGCCCGTGCCGTCAGACAGGCGCGGCTGTGACATTACCACTCGCTCTGAGGGCAGCCGAGGTGCGCGGATGAGGACGGTGGAGGCCGACAGCACAGGTAATACGCTGGGTCTGCTGTGCCCCCTCAGAGGCTCAGACGGGCCCTCGACCTTCCCTCTCGTGGGCGAGTATTGGCCAATTTCGGTTGGTGCATGCACAGCTCTCAGCCTCCTGAAGACATTCAATGCCCTCCACTTAGGAATGGTTGTATTTCACTGGCACAGGTGGCCCAGAGTGGCTGGGGAGTCTCCTCCTTGGAGATACTCAGAAGCTGCCTGGACATGGTCCTGGGCAGCCTGCTCTGGGTGGCTCTGCTTGAGCAGGGTCTGGACCAGATGATGCCCAGAGGTCCCTTCCCACCTCAGCCATGCTGTGATTCTGTATTTAAGGGGAAAAGCGGGACATTTGAACAGGAATTCATGCCTCAACACCTGATATCCCCTTTGCCAGGTAAGCTGATAGTACAAATGTGATATTCACCCAGTTGCAAGGCATTAAATATTTCTGCTCTGACTTGCGCCAGTTCCCAGCTATTGTCAGCAGAACCATTAGCTGCTTGCATCCAGACATTAAGCCAAATCCTGGCTCCAGTGAGGTCAGTCATAAAACTCAAATTGATTTCAGTGGCAATAGAAATTAGTCTCCCAGACAGTGGTCAGGAGAGAGGAGTTAGAGGGCAGTTTGCTGTCCCCTAATGGTACAAGTTTAAGTTAAGTCACTCATTTTGGGGGGACATACTGAAATTCTGTGTGCGAGTGTGTGCACAGCACAGAGGCATGGCAGTTATGCCCCTAAGAGACACAGTGTTGATAGCTTCTAAAACTGATTTCCAAACTTTCTTGCAAATACAGATGACTGTTTTAAGACTGAGGGATGTGGACACCCTGGCTCTCGGCTGTATATGGCTGATGGTGTCTCATCTATCTCATACAGTTTACTGCTGATATTCCGTTTGTTTAATTACTCAACCAGAAAGAAGTATTAAATGGTGTTTTGTAATTCTTTATTGCAATATATGCCTTCAAGTAATTACTTCACACATTCTCTGATAGTGCAAAAAAACTCTCCCACCTTATCTCCTGCATGTAAGAGTACACACCTCTTTAGAACTGGATTTTGTTCTTTATCCTTTTTTTCCTTCCAGTCGCATTTAGACTGATCTCAAGAAGAATGTGCAAATCTCTGTGAATGCCCTTCAATGCACATTTACATTTCCCCTTGCTTTTATGGAAATGCACATGGACTATATGGTTTTGATTTCATATTTGCTTTGCTTTTCTCTGTAATTTCCAGTTGTGACCACTTTTTTAATTCATTATTTTCAGACTCCTTCCATCCTGCACACATATGAAATAAGATATACTTTCTTCCATCCTGGACCTAAATTTTAAATTAATCATTAACCTGAACTTTTTCCTCTGAGGTTGCACAAGAAAATCTACAGTTCAGTCATGTCTGCTCTCCTGTGGTAATGCAAGTCTTAGATTTGTTATAATCACTAACAGTAAATACCGTATCCATTTTTAGAGAATTATCCAATCTGCGTGTATTTCCTGATCTTTCTTCTCATTCCTTTGCTATGATATGCATTCTGCCTCTTAATTGTTTCCATGTGAAATGGCCTCAGTCCGAGCAGTTGCAATGAATAACGTCCACTTCAAAATGTCAGCTTTTTGGTTTCAGCAGATAACCATGGTCTGATTCCTCTCTGCATGCAGTAGTGCTCTTTAAGGACAAGTAATGTCTTCTACAGTCTTGTTAAGAGAAAAACAGTAAAGAACAAACATCACAGACAAAAGGCAGCTTAGTAAATGTCATTTCCGCCCTTTGCCAGTAATCTTGATCCCTTTTTTTTTTTTTGCACAACTGTAACATTTTCCTTTCCTTTCAGTATAGCTAAACAGCATTAGGAACTAACTTAGCATCCCTCACATGGGTTGTGTTAAAATGTCCTTTCTTAAATAACTGGGGTGTCCCTTTTATGTTTGCAGCATTAAGGCTGCCTTGCTGAAAGCCCCTTCATCGCTGCAGAACGCTCTGCTGGTTTTGCTGCACTTCCCCTGCTCGGTACAGGGCTGGATGCGCTGAACTGCGAGGTGTGAAGGAGCATCCTGGAGGAGAAGGAAGCTAAATATATTCTGCTACAAGATTTCTTCCATTCCTCTCTCCACCTCCAGATCCCAGAGACTACAATGGCTTATGCAGGGCTCTACATATGCAGCAAATGGCGGGGGGAGGAAAATTCCCACAGATGAAGAGCTGTAGCCCAGTACCACCACCTCCACCTACAGCACACAGCCTGAAACGGTGCTGGGGTGGGTTTTGAGGGAAAGCACTCTGATCATTGCTTCCACAGAGAGGTCCTACGCAACTGTATTTAAGAAAGGATCCCTGGCTATAGGGAGACCCTTCCCTACAGCTTCAATATAGGCACCTGGACAAGCTGGGGAGGGGATGGGATTTCTTCTCGAAGGAGCTTCCTTCTCCTCAGCTCTAAGCTCCACTGGAACAGGTTGCCCAGAGAGGTTGTGGAGTCTCTCTCTCTGGAGATATTCAAAGCCTGCCTGGATGCCATCCTGCGCAACGTGCTCTAGGTGATCCTGCTCGGCAGGGGGGTTGGACTAGGTGATCTGCAGAGGTCCCTTCCATCCCTGCCCATTCTGTGATTCTGCGGTTCTAAGGGACTTCCCAACCTGAGGGGGTAATTTTCCTTCAAACCATCCTTTGGACACCTATCTATAAGCAATCTGTAAGCTATCCATATGCTTACAGGAGTTCAGTGCTGTGGGCAGTCCCTGGGAGGCCAGGAGGCTGACGACACGCTTTCAATCTCTTAAGAGAGCATTGCCTTGTTAGTGTTTAAGGAGCACAACTCCATATCAACACCAAAGAGCAAACGAGTTTCCTCTCATTTGCCCCTGATTTTATGCTTGTATAATTCCACTAATTTCATTTGCATGAGAACAGAAACGGATCCATAGTCTCTTGGTGGAGATGATTTTGCAGGGCTGTGATCCAAGCCAGAAGGCCGAGCAGGAGTCCACTTCCCATGCACAAACCATCACAACAGAAGCGATGTGCAAAGTGGCTCTTTTATCCCCACCCGAGGTTTCTGAGGACACTTACGGACCTTGTGTGCAGCGGGGTGGAGGCGGAGGAGAAGAGCGACCGGGCAGCCCTCCCTTCTCTTCACGTGGAAGCGGCCTAGCAGGCTGTTTTTATCTCCAGGTACACAAAAGGAAATTAAACAATTAGAACGGATAGCTCAGAGCTGTATACTCCGAGGGGAAGAAATTACTATTGGTTTGACAGGTCTGTAAGTGAATTATTTATTTATGTAGCTCAATAGATTTAATATTAATCACAGATGAAAGACGCAAGTTAAACACGCTGTGCAAACGCGCTTTGACTTCTTATTTACCCACGAGTGGCTCCGGCAAGCGTTGCTGCCAGCACAGCCACAGATAGGCACGGCCCAGATAGCTGAAATGAGAAACAAATGAAAGCAAACCAAATTGCTTTTAAAAGTGTCAAATGTTGGAATTGCTCTAAAAGATCACACAAAAGAAGGAGCTAAAAACCACTGCTGGACCTCAGTTTTTACAAATTCAGAGGCTTTGTGCTAGTCTTGGGGCACCAGCCACGCAAAATACGTTGACCTCCCAACCCTGTGAGGTTTCCTGTTCCTGTCCAAAGCTGTCATTGGCAAAAGCAGGCAGCAAGGACTGCGGCTGTGAACTGCACCTTCTCATTACTTGCCTGACAGTTTGCCTTGGTGCAACTGAAAAAGTCTCCAGAATGGTTAAGAGGAGTTGACTGAATTTTTTAAAGCGTCATGCACACAATGTACATCAGGTGGAAAAAAATGCCCTTGGAATCGGCTATCCCATGACTGAAACAGCCAAGGAGAGAAAAGCTCTAGTTAAAGGAAATCAGAAGAAAAGAGCCAGGGTTACAAATGCTGCATTTTGAGCTAGAACTAAATGTTTATTTACATGGGAGAGCATGGTAGCTCTGGTCTAATGAGAAAATAATGTGCATTAAACCCTGCACAGCTTACAGTCCACTGAACAAAAAGTAGATTTTATTTAAAAAGAAGAGATCTGTGGCGTAGTGAACTACTACTCTTCTTAAGCAAAATAACTCATTTTGAGGCTTACTGAAAGGGTAGCTGTTTTGGTAACAATTTCCTTCTTTTCTTTTTAAAACTCATTTAGGACCTCTCCCAGAGGATGCCATGAATTAACACAAAGCGAGAGCGCAGGTGAACGCTCACCGTGCCCTGCAGGAAAGCGGCAGCCCGAATGCGGATGGCCGGACCTCTCCCTCGGTCTCTGTGCCGTTCAGCCGGCGGACGGAGGCTCCGGCGGGGCGTTTCGGTGGCCCCGAGGATGCCC
This sequence comes from Chauna torquata, assembly GCA_013399475.1. Taxonomy (NCBI): domain Eukaryota; kingdom Metazoa; phylum Chordata; class Aves; order Anseriformes; family Anhimidae; genus Chauna; species Chauna torquata. The sequence goes on along the minus strand of VXAL01019439.1, from coordinate 146,041 downwards.
GCAGAGGCCGGCGAGCCGCCCGGTGCCCCAGCGAAGGCAGCGAGGCGAGCAGTCCGAGGAACAGAGACGCGGCCCGCGCACAACGGGGTTGTGAAACTCGACTGCTCGAGCAGCTAGCACTAATTTGAGCGGCCCAAAGGTCACGACTATTTATGCAGATAAAAGGTCAGTGGCAAGCTGGCACGCGGCTGCGGGCTATCTTGGTACGCGCCGCGCCCCGGGTGCTGATGTCTGCCTCTGGTTCACAGTTTGTCTTTGCGCGTGGACTTTCAGGCCAAGCTCTGTCTAAAACAAAAACGTGTTGGGGAAAGAAGTCTCTGCCGTGCGAGCTGACACTGCTAGGAACCAGCTGCAGTTTTTGCAGCTCGGGCTCATCTGTAGCTAAATCAAACCTTTGAATCATTATTTATAAAAGACAGCCAAATTCTGAACAGTTTGCTCAGTGTTTAGTCAGCTTTTACATGGATAAACTCCTGCGAAAGCACGCCTGATGGCAGATAAGGGAAAAACTGAACAAGGTGCTGGGGATGTGACCCACTGAAAGGCAGCCCGCGGCGGGCCTGGGGGCTCCCGCAGCGGTGGGCGCCTGCTGCCGCTGGTACCCAGGCGGAAACCACCTTGCAAGTGCAGGACCTTACAACACGAGGCTAGGAGACGTGGCTTGAATTGCCAGAGCAGGTTCAGGTTTGGTGAAACAACGCCTACGTGGGTGGAAAAGGGAAGTAGATATACCATGTTCAGTCCAGTCAGATTCTGGACTACATTTGAAACTTCTACAGTTGGTAAGTACTAGTGCCGCATCCTTCTCTGTCCTTAGAAAACAAAAACATTCTCAACCTTCAGTCCCAGCAGTCGTCTGCCCACCTGTACTGATTTTAAACAAAATCCCTTAATGTTCTGTTGTAAATCAGTCCTGTACAGCCTGGTCTCCGATACAAAGTGTGCAAAATCTTTTGTGACATTTCATTCCCCAAACAAAAGGTAATGGGAAAGCATCATTATATTGATTTGTTTTTCATCACAAAGGTATTTGGCAGCATGCCCTAATTAAGGTTGTAGCAATAATTTTATTATAAGCACTGCTTTGCCTCCCTCGGTAATTTTTTAATAGGAGTTAGCTATTATTCTGTTGTTTTTGTTTGCTAGTAAAGAAAAAATATGTTGGAATGAAAAACTCCCATGTAGAAAGCAACCCAAACTGGCTGTCTTCAGACCTGGAAAAGCATTTCTTTTTCTCTGGCCATCTCTTCCTATCAGGATGGACAATTTCCAAGTTCCTTCTTGACTCCCATCTTCCTAGGCCTCCGCACCTGGGGAAGTTTAAGCAGTGGCTTGAGCACCGCTTGCCGGGACACATTTTGTCAAGCTTGTTATTTCCCTTACACCTTTTCTTCACTCCGTATTTTGTGGGCTCAGCTGTAGGCAAACTGAAAGAGATCCGTAACAGTGACGTTGTCCGATTGGTGAAAAAGCATATTTTGTATGTGTTTTCCCACTGAAAATTGCAAAATTCCAGCCACTGCGTATTTACAAGTACTTTGTCGGTCGTGTTCATCAAACCAAAGTGTCTCCAAGGGAGACGAAGGTTCGTGATGGTGTCCACAGACACGCCGCATGCAACGCAAGCGGCTTACGACTGGCACAGTGCAGCGGTACGCTTGGTGGCCATGCAGCGCTTCCCGCCGATGAAGTTTTCTGGCCCACCAGTGGGAGCGCAGGTGACTCTTGAAGACTTTCTCTTTCGCTCAGATCTCTTTGAAGTAAAGAAAAATAAGCCTTTGCAGAAACTGGAGAAATTGGAATGCATGCTGCCATTTCCTGGATTTTATGCTACCTCTTGTGTTATTATTTTCAGTCTCTGAAAAACAGAACTGTCCTGTAGGTAATGACTGTGGGATTTCTAATTAGCACATTTCTGTTACCTTGGAGCAAATATATTTTTTATGCTTCTCCTCCTATTAAGGTATTTTAGAAAATGAAACAGAAAAAGCAAGATCTAGCTCATAATGAGTGCTGAGGGCCATCAGTTCTTGTACTTCAAGAACATGGGCTGGATCATCTACTGCCTCTGCCCAGGCTACCCTCCCACATTCTTCATCTCCAAGGACAGACTGCATTCCAAGAGGATGCACTTGTGTGACGAAGACCTACAGCTATGTTTTCCTCATAGGAGTCCAGAAGATACTGTAGGCTTATAGCCAGTGTTCCACCAGAAATCCTCATAAAATGGAAGCAGTTGTTTATCTCTGTTTCAAAAGAGAGAGAGAGAGAGAAAGGGTGAGTCCCACTGGCTTTCTACTCTTACTCCTAGCCTAGAGCCTATGACAAGATCTCACATCATCCTCCAGCCTCCCTCAGTTTCATGTGAGTGCGCCCATCTACATTTTTGGACTCCCCTGCCTTGTCTTGTTTCCTTTCAGTGCTTGGTTACAGTCCAGTTAAAGACTCAGCTGTAGGTCACCGACATGAGCTTTACGACATCCAGCCTCGAGTCGGGGAGCCGTGTAATTCCAACGGTAGAGCTCCGTATCCGCTAACCGCAAAACTGAGTGGCTTCTCGAGGGGCTCTGATGGTTCACGTTAAGCACCGCACTGCTGGAGCTGCCTTGCTGTCTTATACCCGAGTCACTTAAACGCGACTTTGAGTATGTCTGCATTGCCTTCAGCATTGACACAGCCACACAACGTAATATTCTGAACGCATTTGACGCACTGCCTTCTATCTGGGACTCAGAGCATCTGGAGGTTAAATGTAGCACTCTAATCTATGTACTTCCTACCGAAAGCAAGCTGTTGGGAGGCATCCCCTGCCCTGTTCCCCTGTAATGTGTTTGTATTAGAGGCGGTGTCTTCCATTTAGGGCAGTCAACAGACCCGTATTTTTTCCTAACAGCTGCTACCATCCAGGTGAGGCGCAGTTAGCTGGATGAGCAGTCACCCCAGTTCCTGCAAATTCTCTGCACTCTGGATTGTTTGATCAATATTTGCTGTCAGGATACTGGGAAGACAAACTTCTCATTCAGCGCCTTGAAATTTTGAACACAGCACAAAAGTTTTTCCTTGCTGAGGGCTGAAAGGGCCTTCCAAGTACATGGGGGTGGCTAAATATTGATTTGCTGCTGAGTTTCATCCCCGCGGCATTGGCTGTGTGATTTAAAGCTGGGACTGGAGATGAAGCCCTTTCTCAGGGTGCAGGTTCTCTGTCACAGACAAAGCTGAAATAAAACTAGACCTGCTACGCAAAATCAGCCATCAGTTATTTTCCTTCTATATGTAGCAGTTCGTTAAATGCTAAGTTTAAGTACCCGCTATCAGTGGAGAACCTTTTTCTTCTTACCTGAGAAATTCACTTAAAAAAATTGCAATTAATTTCTAATTAGGTTGTTCAACTTAGGACTATGATCTACATAGAAATGACATAGCAAAATTTGAGGAGGCAGCTCTAGTGTTTTATACCATTGCACAGTGCTCCCTGTACATCAATCCACGGAGTCCATTAAAGCACTATTAAAACTATAGAATAAATTGAATTTACACAATATTAAATATACCATATAAAGTACCTGTGAACACTGCTGGCACACACAGTTCACCTAGTCTCGCACCTCAAATTGCTTTTGTAATTTGTTTCTCCAGTTCTGGAACTGGGCTTACATAAGGCTATATTTCTGCGTGGAAAAAAAAAAAAATGCAGAGCACACGAACATTGACGAATCTATTAAATTACATACCAGAGAGAGAAATTATCACATTAACAAGTCCCGGTACACCGGGCCATTGTGACAGGGGAATGACAGCCGGCTCCGTGGCTGCTGCGCCAGCGGTGTCCAGCCGTCAGCCTGCAGCTGCGCCCAGCCCGCTGCTGCATTTCCGAGCCTCCCGTGGCACACGCGGACCCGCCGGGTGCCAGCCCGGCTGCTGCGCAGCGGCTCTGCCTCGCTTGGCTGCGAGGAAGGGCACCGGCTCCAGGAGCTGGGAAGCTGCAGCTTTACCTGCCCTCGGCCACTGCTCGGGAGAGGGGTGACCTCTCCTCTCTGCCACTCCTGGCGTCGGGGCGTTCGCTTTAATACCCGGTAATGCCACGGTAGCTGTTGGCGAAATTCCCTGCGAGTGTAATTGCAAGTTAACTTCATCGCTGATCTCTGCAACAGATGGAGTCGGGGTGGGGGTGGCAATGAAACCCACAGGAAATGGGTGCTGCTGAGGGAAAATGCAGATGGAAAACAGGAGACACAGAAGAACAGGGAGAGGGGAGAGAAATAGATCAGGGAACCAGAGGGCATGGGAAACATACGGCAGAAAGAGGATTATCTTCATGACTTCCTCAACCTTTAAAGGAAACCGAATATAACTGAATAGTATGAATAATTTAACACATTACAGATACCCAATAGTTTAAACGACACATACAGAAAAAAATGCTATGGTGGCCAGGTTCTCCGGGACCTGAAACACTTGCATTCAAGTCCCGGCTCCACTGCAGACCCTCAGGTCGTAACTAAAGAGCCTACACTTTGTTTAAGCCCCGGGCCTAAGGTTTCCTATAGCCTCAGTGCCCCTGAGACGGCCAGCAGCAGACTGCAGGAGCAGGACTTGGGCAGGACACGGAGTCTCAGACAGCCCTTCCACAGCCATTTGGGCAAATCTCCTAGGGCCTGCTGCACAGAAATATTCATATACCTCATTTCAGTTGAGTTACTGGAGTAACCCGCCTGTGAAGCCGGATGCACAGTGGTTTGCCTCTCCGAGACATCGTGAAGATCAAGGCATAAAAAACTGTGATGCAGTTCACAAGAAGCGTGCGAGCATCGCCACGGTGCTGCTGCCGGAGCTGCTGCCGCGGGGCTGAGGACAGGTGCCAAGGCAGGGCTTAATCCGCCCGGCACGGCACCACGCAGACGTGGCCGCTTCCTTCCCAGGACCCACGCTAGCATCTCTGCAGAAGACCCTTTTGCTCCACATCGGCGTACCAGCCTACATGGCGTACCAGTGCTAGCAAACGCGCTGCTCCAGATTTGATCGCGCGACATGCATGCACCCCGAGCGCTGCTGTGCCGCTTTTATCCCAAATCTGGAGTGGGTGATGAATTTTTGGTCAGGAACTTGCCTGCAGTGATTCACGCCTCTGGGACTGCAAAGAAGTTGGGGACGTCAGAGCAATCCTTAAAGCCGAAAGAGTAAAACTGCTTTCAGCCATCTTTACGCCTGATCTGTCTGCACGGAGCACAGGCTGGCCGCAGGTGAGGACATACTGCTGTTCCAGATTGCAGAGGCGTGAGGAGGCATGCAACAATGACTTTGGCATTTACTGCCCTCTCTGAAAAGTATTTACTTCTTCTAGGTATGGATTACACATTTAAAAAATGTTACCAGAGATAGAAAGGACAATAGTCTAGCTGTGCTTGACTTTTGGACTATGAATACATTTAAGTGGAAGACAGGCCTAAAAAACCTAAATTATCACAAAATAGTAACTTCAGATTTCAAGGCTGGAGGTCAAACTGAAGTATACCGTGTTGTTTTCTGCGTTCCCGATGATCACAAGGTAAGGAGGAGAGGTACTGGGCTTGAAGGAGGAGTCTCTGCACACTTTCAGAAACAAGGGCTTGCTCTGTTTTTCCCCTTTGTTCCTGAATTCAGTGGGCATCAGGGTAGCTCTGCAGAGAGCAGGCCTGAGAATTTCGGTTATTATTCAGAGGGAAAAACTCACAGCATTTTCGTGCACCCTGTTTACATGGCCTGTCAACCTAAAAGGCTGCAAATGGCAGAGATGAGTGAAACATCTTTCACGTACAACACGGAGCCATTGCCCTGGTCTGTGGAATAAATGTAATGACTAGATAGGTACAAAACGCCGTTCATTTGTTAAGTACTGTGTAAATGTCAACTCGATAATCTTTCCAGCACACGTAGGATGGAAGTGGATCACTTTTATCGCACCGTGAAGGGTAATTTGTTTTCAAACTTAGGTCAGAGAACTCAGACTTGGGCCCCAGAAGTTTAATAGCGTATTTATGGTCCCAAAACGAGCACTGTGATTTTCAGAGATGCCGGGCAGACTTGCTGTCACCGGGATCAGCAAAAGTTGCACCTGTTTGTTCAACTACCCATTATCACACGCGCTTGAAAAACACATTTCCAAGTTTGAAAACGTGGGCTGAATCCAGCTCAACGCACCTCAGGGACAAGCCCGGTAAGAGGCGAGACTTCAGCTCGCAAGCAGCCGGCCCCCCGTCCTCCTCGGGCACAGGGGCCCGGCGAACGCTCGGCGGCCGGGGGAGCCTGTTATTTCAAGCAACGCTGCCACGGACGAGACATCTCCGGCCCGCGGAGCGAGGCGGGAATTCGCCCGCACCGTGCCGGACGCAGCGGGAGTCTCGCCCGGCGGCCCCGCGGGTGAGGCTCTCCGCAGCCCAGCGAGAGAGGCCTGACGACGGCGGTGCAGCGCCTGCCGAGGGCACGCCGCCGGCACCCGCGGCGCCGCACCAGGCCTGCCCGCAGCGGCCCCCTTCCGCCCC
>VXAL01019439.1:0-138570 GCA_013399475.1 Chauna torquata | reverse complement strand
GGTGGCGGCGGGGCGGGGCCGCTTGCAGGCGGGTGGGGGTAGGGGCGAAGGCATCCCTCGCTGCGGCCGGTGGTCCTAGCCCGGCGGCGCGGGCGGGCTGGGGCGTAGGGTCCCGCTCGGAGGCGCCGCGTGCGTAGGAGGAAGTGGTGGTGGACGAATCCCGCCCGGGTCCCTTTCCCGCCCTGGGGCGTTGGTGCGGATTCAAAATTCAAACTGCCACTCGGCTTGAGCGCCATGACGCTTTGTCGGGGTGTGCCCCGGGGCGGGGGGGGAAACGGCAGATAACGGTTCCTTCTGGGAGGGGACCCGCGTGGGGGGTGCCGGGAGGGGGGAAGGAGCCTGCCACGGTGGCACCGGCTCCGCTTTCTTATCGCTTCCTTCCCCCCTCCCCGCGGCGAGTCGGCGTGTGCGGCTGAATGGGGCTGGGGAGCCCACGTCGCAGCAGCCGCTGCTGCGAGCGCCTAAGATGTCTGGCTCGCTAGCGAGGTGTGTTGCGCCTGGTAATAATGCAATGCGGAGCCCTGCAGCTTCTGAGCAGCATGATGATGAGGGGCAGGCTGCCTCACTGCACCATCTCCCTCCCTGCTAGACCTGTTGTCAGCTCACGTTGGAGCCGCTCTCCCCAGCCGATTTCATGATACCGCCTTGCTGCTGGTGGCTCTGTTGAACAAGGGATTTTTTTTTAAACATTCATGGTTTCCCGTTTTGGTTATTGCGGTGGACTGTGCTGCATTTTCTTGGTCAAGCCCAATTTAATTTTCCTAGCAATACATTTGTTTAGGATTTTAATCAACTGTTGAAGTAGAACGCTGAGCGGAATTGGAGAATTGTTTCAAATTCAGTATAAAGGATATGGGTTTAGGTTTTTTATTAAAACAAGTGGATACTGAAACACATGCAGAAAAGAACAATTCTGTCACAAAAGCGACGCCAGTGACCACTTGGTACTATCTCTGCATAAAAGAAGATGCAGTATAGTGGAATTGACTCCATTCATTACATACTTTTAAGGAATCGGATCACTACGGACTCAGTGTCTAACATGTGATGGGCACTTAAAACTAATGGGTTTTGAACTGTTTTAATTAAAGAAATTAGGTGAACAGAAGCCTGAATCTGTTCCTTTGCTTCAGTTGTGAACACAAACAGCAAACCATCTATAAAGGAAAGAGCAGTGAATCTAGCAGCAAAAGGCTCATATTGCTTGTAGTCATCTACAAACACAAACCACAGAACCAAAAATGGAGTATCTTCAAGTAAGGTCTCTCTAGAAATGGGTGTGTCTGGGAGGCGCAGTGGCACTCTGGATGTGCTTGTATTGGTCTTGACAGACCAGACTGGCTAAACCTGTGAATACGTTGTCCAATACTGCACATGCTAGATAAAGCAAAACACTTTGCTCCCAGAGTAAGCTAACCTGTTATAAGCATAATTTCAGCTCTTACGTGCTACTCTTTCTAGTTTATGTTCTTCAGTTAATCTTGCTGGAACAGAGCTGTCTGTTCAGATCTAACACCTGTCAAGTATACCAAAATACCAAGTTTTGGAGGAGAACTGTTGTATCTGTTCTGTGATTTGCTAGAAGCTCTGTGTCAGGCAGTGTTAGAGTGAGGCTTGGATCTGTTGAGGGCCAACCCAACTGATTACAGCATAGCATTTACAACTGTAGTGAAACACTACCTCTAGAGGCTGTGCATGCTGCTGAAGCTGCTGCGCATGTAACCGCTCCCCTTCTTTCCTTTCCTAGGCAGCTTAGGTTCTGTGTCAGGCCCTCGGCATAATCGGGGGGGTCGGAGGTATTGTAGTCAAAATGAAACTGCTGCACTGTAGATCAGAGAAGGTATGTCAAAGCTATGATGGGCCCCCTGATTTCATCGGAAGAGGCAGTTTTCAGATGGATCTTTGCCGTAGCAAGGAGCGTTTTGAAGAACTTTAGCGTCAGGCGCGTGGCCGTTGTGTTGCAGCTGTTCCCCTAGGTGCGTGTGCTGTCACCTGCAGGTTGCGTGCGTGCCCCGGTGAAGCCCGGCCGGCCCCTCCGGCTGCTGCGCGGCTCGGGGCTGGTGGCCGGCCACCTGAGTGGCGTGCGGGGGGGACGGGGCGCACTCGCTGGCTCCGCCTCCTACTGCTGTTGCGCAGCGTTCCCTGCAGAGCCTAGCACTGCAGAGTACAGATGGTGTTTGTTCGGCCTTGCCCCACCTCCTAGCTTATCTTCCAACTGCCGTGTACCTGTGGCTTCTAGTAAGCTTTGTGCTCTTCACGAACGCTGTGCCTATTACAGGTAGTGACAGAGCTTACCCAAATTCATGGTTAGTGGCTATAGGAAGTTATAAGTCTCAGGAAGAGTTGGGAAAAGTTTGGGAACACTTAACAGCTTAAACACTGCTTAATGTCATGTCTTTATATAAAACTGTTTATATAAAACAGTTTGTGACTCAACTTGGTAACCCATAAGTATTGACCTAAATAAACTGGGTTCTTGCTACTTAAATCTGATGTACAGCTTTCTGTGGATAAAAATATCTTACAGAAATGTAGCACAATCCTCTTCACTTGAGCAATAAAATGTAAATACCACACAAAGGTATGAATCTGTCTGCATTAATGATACACTGCAGCCATGCAGAAATCTGTTAGGCTGCTGCTAAGTGACAAGCAGAATGCTTGCATCTCAGAGCCTGATGTAGAACTGATGACTTTCTCACTGGTCTTGCTGCCACTCTTGACTATCTCACTTAAAAAAAAAAGAAATAAAAATTGAGTACTTCCTGCAACTGCTGAAATAAGAAGTGGAGTCTATAGCTATAAATGCATCCTGACTGCTCTTTTAGAAGTTGATCATGAGTATGATCTTGATTCTTGGAGCAGATGAGTCACAGGCAGGCTGAGAAACTGCTTACCACTGCCTTTATCTCAGACTGTTGCTGTATTGTATGCATATTTTTCATAAGCAGTTTAGCTCTTGTATGGTTGCTCGAACAGCTAATTTCACTCCTGTTATAGGAAGAATAACAGAAGCTAGTACCTTCCAATTTTCTATTCAATGTAGAAATAAACATCAAAGTTGATAAAAATTGACAGGGTGTATGTCTTAGTATTTCATTAGCTGAATGCTAATGTGTAGAGCAACCTTTGTAGGAAAAGCTAATGACTGAAAATAGTGCTGTTGATATTGCAGTAATTATAAAAAGGTTGTTGATAAAGCGGTCACAATAGGAACAGAACTAAAATAGTGTTGAAGTGGGGCAGTGAGTACATTTTTTTCCATGTTTTTGACTTTTCAGTGGAGTTCTGTGGGGTAAAGAGCTCAAGGAGCTTCCTCAAATATATTGTCTTGTTACTGGAATTCAAATGAAGCTATGCTGAACTTGTTTGAAGAATCAGCTGACTTGAAGACCATGGGGAAATGTTTCTACTGTCCTCAAACACCCTGGTATTCTGTCAACAATGAAGTTCATTTGGATTTGTTCTTGCAGACAATTTTTGTCAAATTCAGTTGATTTAAAACTGTTCCCAGATGGAACGAAATGTATAAGCTGATGCAAAAATTGAGCCTTATAGCACTGAACCTTTTTTCTAGTGATTCTGTAAACTACCTTACATTACTGTAGTCTGTAGATAAGTTTCGAAAAAGTCTAGACAACCAAAGTGCAAATGCATTGAAACTGCCAGGTTGGGCAGAAACTGTTAGTACTAATTATATGGACTTAGTCTTTTGCTGCTTCGTCTCGGACCTGAAGCTTTTTTTAATCAAGGGATTACTTAATTGTAGAGAAGAGTGTATTTTTCTAGCTACAAGGTTGTAACTTGTGAGAAGAGACTAGAACCTACCTTGGATTTGGGGGCTACTGCTGCAAGATACAGATGTAGAGTGTTCAGTGAAAGTATTACTACCAACAGTCTGGTTGTTAATGAACTCTTTAAACTGGTTTAGAGAGACCTGCATGCCTTATGTTTGCTGCTGTTGCTTGGGTAATTGTTTAATATGCGTGGAAATCCATTATTTGGGTGTACCAGATATTTGCAGGGTCAGGAAATGAGGACAAGCTGCCAGTTCTTGGCAAGCAATCTGGATGACTTTTGAGCTGTTTGTTGGAACTATTTCTGAATGCTGAAGATAAATCCTGAAGAGAAGCTACCTGATTCAGGGGCTTCTACAAATCTATCTTCACACTGAAATTTTGCAGCAACTGTAATGATGTTCTCTTTTGTTGCAGGCTGATCAACTGACAGAAGAGCAGATTGCAGGTGAGGTTTTTGCATGCTGTGTTGGTACTTCTGCTTGACCTGACACATCTCTTAATCCAGTGACAGTCCATGTTATGCAAGATATTTAGCTTTCTTAGGTACTGAGGAAATGTTGTGGAATGCTTTGTTGCTTAAATCTTAGTCTTCTGTTTTGTAAAACAACCATGGATACAATGAATTTGAAGTTCTGTCCTCCAAAAGAGATAATCCTTACAACTTCAATTGATAGTAGACTCAGGACTATTTTTTTCTTCTGACCGCAGAACTGTCTAAGCGCACATTCCAAGTGGGAAAAAATCTGGTGAAGACTCGGAATCTGAAGTGTTCTCTTAGCAGAAGGCAAAAGTAATCTACTTTGCAGTCTCCTGTCAGTGGAGGTGTTTCAGACTGGATGTTCAGATGACAGCAGACACTGGTTTCATGATGACAGCCATTGATATTCCATATTTGGAACTACATTGTGTACTTGGACATAAATGTTCTTTGCACTGTTCTGAAGGTCTGACGCTAGCTCTGAAATGCTTAAGCAAATATGCAACTCCTAAGTTTTAATACTGGGCCCCTAACAATGGTTTCTGTGTACAGAGAACTATTAGCAGCTAAAACTTCTGGTTATCATGTCTCCTTCTCATGCAGGCTGCACAGACTAGTATCTGTCACTGCTCTCTGAAGATTGATTTCAACTTGAATAATTGATAAGACTTAAAGCTGCAATATATTGGTAATGCAGAATACGGCCTTGCCATGTACACTTTAATTTTAGGGTTTTCTGATCTAACAGGTGTATAATGTATAATTAGGAAGTCTGTGTGCCTAACTGTCATGTGAAGTGATTTAGAGGATGTTAGGATTCAGCTGATCTAATCGTACCAAGTCAAGCATACAAATAACAGCCTCTAAGAGGTGTTGCTGTTTAACTGTGGTGAAGCTCTTGAAGACACTAGTAAACAGAAGTGTCGTAATGAGCTAGTTTGTTTTTTTACCATAATTGCCAAATTTGAAGTGTAAGAACATTCTTCTGTAGCTGTTAGATTTCAGAAGCTTGCTTTAACTTAACTCACAAGAGACTGAAGATGGTTTTGTGGAAAGTCCTTAGACTCTTTGTGTTGCCATGGTACTGTCTTGTAAGCACAAGGCACATCTAGTTCAACTTGAGATTTTTTTGAAAGTGACCTACATATCTTAAGGGTTTTGTGATCAGTTTAGTTGGAGGAGGCTTTATCAGTCGTCACTGCCTTTTCAATAATGGTTCATTGTTTCAGTCCTTAACTGTTGAAGCTGTATTAGTTGGTCTAGCTGATTATAGAATATAAACAGGAAGCTTATTCTTAACACTACTTTGGGATTAGCGCAAATGTTAGCTATTCAGTGATGATAGTATAGTAGTTCTCAGAGCCAAAAGTAAGTATTAATAAGCTTGTGATATTGAAATAGAGGGTTTTCATCTGTATGCAAAGAATAATGGCCTCCCGCTTCCAGTTCAGCTATAGTATCTCATGAAGCAAATGTGTCTGCAAGTGAACCATAACCCTGTGATGTGAAGACAGAAGCCCACTGCTGGTCTATTAAGGAACTATCCCTAATAGTGTTTTGTAAGAGTTGCAGCTGTCTAAGCAGTCTGCTTAGCTTTGCTATTGAAGTCCAGTGTCTTGCATGGGAAAACTGTTAAAGGTACACTTTGGATGTTCGACAAGGATAGTAGCTGTGTGATAGTCTTGAGCCCCTGCTAATCCATTCCAGTTTATCTGAAGCTATTTAGCTTTTGATTTGAACATGGGCTTAAGAAAATGGTACTAAAGGTGGAGACAACATTCTGTTCCTTAAGTGGAAGGACAAGTAGTTAAGGCAGGCACTTCTGCTAGGTTTAAAAAGACTTACTCCTCTGCTCTTGACATACCAGAATGCAATTAAAGATCGTGGATGTTTGTTCTTTCTTGGAAATCATTGATCATACAGGGCTGAAGCTTTTTGTTGCTGTAGCAGGGGTGAAAAACTTGCTGGGACTATTTTTTTATATGAAAGACTAACTTTGCAAGTTGAGTAGGTACAGAATGTGAATGGTAGTTGCAGCTTCATTCAGGAAGAACTGAAGCTGCCAAGTCAAATGGGTATCCGTTTAGTTAAGCTTTGCATTAAACAAGGTGAATAGGTTGAAACTATTTGATGTGGGTGGTCAGGAAAAGCTAAAGATGCTTCTGTCCCAAAGCAACTGGTGTAGTGAGCTGTCCTTCTTTCCACCAGACCTCGGAGGTCTCCAAATAGGCCTGTTTGTTCATAGTCTATGTATGGTGTTCTGTTACGCCTTGTTCCTCAGTGTGCTACGGTTCTCTGTTGGGGATCTGACCACAACAGCTACGTAGAATTTGTTTCATAGTAAAAGTAGTCACGTTTAAGTCATGAGCTCCTGGTGGAGGTGAAGAGAACAACTGATACTCTCCTATAAAAGTTCAGGCATAGCTGTCTAAGCTGTTGGAGTGTGGGAGTAATGGCTGTAGTTCACTGAAGCCTGCTGCTTCATTTGGGAGGGTGGTGTGGTGCTGAGATGCCTCAGCACTATAGTTGAATAGAATGGTTTGAGCTAGTCTTGTTGAGATCGGGTCTGTTGGGTTAGGCTTTCTCTAGTAGTGTGTGAAAGTAGTCTTTCCCCTTGATGCAGTGCCCTTTTCAGAAGAAGGGGAAGGTTCAAATCTTGCAGGCGTCTGAAGATGAGTGGTTCTACTGGCACTGTCCTCAGGTCTCGGACAGATTAGCAGTGCCTATGACAGAAGAGAATTCTTGTTCAGTTTCCTATGGAGGAGTGTCACATAGGAGGATTTGCTTTACCCACTGCATGGAATCAAAGGTGTTTCTTTGGTGTGGGAGGTGTCCTGCAGTATGTTGCAGGAACAAAGAATTATTGTCACTAACTTCAGTATATTGTAGATGCTTTCTCTAGCTGTTGCCACAGATCCTCCAAAGCTATGCTAAGGTGTTCTTGTTCTACTGCAAACTCTGTGCTTTGCTTGTAATACCTATGTTCTAGTTATTGGAGGTGGTTCCTAGAAGTGGCTGGAGACCTTAATTATATCCCTAACTTGATACAGCATCTCATGGGTGTGATTTATAACTGATTGTTTCTCAGCCTGCAGCATCTTTGAATAAAAGAAAGATAAAGTCCTTTGAATGCTTCATCTCAAGTATTCAGAATATACCACCGCATGGCCTATGTTGTAGAAAGCAAGTGTTTGAATTTTGTGGAAATTTAAATACTGCTCTCTTAAGCAATCACTGCAGTACTGTGAAATCTGCTTCATGTTTGGGTTACAGTGGCAGTTAACTGATGCTAAAGATGAAGCGGTTAACAGCTGACTATTTTAAGTAACACGAGTATGTGACTCATTGAAGACTGCTCATTTTATGAGGTTCTTGAATGATGGCAACTTAAGTCATTTTCACTGGGCTTGACCCAAAAGCCTTTTCTTCCCTGATATAAAACTTAAATCCTAGCAAACTCATTTGTTGCCTCTAAGCTAACTGGAACTAACCCTAAAGACTGTTTGCAAGTTATTGTAGGTACAGGTTGTACGTAGCTGCTTGTTTGGGAAAGCCTCTTTCTGCATTGTGACTATAAAATACTGACTTAAAACTGTCTCATCTGGTCCTGTGGTAGCCTTGCTCTGATTCTTGTGCACTAAACAGCAGGGGATGGCTGTTGGAACACTTTGGATGTGTTGGATGTAGAAGAGTGTTTTTTTTTGCTGGATGGGACTCAACTGCAGCTCTGGTATTACAGCTGTATTCATGAGCTGTAGAAAGCATATTTTTGTAGCTGAATTTTTAACATTTGCCAGTTTGTACCTCACCTCCAGTGTTTGAGTATGAAATGGATGAAGTAAGACTTCATGCTGTACTTCACTGTAACTCATTCTGCTCTGGGAAACCCACTGTCTGGAAAGCTGGCTGCTTGGGAATGTTTAAAAATAATTCTTGGAACTTTTTCTAATGGTCTTCAGCTAACTGGTTCTACAAAGGTGTGATCTGGTGTGCCTTGAATGCTGTAAAAGGATCTGAACTGCACAAGGGACTAGATGAGTTTTTCATGCTTAGTTGTGATTGTTGTGTTAACTAGTTTAAGGTCTGTAGCTAAGGACAAACAGATGGCACGGATTAAAACCAACTCTGTTTTTTGACTGGACAATTAAACATGTTATGCTTGTATTAATATTGCTGGCAACAACACAGCTATTGTAGGGGGCTGAGAGGTAGCATTGAAAAACAGTTGAGCAGTCTTGCAACTGTTTTTGACTAGTTCTAGTGAAGGCTGTTTCAGGATACAGTAGGGCTGAAGCAGTTTTCTGAGCAGCTTTTCAGAAATTGGTATGGCCAGTGACTTTGTTCCCTTGAACAAGTGATTACTGAAGCTGTTGTGTATCTTCATAGACTGAAGAGCTGCAGAAGTCAAATGGGAGAGAGGCAGAAGTTCCTTTTTAGCCAAGTATGGGCAAATGTTGAGCAGTGTACTCGACTCGAAGCCACAGTACCTAGCACCACAGTTTTAGAGTTGCATGTCCAGCAGAAGTGAGTTACAATGAAACTGTTTTTCTCTTGGTCTGATTACACCCTTTTTCATTGACTGGTGTAAGTTACTAGTAATAGAAGTGCTATTAAGCTGTATCATTTGCATTTTGAGTACCATTTTCAAGCTTTTTCTTAATGTAATTATTTCATAAGAAGCGCATCCTGCCAGGGATGTGGCTCATTCTAGTTTGATAGCTCTTCCTTTCAGCTCTCTACTGGGGACTCTGGTTAAAGATGGATTGTAGCAAACATCTGAGTACTCCCAAAATGGATGACCTTCCATCTTTTTTAGGTCAAAATGTGGTGACTAGTGGACTGCTGGGTTGTTGTCCAGGTGCTGATGTTCCCATGCTGATAGTTCTAGCAGACTGAACTCTCTACTGAAATTTTCTAAAGAATATGGAATAAGTTTTGTAATTTACAACAGTAAACAGCAGTGGTTCTTACATGGTTAAGTAAATTTTGTTTGAAAGCTGAAAGGACTGACTCCTTTTTGTTGTTGTACAGAATTCAAAGAAGCTTTTTCACTATTTGACAAGGATGGTGATGGTACTATAACTACAAAGGAGTTGGGGACTGTGATGAGATCGCTTGGTCAAAACCCCACAGAAGCAGAATTACAGGATATGATCAATGAAGTAGATGCTGATGGTAAGACTTTACTAATGAGTAATTATTTAGTAAAGTACTGAATAACGTGTTTTTCCTAACAAACTAATTATCTTGCAGGCAATGGCACAATTGACTTTCCAGAGTTTCTGACAATGATGGCAAGAAAAATGAAAGATACAGATAGTGAAGAAGAAATTAGAGAAGCGTTCCGTGTGTTTGACAAGGTACTAAATGTTTCCCTTAACAAATCTTTCTGTTAGGAAAGCACAGACTTGACTTCTGTTGAGCTTCCTCAGTGGGGCATTTGCAGTCCTGCCATCTAGAGCTTACAGGTTAACTAGTCATGCTCAGGTTCAGTATGCTGTGGTACTGTACCTGAAAGCCAAATGTGTCGTGATGGGTGATAGTAGTGAGCTGCTACATTATCTCACTTGCTGTGGTACTAAAATACTTGCACTCAGCTGGCAGGGGAATTGCTTAAATGTTTAAAAATGATAATCCTTTAAATATTTGCTTAGTCTTTACTAAGGAAATTACTGTGTATGGTTAATCAGCTCCTTAAGCAAGATGCATTTTTAATCAGAAAACACAGAAGTGTCTTGCAGTGTAGGGAAAAACAAAGCAGTCTTGAGTCCGTATGCACTAGTTTTGACATCCAGTGACCCAGCTAGGATGGAATATGTAGAAGTGGCCTGCAAAGGCCTTGTGGTTTTATGCTGGCCTTCCATGAAGCAGGTGAATGAGAAACAGCTTCTGTTCTGAGAAAGACAATTGAACCAAATTGTCCCATGATTGAGTAGGTATCCATCACCTGGAGGTAGTTGTTCTGTCAGTGATGGAAATATGTCTCAGGATAGGACAGCCAAGGTAGACTGTATTGGCTATGTTGTTTCTAAAATGTCTCTTTAAGATCCTGGACAATACTTAAGATACGTTTGCAGCTTTGCAGTTCTTGCTTGCCTTGTGCAAAAGTTTGTGATTAAAACTGCTAACTTTTAATGCTAAACTTGCTTAAAGTATTTTATGTTCAAGTCAGTAGGCCTTAGGGAGACTGGAGTAGACTTGTCTTTTTTTCCCTCCCAGGATGGTAATGGTTACATTAGTGCTGCAGAACTTCGTCATGTGATGACAAATCTTGGAGAGAAGCTAACAGATGAAGAAGTTGATGAAATGATTAGGGAAGCAGACATTGATGGTGATGGTCAAGTAAACTATGAAGGTAAGGGGTTGTCAACAGATTCTTATTGTGTAGCACCTTCCATACTGGTGACTGTAGTTGCTGATAACTACACCAAGCTTAAACAGGACAGTGTTCACAAGGGAGATCCTCTCAGCAGTTAGTGTTCCTTTAAGCTAACATCTTTTAGTATGTACATCATGTACCTCTACATAGGTTTGAGTGGATTAATGCTTCCTTTGTGCATGAGGCAACAGTGAACTGTGCAGTGTAAAAAACTTTCTAAATCTAATGATGTTAATAACCATTAGAATAAGGAAGCTAGTCAAGTTGTTTATGTTCTGTTCATTAATGAATGTTGATCCTAAACCAAATTAGGGAAGTGCATGGACTGACGTGTAGCAAGTCATTCCTTTTCATTAATGCTTTTAAAACTAATTATTAAAGGGAGAAAGCCTCTAAAATACCACTTTTCTTCGTGATATTGAAACTTAAATGAACTCATTCTGCTTCGATGACTTGTTAGACAACTTGCTGATCAGAAGAACTTGCTTTCATTTTAGCTTTCCAAACATCTTAAGAGAAACATGAGCTAGGGTATTTTCAGGCAACTCCTTTACTCTTCCCAAGGTGTAGATGTGGCTTCTCTAACTTCTTGTTGTGCCTGAAAAACTAAATCTATGGTTCAGCAAGATAGATGAAGTCATAGTTTGTAGTAACTAACTTCCCACCTGCTGTGAAGAAGCAGTGGTTTGGTTGCTTTAAGCTGGTCAGGCGGAATAGCAAGACTTAAGCTTAAGTGAAATCCAAGCCAATGTCATGTCTTGTCTGAATTAGCTGATTGTGACTTCAGTGGAATCTACTGATCTCATAGGGACGAGGCATCTAAGAGTGACCACCTGTAGGTTGATGGGAGATGACTCTGAAATGTCTTATTCTGAAGCAAGTCTTTTTGCCAGTTCAGTGATGGACTGACCTTTTTGATAAAAGCAGAGTCCTTCAGCTGTTAATTTTTTAAATTAAAAGGAAGTTCTTAGGCATGACTGGTAGAAAAATGTCCTGAAGATGCTTTTTGAATGTAACTGGAAATGTAGTTTTGAAACAGTGTTCAGCACTAGTGAGTCAGGTTACTTTTCAGATCTTGCAATTCAGATGTTTTTCTCCAAATAACTCTTATGAACTCTTTCCTTTTACAGAGTTTGTACAAATGATGACAGCGAAGTGAAGACATTGTACAGAATGTGTTAAATTTCTTGTACAAAATTGTTTATTTGCCTTTTCTCTGTTTGTAACTTATCTGTAAAAGTTTTTTCCCCTTACTGTCAAAAGAATATGCATGTATAGTAATTAGAAGGCCATTCCTCCATGTTTTTCTCCTTTATCTTACTGTCATTGTTCTGATTTTTGGAAAATTGATCTAAGTAACAAATGTTGCATGTGGCTTACTCTGGATATTTAAGCCCTTCTGCACATGTAAGGTTAGATGGAGTTGGTTAAATGAGGGAACATCTGGATTGTTAGTTTAAAAAAAGTAGCTTTCTCTAGAAGACTTAGGTATGACTAATGTAACAAGTTACATAAAGTAAGTTAGGGTTTACCATGCATTAGCAATTCCTGAGCAAGATGCTGACTCTAGTTCTCCAGTACATAAAGGAGTTTATTCTGCTTTTGGTGACTGAGGGTGAAGACTCCTACAGTTGACTGCAGGATAAAATCATGTGAATAGCGTGTATCTGGCTAATGCACTATAAGAATTGTTCACCTAACCTGCTTCATAGTAACTTGTTTTTGTGGCCATACCAGTAACATGTTGTTGAAATGTGGAGTCTTAACATTGTGGACGATTGACAGTCAACAATATGAAACTTTAAAGTTGCACTAATGCAAAACGGGTGTATTATCCAGGTACTCGTACACAATTTTTTTGTACTGCTGGTCCTGTACCAGAAAACATTTTCTCCTCTTGTTACTATGCTTTTTAAACTTTGTTTAGCCACTTATTTTCAAAAAAAAAAATCTGCTTCTGGCACGATTTGCCTCAAATCCATTCCAAGTTGTATATTTGTTTTCCAATAAAAAATTACAATTTACCCATACTGTTTCAATGTATCCTTGAGTTATTTACAGGATTTGTTCAATACAATTGCTGCTCTGTTTCAGTGTGTAGCAGTTCGATTTGCTTATGCGATGGATTGGCTGTCTTGAAATAGCTTGGAAGGTGAAAACTTAGACCATAAACTCTGGCCCTTTATTAGTATTGTTGACTTGAAGAAGCTTTCTTACTAGTAGTTTAAAATGTATTTTATAGTCTTGTGTGGAGCTTAGTGCTTCAATATACTTACCATAGTGACTGGCTATGCCCACTATCTGTAGACGTTGTGAACTGGATGTTGACCTAGTTCAATAGTTGACCTAAAATTAAAATTCCTTGTTCAGACAACTAAACCTGTTTGCTTTCTTTTAATTATTTGGGAGTTTATTCCCTATCAGCTGCTACTTTGGGGTAACTTAGTCTCACACCTGGACTTTTCTGAAACTGCCATGTCCAAGTCTGTTGCCTTTGAGGATGCAGTCAGCTCAAAGTATGTGAGGAAAACCTCTCTTACTGACCTGCTAATGAGCATTATTGTACTTGTAACCCTAGGTTTTTGATAGTTTAAAAAATAAAATGAAGTTCTAACATGAAAAACAAACCTGTTTTTGACAAAGGGTAAATCCAAGACCTCAAGTATGCCAAAGGCTTTGTGCTATTTTGTTTCTGTGCTCTGGATGAAAATTTATCCTATATATACTATATGATTATTTTAGTTGGGGATTCTGGCTGCTTTAAATAAAGCATTGACCCCTTCATCTGTTTACTCACTGGTCCCAGCAGAGCAGTTGCCTAAGGATTAAAACAGTTTTAAAGTGTTTGAAATATTTTTACTTAATGAAAATGTAGAATTAGGACAGCTGATCAACCTGATTGCAGAAATACTTGATCTCCAAAAGCCCTGCTTTCAAAGGACTGTAAGCATCTCTGGTTTTCCAAAAAAAAAAAGTCTTGTCAAGTGTTCAAATTGCCAGCATCAGACTTCCTTAGAGTTGTTGCTTGTGCATTGACAATCTGATTTGCAAAGTTCATGCAGTCCAAATATTATGGCAGTTAGGGTTTGTAGAGCCTTCTACAAAATGAATGACTGACAGACCACTTATGCAGTGTTTGTTCTGTGGCCTAGCAGCTGGGACATGGGCTTTTAACTGGTACAGGATGAAATTTGACAGGGTACCAGAGCTCTACCACATGAGATTCGTCAATTACAGGACTATTGGAAGTGTTGCTTCTAGAGGTAAGGAATGCAAATGAGGATCTGACAAGTTGTATTTGCCAGTCCAGTGTCTTGACTTCCAGCAGTCTGGGAATTGTTTTGAACCAGTCTTCTATTGCAACTCAGCATGCATTTGGAAGTGTCTGACAGTAAAAAGAAGGAGGGGGTCCTCTCTGTTAAAGAGACTGCCTTGGCCAAGATAATTGCCTTTCATACATGTAGGTGAAGAATACTTGAAGGCAACCTTTTATATATTGAGTTGCTTGCTATGTAGTGGTCTGTCATTGGAATCAAAGCTGCTGTCTTTCTGATATCTAAATGAAATGCTTGATTTTTAGGTCAATGTTGAAGTCTTGAAGTTCTACTTACACCATAGTTAAACTGCAGAATGGGGGTTATAGTGCTCTTCAGTACTTTCTGCAGAATGGATGAGGTTTTTTTGAGGTACAGACAGTAGTGGTGGAGACCAATAGCAAACTTTTGTGGTACAACACTGCAGTAAAACACCTGGTGGTGCTCTTTTATTCAAAACTGGGAGGGGGAGATATGTGCTTAGAGACTGCTCCCTTAATGTATATGATGTATGCTAACTCAACATCTGGAAATCTGTCTCAGGGCTCCCCAGTACAAGAAAGATAGGGACTTAATGGAGTTAGACCAGTACAGGGCCACAAAAGATGATGGGGCTGAAGACTAATGAGAGGTTGAGAGAGCTGGGGCTCTGCAACCTGGGTGGGGAAGGAAGCCTTGGCGTAAGACTAATGCAGAAAAGTACCTGATGGGAGGGAATGAAGATGGAGGCTAGACTCTTTTCAGTAGTTCCCACTGGCAGGACAAGAGGCAATCACAAATTTAGGAAGAGGAAGTTCCATCTAAACAGGAGAACATTCCCCCCCACCCCCTTTCTGCAGGTTCAAAATTCAGCTGAGAAGGTGCTGGACAAGTGACTCTAGCTGACCTTGCTTGAGCAGCATGTTGGACTAAGTGATCCCAAGAGGTCCATTGCAATCTAAATGGCTCTAGAGTCACAGTGCCTCTCCTACCTCGTTTTGTAGGAGGGTCATTGCTATCTTTGCTAGGGAAGGTCACCGCATGAAGGAAGATAAGTAATTGCTGCTATAGCCTGATAAATGTTAGATTGCATCTCTTAACTCATTCTAGAAGTGATAGGAGTCACCAAGCAGGCCTGTAGCTAGTGAGGAAGGATAGAAGCAATGACAAGATGCCAGGACACTACCTCAGGCCTGTGAGAAGGCTGTGAGCTGTCTGGAAAACATTTCCATGATCACCTGGGTCTGGGTTGTTGGTGGGGAGAATGTGTCACTGGATGAGGAAGAGTAGCTAGTGAGCTTGCAGCTTGTTAAGATGCAGCTAATGGGCAAGGGAGAAAGTAAGTGAAGGCTAGGAGCCTGCTAATAAGGTAAATGAAGCTGTCTGAGGGAGAGTATAGCTTAGAAGGTTTAAGATCGTAATGCAGGAGTGCAGCTGATGGATCCATCAAAGGTAACGCAAACTGGGTATTTAGTCTCTGAAACTGAGTCACTGGTCTCCAAAGGCTTGCCTCTGCACGGGTAAGGTAGCTGGATCTGTGCTGCGTCGCAGCGGTCCCTTCCAGGAGTTGCTTGGTAACAACCTGGACAAAACGAGTAGCGAAGTGACTGCTTGTATTTATGTATGTTGCTTCTGTAGTACAGCTGTGCTGTGTTTCTTGGGCAGTAACTCAGTCCATTAAGAGAAGCTATGTTAAACTGGTTTACCAACAGCTTGTTATATAAGGGGAGTTTCCAGATTTGGCATTCATTATCATTGCAATGCATTGCCAGTATGAGCTCAAAAAAAAAAAAAAAAAACCCACACGATTAGACAGACTAAAAATTCCTCAGATACTGCATTTAGATTTTTTTTCCACCAGTCTTTGTATATTAATAGATAAAGTTTTGTTCTAATACAGCCTCAAATGATATACTTTTCAATTAAAAAATGTTCAGATTAGCCAAGAACTTCTGTGAAGTGAATCTTGAAAAGTAGTACATTCTTTTCCAAGTGAGAAAAGCAGGTATTTAAGATGACAGTGTATATGAATACATTGGGATGTGCAAAGTCAAACTGTCACATTCAGCCAAAAGGGATGATGGCAAAATAATACAGGTAGTGTGTAGTAAATCTGTGCTTAACAGACTTTGAAAATGAGGGAGAATCATCTGAAATCAAGAGAGGGGAACCAGGAGAGAGCTGGTGGAGAGTTTGCATGAGTATATTCATATGTCATAGTATTTTCTCATCTGTCTTTATTCTACTAATACCGAGCATTTTAGTGCACATTTGTGAGTGGAGTGAGAATTACACAGCATCTGCTCCAATTTCTGGTTTTGAAAAAAGTTGTACAACAGTAGTTGCAGTTTGTCAGGTTACTTGTTTCCTCTGTGTTTTTGAAGAATGGAGTTTGTAATAGCTATGTATACACCAAAACAAATGAATTTTTAAGGACTTACACTATTTGCAAAGAAAAATTCAGAAGGAAATACTGAGGTGGGAATGGGGACCCTGGTTTTCCAGTTTCCTGCAAGTTCAACTCTGATGTCAGTGTCATCTTCAGATGATGTAAGTGGCTGGTTTTGTTTTGAAATTGGTACCTGCTTACTGGCAGCTTCTCAGAAAAATAATTCCTGTTGCTTTTTCAATATGAACTATAGCAAAGAGAATGTTTATTTTGGTGTCTTAAACTTGAGAGTCCTGAGATACGGTTCAGAAAATTGCCCAAGTAGTCCAAATGGAATACCTTGAGATTTTGAAAAGACCTAGAAGATTTGGTAAAGACAACTCTAGTAGTAATAACCTAAGGTGAGGCATATTCCATGCAAACCTGTTTGGACAGTATCTGATGCAATAACTTTTACATTATTAATAATCATTATTCATAGTTTCAGTAGGCTAAGCAAGAATGGGTCTGCATTTTACTGGATGCTTTATGTATGTGGAGCAACAGACAGTTTCTGCTCTCGGATCTCACCATACAAACAGGTGCCGGATATCATGCAGTGTCACGTAATGACAGCGTGTTGCAGGTTGGCCTTTTTTTTAGGAGGAGCTGAGCTGGAAATGAGAGTAAAAGGGGACAGGGAAAAGACAGAGGGTGAAAGAATATAAAATTAGGAGAATATGGGTGGAAAAAATAAGTTTGATACAAACATCTAATAGTGAGTACAAATTTCGACACTATTGTCTGAGTGATACCAAGACCCTGGTGCTGGAGTCCCTTGAGTGCTCCCATAAGTTGTTCTCAAACTGAAAGGCTGGCAGTTAGCTCGTTAATGCTTTTCTAGTGGCTCGCACAGTTGCAAGCAACCGTCATCCTGCAGGTAAGACCTTTGTGTAGGCGTGCACTTGCTCAGAATTTAAAGTTTCCTGTTAGTAAACCAGTTCTATCAGTAGTGAGACACCTTGATCAGCAAACAGTATCAGCCCTCCATCCAGCATTGCTCCCGTAGTCATTGACTGAGCCATCATCTTGTAATGCTGGTCAATTCTTTTCATGACAGGCAACCTTACAGTGATCGCTCAGAAAGGTGTTATCCTTCCTTGCCTGACAAGCCCTGAGTTTGGATTAGTCATCTACCGTATCCTTACGGCAATGCGTGCCTGGGCCTGTGGTACCTTCTTAGAAGGCACATGATTTTTGGCAGTCAGAAATATGCCATTAGTAGCACTTGGAATGAATTTCTGCTTGCTTTCTACATTGCCAGGATTCTAGAAAGAGTCATTTGTTTCTGGAATGAGTGATATGTTGGGGGTTTGGTTTTTTACTAAAATGAGTTTTCTTCACACTCAGCTGCAGCACACTGCTATAGAAATAAAGCAAAAAGTTGTTCAACGCCCCCTGCAATATCTGTTATTAATTGTGAAGCGTTTGATGATTGGCAGACACAGGAAGGCTGTGTGGGTTTTTCAGTTCCCCAATAAATCTAAGTTGTTTAAGCCTCCAACTGCAATAAATAGTTATTTCTCTTAAAAACAAATGACCAGTTTTTCTGATATTAACTGAACTTTATGCCTTCGGAAGATGCCTTGGAAACTCTCTGTATCCAAAGGGGAAAAGCAGAGTCTTTTGTTACCACTAATCATTCAAATGCTTAGGAATAGGAAAATCATTATGTAAATGCTCACTCAAGGTCTGCTCTAAAGCTCTGCGGTCAGTGTAGTCTTTCCATTGATTCAAAAGGCTTTGAATATGCTTAAAAATAAACCTTAGTGGATTAGGATGTATGGAAATTTCCAATAATTTCGAATTGATTCATAAAGCAGCATAATAGGTCACTGGAAGGTTTTTTTTTTTTTTTTTTAAGATGGTAGAATTGAGAGAGACTGCATAGTTTATTTGCCTTTTCAGCTCTGAGAATTCTAGGCATTTTCCTGGAATTAATAAATTTATTTATATATGTTACATTTTAAAAGGTTGCCAAAATAAAAAGTATTGGAGGATTGTCTTCTGGTGACTTTCACTATGAGGAAGCCATCCCTACCACCCAGATGAACAGTCCAGTTTCCAAGATCATCTGAGAGAAAGAGCAAAGACTTTCAGCAATTCTTCCCATTGTTTTAATTATTCATTATTCTACGAGTAGGACAAGTTTTCTTCACTTTTGAAATGAATTGTGATGCAAGGGCCAAACATGCAGGGAAGTTATGCCTCTGTGCTAGCTGTTCCATCCTCTTTGAAACCCTCATGCTGTAGCATTGTAACTGGATTGATGCTGTGGGGGGTTCTGCAGACAGTAGCTTCCCATAAAACCTTTTTTAAAATCCTTTTGTGGTTCTTTACTGGGCTTTGGAAGAGATTCTGCAGAAAATCTCCTTTTTCTTCTGGCAGGTTTTACTTTCCCTTGAGCTTGCCCATGTTCTACCCTTCCCTAAGGAAGCTTCAGCTAAGGAGAAGAAATGCTGGAGAAATCTCCACAAGATCAAGGCTGGAGGCCTTTCATGGAATAGCTCAAATTACTGTGCTGCAGATTTAGGATTTATCTGGTATAAATTACACATAAGGATGGCTTTTATTGTCAAGGTTCTGATAAGTTCTGTTTGGCTACAGAAGAGAGGTATAAAATGCTTTTGCTCTTTTGCTCTTATTAAGGAGTAACCCATGCTACAAAGGCAATGAAATTGGGGAAAATCTTATGGTTTTCATTTTATGGTTCTTACTTTCTTGGCTGCCTCTGTTTGAAGGTAAGCCTGTCTGCCATGTTAGCAGTTAAAAAAAATCTAAATCAGTCATTGGCTATTGAAGTAGATGGGAAACATCTACGCCAATTCAAAGACCTTATTCTGCATCTTAGAGAAAAGTACCTCCTTGCGATCTGTGAAGTGTAGGCAAGCAGCTATTGAGGTAATTTGCTGAATAGTCTTAAGCAAACTGGCAGTTGGCAGAGAACATCTGGTGCAATTACATTTTGCATCAGAAGCGTGGGGAAAATACATCCAATGTTCAAACTTGTGTTTATTTCTTCCTTCAGCCCTAATCCAGCCTTCTCTTCTGCACCTACTCAAAGTAGGATGTTTTCACCGAGAATGCCAGTAGTTATCTGTTCACTGTTAGCAGAGTAGAATGAAGAGTCAGACGAGCAACGTCCTCCACTTTAGCTGCCCTTTGTTTCCTCCAAGGGGGGATGCAGACCCTACCTTGCCAATTATGCTGAAAGGCAAAATTTCACTGCTGACCTGGTATGCTTTTGGGAAGTCTTGAGTCTTTCTAGACAAGAGACTTCTCTTAGTGTCTAAACACATAGCACCGTAGCTCTGGATTGATTAGCTATTTCAATAATTTTCATAAGAATCCACTCTCCTCAATTTTTAATGATTTCACTGATGAAACAATTAGGATGTAACATCAATTTGTGCCTTCATCACTCTGAGGAAAATTTAATGAAAATAAAGACAAACTAAAATGATAGTTTCTATTTCCAATATGTCTTCAGAGAATAAACTACACAAGAAACTCTACTTACCTACTTAATCTGTCAGTGCTAATACCGGGTAGTTACACAGCATGCGATTTTCTTCAAGAAGCCCAGCTCAATCCTGTGAAGGCCACGTGCAGTTTTAAAGGAGCAGGTAGAAGGCGAGTATCCCTCTATGAACCAAAAGCTAGTATCTTGCTGCCAAGTGGTTCTGCATACTTTCTTCCTACTTTTGTAGATTTGACAGGGAAAATGCTAGCAACATGCTTAAAATTTGCAGCGAAGAAATCCCAGCACCTTATGTTTTAAAGACTAGGTAAGCAGTTATATATATGTAGAGAGAGATTTGAGAGACAAACAATGGCTGTAGCTCACTTTCGGGGTATAAGTGGGTGAGGGCTGTAGGGATCACTGTTCAGTGAACAGTACCGTCTATTTCACCTGAGCTTTAAAATGCCTTTCAGAATATTTTGCTTTTGTTTTCTTTCTTTTTTTTTTTTATAAAACAGTTTTCATGTGTAAGAAGTACTTTTTTATTCCCCCAAGTAGAGCTTTGAGTGGTGTGGTGAAAGGTCCTCATTGTTGCCTACTTGCCCTATATAGAGAGAGGCTATCCCCACTCAGCGTCCTGAAAAATAGGGCTTCTGCTTCTGCAGGCACGTAGCCGGGGTAGATACCACTGTGGTGGTTACAGTACTTTCAGACCAGAACTGTCTGAAGTCCAGCTGTTTTGAAGGCAAAAAAAAAAAAAAGAAAAAAAAACCACTCAGGTTTGTCTGTGCCCAGTCATGTACCCAGGTCCTTCACTTTATGGTTAATTCTCTTATATTGCCTGATGGCATTTGTAATGAAAAACAGTTATTTTGAAGTAAGAACTAATAGAAACCATTGCAAGAACTGGAACAGTAACAATAGTGCCTCAACTGACCATCATTTCTCTTTCAAAATCCAAACAGTTTATGTTTCGTTCTGCTGTGCCTCCAAAATTTATTTCACTCCAGTAAGTATTATGCAAATAAAAATTTCCACTAATAAAATGCACATGGATATCTGAAATGCAAAACGTACGTAAATCGCCATGTGTCAGTTGAGGCACAGGAGCTCTGTGTATGGTCTGCGCACATGCAAGTAACTCAAATCAGCTTACCCTTGAGATTGTCAGCTTGGCTCAGTTGTTGGTTGTAGTCCTGTCTTGGAGGTCGCCCCTTTCCACAGCAAAACTAGCTGAACAGCACGTGTGCCCGCACCTTAGCTGCGAAATTTAAGCTAAACTAATGGACTTCACACTGAAGCTGTTGAGACACTGACTGTTCTCTTCCTTCAGCTTCAGCATGAGCATGGCAACCACAAATATGGGGTAGTAACTCCTTAGGTTATTGCAGGAAGACATAATAAGCTCAGTTATTAATGCCCTAACAATCAACAGTAACTCCATCTCAGCTGGTGCGTGATATCCGATACCCGCGTGCCCATTTATTCCTATGCCTGTGGCCTTTGTAGTATGTGAGGGCATCAATCTTTTAAGCACAGCTTGTGAAGAACTTTGCTGCGTAGATTGTCTTTGTAACGGCTGTGAGACTACTGGTGGAAGCAAGGTGACGCATAGACTCGTGTTTACAGGATTTTGGCCAAAATGTCTTAGAAAGGCTACTAAAGCTCACACTCCTCAGCTTTCTCTTCATGACTTTTCAGTCTTGAAGGCACTTAATAGTGTGCATACTGAAAAACAATGTATGTTGTTGCTATTGTTAAACATTCTGTAAATATAGACAAGACATTTTTTCTTCCCTTGTAAGGGTTTAAAAGAGCTAAGAGCATCTGCCAGATTCAGAAGGAGGTGTATTTTGTTGGTATGGCTAAGATGAGCTCAGATCGAGATGAGCCAAAGTATGACTATTTCTTCAGCTGAAAACAGGAGTGAGTGGATTGGATACATAGTGTGTCTATGTGGCACAAAAATGATATGTAAATTCCTTTCTTGCTTAAATTACAATTCTATAAAATTTGAAATGCCTTCAAGCCCTTGCAGTATCGAGGCTGAGCCTAATCGCTTCAGTATCAGCACTCGATCACATGAATTCTCTGGCTTCTGTAATACAATTCCTGATTTACTTCAAGAGATCAAAATCAAGGCCACTGCAGCTCCATTTTATTACTTCACTTATAATATCTTGTATGTTGTTTATTAAATTGCCAGCTAACCCTACAAAGGCAATACCAGCCTGTGTAACTGAGCTAGCTATATTTTACATCTGTGGATTCTGTACCTTGCTGAATAGCTCTCCAGTCACAGAATTTCCAGTAAAAAAATAAAAAAAAAGCCAGCTTGATGTATTTTCAGTGAAGAACACTGAAGTTATTCTACCACTGGGTATTATGTAGGATTAAACAGCTGGTGTCTAAGTTTACCTGACTGAATTTACTAAATTGGAAATGAAAGTATTAATGCAGCCTCTTCTTCCAGCAGAACCGAATGCTGGGCCGTGCGGAGCAGCTGGAGAACAGCAAAGTCTCCAGTCAGTAGCACGCTTCACAAAATGAACATCTGTCCTGGCCCGAGTCAGGCCCTGAAGGGAATGTCTACATGCTCTTCTGCAGGAAGGCTTAGGCTTTCTCTGCCCACATCCCAGGCAGGTGCAAGCTCCAGGCTGGAGAGAAGCTGAGCAGCCATGTCAGGGCGGCAGCGAGCCTGAGTTAATGCTGTCGGCCTCTCGGCAGGATTACGAGATCAGGCTGGGCACTCCGCTGATGAGGACGACACTCCTGGCTCAGAGTGGCTCGTGTCCAGGAGGTACAGCTCAGCAGAACCACTTTGCAGAATAGTGAGACGGCCAAAGTACCGCCTGGCCTAAGCATCTCGCTTCCCACCCCCCAGCAGACTGTAAATCTGATTCTTAGGTGTTTAATTCGCCCCATTTATTTCACAGTCATCATAGGCACCTAACTCAGCACAGTGAACAACAGCATTTCATTTTGCCGTTAGGTATGGCATTATTAAGTGTTACAATATCCGAGCCCCTTTTTTGACATGGCACTAAATATCTATGTGTTATTTTGGATCTTCCCTCAGGACCAGAATTTGATTATTTTTTTTTTTAATCATATTTGATTAAGAAACATTTGTTCAGGGGTCTATTAATCTCTCTACAGCTGACACTCAAGCCCGTCTGTGCAGCAATTTGTTACAATGCCACTAAACCTGGCACTTTAATTATAGGATGCCAGCTCTTGATTCTCTGTTATAAAGTGAATATAGAGTCATCACTGGTTTCTATTTTTGCATGAAAATGATTCACAACATAGCATGTACTGTACTACAAAAGGGATGGAAGAAAATAGTTCCATGATACATGTGAGGAGATAGAAGCAACGGCTTGCTGCTGTGATTCGCACATGTACTGCCCAGGCATTCCAAAAATGGCTTTCTTCACAATTAGCTACAAAAATCTGTACACCATAAAAGGAAAACCATCGGTCTAATAGCAGGCAATTCGGCTGGCTGCTTGGACTCAAGGAAGGTGATAATTCAAAACGGGGTGAAACGTCAAAACTTACTGGACATTTACTCATGATTAACTTCACTATCAGGCAGCCTAAGGTGCCAGTCTTTGCTCTTGAACAGAAAACACATGCTGTGCTTCAAAAATCAGTATGGTCCAAAGAGACCTGATCACTGCTATTTATTAACAGTTTGACTATAGCACCGTCGTCCTGTATGCAGCCCCTTGTTGAGCCCAGGGGCACGTAAAGAACGGCTGAACTGCAGCCCTGCTACTCTGGGAGCTCAGGGGCTGCTGCCCACGTATTCCCAGTGGAACACGCTTGGCAGAAAGAAGGCAGTGAGTAGGCTGAGCCCTGGCAGATTGCTCTTCCCCAGCACAACTGAAAAGTGAAAACAACACTGCTGAGAGCGCTCAGCTGGCTGTCATCTGAAATATGAAAATGTGGGTGTTGCTTCCCTCAGCACTTCTGCATTCTTGGGACCCCCCTCACGCTTGGCGTAACCAGGTGTGTTTCAAGGACATGCTCCTTGCAAGGATTTTCGTGAGCTCCAAGGACCTGTCATTTTTGACTAGGAGAAGTTTGCAGTAGCTGGAGATGGGGTGAACTCCAGCTAAAGCTGACGACTCCCCTATCATAAATTATAAGCGGGGTGTTTATTAACACATGCCTCCCAAGAGCCTTTGAGATGTACTTGTGAATGACTCTGGGAAAATATATGCACAAATGTAAGTATAGAAGCTCCTAGTGGAAAAGGCAATTTATGCTAATTCACTTTATTTTTAAAACCAGAATCAGCAACAATAATGCTTGTGTACGTTTTGTCCTTTGCCTGTCAGGAATTTGTGGTTAACTCAGCCACGGTCTTGGCTGTATTTCTTACAGTAGAAAGGCCCTTTTCCCTTCTGGGGCTGAATCTGTTTGGCAGTCAACAATCTCAAGGCATCATTCCTTTCTAGATATTGGGATGGAAATGAGAATAGGGTTTTTATCCTGCAAGGCAGATTATCTATGATTATCTCTCACATCTAGAGCTCCAGAAGGAATGGTATCTTTAAGAAATAAAATAAACATCAGTACAGTTCATCAGTGTTCATCTGAAAGTATAGCAAAGGATTGTATTAATACAAATTATCATGAGGCAGACTGTCTCAGTTAAGTAAATGCTAAACTTTTATTTGAAAATCCTTGAGGATCTCATTAACTGCTCTGTGCCAGGTGGCCTGTTGTGGTAGGAGAGCCATTCTGAGTAAACAGCAACTTCTTAAATGAGTTACAGGTACTGCTGTTTTACCATAATTTGCAACAAGTGATCTGTAACGCTCTTTGAAATTGCACTTCCAGCCTTGGAATTTCAGCCCGAACCTGGTACGCTTTACTGACAGATTAGATCTGTTTGGCTGCTGTTTCGGAGAACAGCTTTACACTTTCTCCTTACTTTGCTATGTGATTGTTCTGTGCCAGAAACCTTCTCAGCTGACCTCAAGCTAGCAACTAGTTATAAATGGCATCCATACGGAGGTTTTTGGTTGTATACCCGAAGTAATCTCGTAAGCAACTGCTCCCCTTCTAAATCTCATCATAGTAGCGATGACACAAACGATGCACTAGTGCAGTGCCACTGTCTGTGGGGGCTAGCTTTTCAATTTCATAAATGCATATCAACATCCTGTGAATGGCTTAAAATATAGTTGCGCTCAGGAAAAGGATTTTGTAAAAGCAATGGCTCTGTGTTCTATATTAATTCTGAATTATAAACATAACAATATACACAAGTCCTACTTTCCGGTTGTTTTTTTTTTTTTATCCTTGTATTAACTGCAGGAGAAAGCTCCGTGCTATTAACAGTCACATGTCTACTGCTGAATGTCAGCTTCTCCACATATAAGAATACTTTTTTTGTCACTTCATTTTATATTGCCAATGTTCAGTTCATTAAAAAAAAAAAAAGTCTTCTAACAGTCATGATCCTGACGGTTTGTGACTGTCAGGATTAAGGACTCCTGTTTGTTTCTGGGGTCCTCAAACCTCCTGACCATGCTAGGAAATGTTTTTGCCATTAATCATCTTTGCTCAAGTAATCATCCCCAAATCAAATTCGCTAATCTCATGCATGAAGGGCCCAACCTTTTATTAGCCTTTATCCAGGGAAGTTGCAACACTTCTTGTTTTAGCTCAGCGAGAAGGATCTCAGGCCTCCACTAACAGCTCGGTTATGCTTTTCCCCTTCCCTGCTGCTAACCGCTAGCCTAACCTGTCTCTGAAGCTGCCTTAGAGCTTCAGGGAGTCAGAACTGGTACGGCCGCAGAGACACACTCTCCACCATCACAGCAGGCTACGGGCTCGATCTCTCGCGTTTAGCACCCCTTCCCCTCCCCGTAGTCCAGCTGTGGTTGTCATGAGGCGTCTGCCTCCAGCACTCTCATCTACTTCTGCAAAGCTTTGATGTTTGTTTCGCCTCACAGTGCTCGGACACTGCAGTATTTGTCTTACCACTTCAGGAACATGCTGGCTTGTTTTGGATTATGTCCACGGCTGTCTTCCCCTGGTAGCTCAGCCGCTTGCATTCCCTAGCGCACCAGAAGCTTGTGCTTTGCTGATGTCCCAGTATTTCCCCAAGGGTTCCTGTTATTGGTGCTGGAAAACCTTTTTACTCTTCCTTGTTTGTAAAAGCAGAAAGTAATTCCCCCCCTCCTTGCAATGCTTGACCAATTGGTCTTTTCTTTGACAGAAGGGGAAAACACATCAATATTTTCAGAGCCATTCCCATGTGGCATAACAACCTCCAGCCAAAAGGATTTGTTCATATCTTCCTCTGACCGGGATATTCAGATCTGCCAGATGTATATAGGAATGTCTCTGCAAGCACACAAGAGACATGGCAAGCCTTTCCACTTCTCTGGGACAAATCTGTTTCAATCAGTGGCCACGGGGAGTGGTGTTAAGCTGCTTGTACCCCGTTTCTTTTTCTCTTTTGAGGCATGCGTAGTAGCTATTATTAATCACCTGCAATTGAATCCTTGCCCTAGAAGAATAACCTCTCAATGAAGCAGTTGCAGAATGAGAGTGGCAGAATTTGTAATGACAGGGTGCGCACATGCTGGCTAGTTTGTAGGTTGGCACATCCTCTACTACCACAGCCATCTGAGGTCAAAATTCTTGAAGAGCTAAGAGAAATCTATTAATATCATTCTAAGTACTGTCGGTAAGATCCAGGTAAGAAGATCCTCAAGAAGGTATCTTTAGAGAAGAAAAATTACTTATTTCCCATCCGTATTATGAAAACTAACAATCCACTTTTTTGGGTAGACTTTAAATGGTCAGAGGCCAGTATCGGTGTGGTTTATCTGCTGTGCGTGTAGCAGTAACTGTGTGTACGTGAGATCTGCTGAAACTCCGTTCTGTTTTGTAGCGCCGACTTTTCAGAATGCATTTCATTCATAAACCTGCTTTTCTTTCTCATCTGCCACCTCTGCCATGCTTTTCCCACACTGCTCGTTCATTTTACCTCTTCTCTAGCTTGTCCATAGTGTTGTACTTAGCTTACCACTCATTTTTATTTCAAACATACCAACTACAATCCATCTGATCTCTTAGTCTAA
Source organism: Chauna torquata (assembly GCA_013399475.1). Lineage (NCBI taxonomy): Eukaryota > Metazoa > Chordata > Aves > Anseriformes > Anhimidae > Chauna > Chauna torquata. The sequence goes on along the minus strand of VXAL01019439.1, from coordinate 111,617 downwards.
ATCATTGACGTGAGAAAAAATTATAACACGAAAGCTAGGGAAAATGTTGCTAAAGTTTAAGAATAAATCCAGTAAGCTCCCTTCTTTTGTAATAATTTCTTGTATTTTCTATTTACTATTTGTCAAAAGGTTGTTATGCAGTCTTTAGGATATGGGAGTCTAAGCTTCCCGTACTAGATGACAGGAGTATTTGATGGTGCATTCAGATATTCAGGCTGATGAAGGCTAATTCTTTGTTAGACTGCAAAGAAAAGGCATCATGCAGTTTTTTGCTGTGCATCTCGTGACATTTTAGATTTAAATGGGGCTTACGTGGTTCATGAATTGGCCTTAAATCATCTACATGCTGTCACTAAGTATTTTCTTAACAGCTGTTCTTTCCTTTGGTTAATTACTTATGAAATGCCAAAATGTGATGGCTGAGTGAAATGTCCTGTTATCTGAACAAACCTTAACTTCACAATCTTTTTCCGTAGACAAACAAAATGAAGTACTACATGAAAAATCATGAGATGTTCTGACTGCACAAAAGCTTCATTTTTATGCCTGACTAAACCTGACAATCAAAAATAAAGGAGAGGGGAGGTGAGAATTAATAAATATACATTACCCTGCCTAATGATTATGAACAGGCTTAGGCTGGACCACAGCTGTTAAAGACCAAGGTTTTATTTCTGGAGACAAATATGAAATCCTTTTATGGAAGATTGTAATTCAAAATTGACTAGTGGAAATTGGTTTGGTTTGGCTTGGTTTGGTCCAGTTTGGTTGTTTTTTTTTTTTGTTTGTTTGTTTGTTTTGTTTTGTTTTTTTAAATCAGGTATTCCAAAATTCACTTGGTTTGTACAGCAAAATGTATGTTTTCATTCAAGATGGGATTCATAACCTGAAACTTCTGGAGAAGCAGGCTCAGCTGTTATCATTGATCAACATCACCCACATTTCCTATGGCTAGAAACTATTATTTGGTTTTGGTGTGGCGCAGAACTGAGGACTGAATAATCTATTCAAAAATGTAGGCTCCAGCTCATTTCTCAGTGAAAAATAACATGACTATTAGAAAGAAACATAAATACAAAGAAAATGAATTACATAATCTGCGGGGCTATTTTAATGTCTGTGTTTTTCCTCTCCACAGAGTTGCTATATATATATTTTTAATGGCTGAGATCGACTTCCACATGTAACTGGGAGTGCCTTTTCTGGATTGCTTTTGATTACAAAAAAATCTCACATTTGGGCTTAAAATGAAATGGGGACTTGTAGAGGAAAACATGAGTTACGGAGTAGTTTACTGTGGCATCTAAGTTTGCAGACTGGTGATATAGATAGGACTTTAATTTCATTTCAGGAGGATCTTTCTTAATTAGTACTCCTATTCATTCTCCTTTCAGTGTGTAATAAAAGGAGATCTTGAAGTAATGTGTGAGTGTTTTACCCTGGAGTCTAACAAGTCTAATAAAATAAAGCCTTTAATGTGATGCTGGCAAAAAAAAAAAAGTAGGGTGAGAATCTGCTATACATACAAAAGTACTTTAGCCCAACAACGTGAGTCTATATTTACTTTATATTTTGCATTAATTTGTGTGAATGGTGAGCAGGAATCAGAAAAGCTCACGAATGAAAGACCTGTTTGTAGCTCTGCTCTGAAAGGTGTGTATCTCATTTGCGCAGCAAAAGCCTACTGGTTAAAAAGCTATAAAGAAGCAAGCAGAAAAATCTTGCTGAGCCACACGGCCGCTCTCGCTGGTCAGCGGGCAAAGGCAGGAGGAGTATGTTCAAAAAAGGATGGCAGGCAGCATCTTGCTCTGAGGCCTGTGCCAGCACGCATCTCCGTACTCTGGGACTCTGGTATCTCGCACAATGTGAGGATGACTCCGGGCAGGGGAACAGAAAGCAAGTAATATCAAATGCTCTATAGCTCTGCCGTTCACAACACCGAGGAGGGAAAACTGAGACAAAGGGTTGTTGCCCACGGTGCTGCGAGCAGTTGTGTTTTACTTGGATCCTGTGTAAAAACGTGAACTTATTTATCAGTCTTTTGTTACTCCTTTCCTCCAAACTGCTTTACTTGTTAGAAGTATGGCCTATCATGGGAGTCCACGGAAGGCGTTTTGTTTTCCAGTATCCTGAGCAAGTGTTTAAACTGGTAACAAAGGAAATCTTACTCCTTTTTGTTGCTAATTATACCTCAGAAAACAGTTGCATCTACTGCTTATCAGTAGCAAGTTCTATGCAATCTGAATGCAGTATAAACAATGATGAAATATTTCAAAATTACTTGATACAGATGCACTGGCAGGTAATGGCGTTCTCAGCTTCTTGTTTACATTACAGCATCCATATGTAATGCTTGGTAATGTATTTGCTGTGGCATTGGCACGATTATCTGCATCAGTTAAAACGAGTGTTGATTTATAATCAACTGTGATTGGAATACTGTTCCAAGGCATTGAATTATTCACAACAAGAAATGTGCTGTTAATCAATCCAAGTGACTAAAGGACAGTTTTTTTAAAAAAATATTTAGCTACCTAGAGATGCTAATGATGTATTTAGGTATTTTTTTTAAATCACGGCACACTGTGAGCAACGACATTTCTTCAAAAATCCCTGCTTTTTCTGGAACTATTACTTACAAGTAGTTTCTTCTTTGAAATTGCTTGCATCAATGAATGTGCTATAAGTAGTATGGAGGGCTCAAAAATTGAGATGTTTTTTGTAGAGAGCTAATTGGAAATTAAACAGTCCCCAGAACTGAGAAATAATTATCTCCCTTTAATTCTAAAAATAATAATTTGGCATATACACATCAGAAATTTTTTCCTCGGTTACATGCTCGTACTATTGGCTGTGCCAAGGAAGTGCTGGATGTGTAGCATGCTGTAAAGCCAGGCTGCTAGAAACTGAATGTGCTACACAAAAAACTCTTAATCAACATCAGTGCTCATTCCGTATTGCTTGACTGGGGCCATCTTGTAGTTGCTAAGAGCTATTAGGAATGCTGTTTGTTGAAAAACCCAAGTAGCAACAAGCAAAATTTCAGTGCATCAAGATGATTCACATCACAGCTATTGATGCTCAAAATATTGTGAGCTGCATATGTTAAAGAATACATTTTAAGGGCATTTATCTCACCCCAAATGGCTTTTACTGTTGATGGGCTACATAAGGTCCGTGAGTCGCCCAGGACACTTAATCACTGTGACTAATAAAGGGAGAAAACCGCTCCCCATGGAAGCAATTGGGTAATGTTGATTTCAGGTCCTTACCCGAGCCCACTCTTTTCCATGATGAGAGGGCTATCTCCTAGTATCTCTGCCTCACGAATAACCCCGGTGGTTTCATTGTGAATGGAATATGAGATATTGTGAAATCCTAACTCCACCAGAGACAATGGTGAAACACCCATTGTGCTCAGCGAGGACAAGATTTCACCTGCAAAGTCTAGCTCTGCCCAACTCTGCCAGCTGGGCGATGAGAGTCGTGGGGCCAGCGTGCTCGTACGTCCTCACCGAGCACGCAGGGTGAAACGCTTCCCAGCCAGGCTGCTGTCAGTCTTCAGCACAGAGGTACTTGTTAACGTCTTTGAGTTTCAGGTGCTTTTTATTGTCTAATGCAATCTAGCTTTTGTATAGCTTAGGCGGAATCCTGCTCTCAACCAAGTATTTCCAAGAAGTCAGTGGGAGCTCCAACCCCCCCTTCGGTTCAGGCAGGATGGGGTTGTCAAAGCGAAGCTCACAACTTGCAGGCCACTGCACGGAAATGCACAGAAGTGCCAAGCTCTGCGTAGCTGACTTTTCCGTGTATAGTAAGGGAGGCTGCGTGTGCTGAGGACGCCTGGGAGGGCTCGCGTTAATTTGGCAGAGCAACACTGTGCAGGATTGCTGCTGCAGCTCACTTGTAGTGTTGTGGCTCAGCTGGTTTTATTCACAGCAGAAATGTACTTGTCTGGGCAGCAAGGCAGGAGCTACACGAGAAACTCTGAGTTCAACAGACTTAGGAACCTGAAGTTGCTGCTGCGTTTGGGCACAGAAATCCCTGAGTAAATTTAATTCAGATTTCAGTCCTAGCTGGGGTTGTTCATCCCCTCTGCAAAGGAAGTCACCTTATTTAGGTATTCAGAGCGGTTTTAGAATGCTAATATTAGATCCCCAGGTTTGAAAACTTTGACCTCAGGTTTTATTTAGGATGTTGGATTTTCATGCAAATTGCAGCACAGAGGGAAAAAAAATGTAACATCTGGTCTGTTTTTATAGCTTCCTCTCTAATATATGGTGGCAAATCCATTTAACTAAGCTGTACAACATCGTCGCTTCTGCTTAATTATAAATCTCATGCATATCATTTTGGTTTTCGAAAATGAATATGGATAAACAGACTTACCTCTAATCTATATTGATCTCTATCAAGAGATGAACAGATGATGAACTTAAACCGTCCAGTTCTATTCCAGTGTATTTCCCATCTGTACGGAAATGGAAAAATATTTACTGTAATTAAGAACAAACACTTCAAGTAAATGATTATAGTAATAAGAAAAAAATCACGTGTGAGAAAATGTTATTGCAGATTGCCAAAGTCAGCTGACACCAGAATATGGAGGGCAGGAAATATGCTTGTCAGTTTGAGGAATGGGTTCTGTTCTTCTCTTGGCAAAATGCATAAAGGTGAGCACGTTGCTTAATAGCTACGTGCTTCAGTTTTGTCGCCACTTAAAGGGGGATAATAGCTCTCTAAAATAGGTCTGAGAACATTTTAAAGGCAGCTGGTTTGTTTTTATCCTGACACTGTATTAGTCAGAAAAAACAAAGTCACACATCTTCCAGGTCTACCACTAAATTGGGAATGACACGCAACTAGATTGCTGGAGAAGTGATAAAATTTGAACACATGGCATGCTGCTATGAGAGGCAACGTGGCAAACAGCACCTATCATAAACTGCAAAGGCCAAGAGTGCATCAACCTTCATTCCATGTGGGAAGAACCTCACTGGCTTAGATCTGTAAATATCACAACATCTTGAAGTGGTACCTTGAAACTCGTGTCTGCCAGGAAAGCACTGGGTGCAGTTAGTGGACCAAGAATTCCCTGCCAGGATCAGGGAATTTCAGTTGCACGGCAGTATGTGACTCGGTTGGCACTTGTGATTCCTGTAATCCGTCACTCCCCTCTGCCTGGGTTTGGAGAAAAACAGGTCTCTATTTCTTCTGCTTTCTACTTAGCATCACTTGCCTGATACAATTTGTCTATGGCTAGGTTAACAGTTGGACTAGATGATCTTAGAGGTCTTTTCTGACCTAAATGATTCTATGAGTCTATGACTCTATCACCTTCTACATAAGGTATCTTAAATCCATACAACTTGGTTAACATGAAAACTATAAGGATATACATCAAGAGACGTCAAACCTTGGTGACAAAGGACTGGGTCTACTTGGACATGGTGAAAAGGAAGTATAAATGAGGAGGGAGGCTGTTTTCAGTTTAGCCAAGCATAAGCATTATGAAGACTTTCCTTATCAACTATTACTTAAATTCTCACAGGTGTCTGGATATTCAAGCTAGCTCTGGGGCCAGCTAGCACATGCTGTACACTGCACATCTGAATATCCCTTCCATTCTTTAGAAAACTACAAAATGCAACACAATGGTTCTTTCTCTGGAGACAAAAATGATCACAGTACATTTATTTTGTCCTTGGAGAAGAAAATACATACACATTTTTGTTTTCTTTTTAATTCCTGTAGCTGCTGAAGCAATGTCCTATTCCAATGACACTGTTTTACGCTCCTATAAAATTCAAAATAACATGAAAAATATTTACCAATATCGATGTAGGAATGTTATATGTAAGACTTCACACATTTAAAGCCAAGCAGTTTAAAAACAAAAGAAGGCCCAAACTCTAGCAGTTTTATTGTCTGGCCCCGATTCAGGATTGTACCACTGATTTGTGCTTGCTTACTTGCATTGCTTTTCAGCTTGGATAATACCAATTAGATGGTTTATGATTATTTCAGATTGAATTTCACCCCAGGCTCCCTCTGCACTAGCACAGCTCTTCAGTGGTTGAGTGGTTGCAAATCCTGTGGGGAGAAAGTTTATTTCTTTGTTGGAAGATGAAATTTCTTTTGGAATTCGTTTAAATTGCTGGTGCCTGATGATGGATCCCAGTACTTACCACGGACTCATTAGCGCGTAGGCCCTGGTGTTGTACCAAGTGCCTTGGCAAACCCCTGCTCTGGCTTGGAAATCCTCTCAATGCCAAAGAACTAAACCCTGGCCCCACTGAGTGCCAAGAGTGAGGAACACATAAAAGAAAATAAGTTACAAAATATAAATAACTGATATAAGAGTTTGGCCTTACTGAATTAGCCAAGACCCTGGGAACCCCAAATTGGTGCGTGGTGCCCATACAGAAGGTGACTTGCTGTGTGCCCTCAAGCACACCGTGCTCCATGGCCTGGCCGCTGCCTCTGCAAAGGAGATAACATATGATTGCTTGCTTTTTTAAAGCAGTGTTCCCAAGGATGGTGGGAAATAAAAATTATTTGTTGCTCTGGTCTTGTTTCTGCTAGAAACTACCAGATGAGACAGGGACACTAAGAACAGAGTCCAGAAGGGGAGTTGCAGTGTGTGGACTCAGCATGAGCTTTATCACAAAATTACAAAATACTGATTTCTGACCTTCTTTCAAAACTGCACTGCTCTGGCTCCGGGGCTGGGAGCGAGGACGTGTGTGGCTGAGCGACCGGCCTCAGAGGAGCCAGTCAGGGGGCGATGCAGCCCGGCTGGCTCGGGGGGACAGAAACTCCCCAGCAGCCGTTGGTGCCGCACGAGCATCACAGCTCAGGGACACAGCAGGAAGGTACTTTTTAGGAAATCTACATTTAGCTGTGAGTAGACCAGCCATGGTGCAATGCACTGTTAAGAACAAGACAGAAAACAGTGGGTCTTTCTGAACAAATGAAATTCTTGGACAGAGTTTCCACCTTTCCACCATTTCTCTTTTTGGGTTGCTGCGTGTAAGCAGCAGTGCTGTGTATTTTCAGTAACGTGCATGCAGCAGCCCATGAAATGCCTGCAGTAACGAGGCAGCTGTGCAGTGACCAGGACAGCCGAGTGCTTTCTCAGGGCCCAAAGCAAATGAAACGGTAACCCACTCCTCCTCACCCTGCAGTCATTGCCTTCCTTTTCCTCTCCCTGGAGGTCCCGCTCTGCACTCCTTGCATTTGTTAACAACTAAATTTGGTCCATGGCAGCTGCAAGCTACTGAAACAGGCTGGAAGGAAAGGGGTGAAGCACATCATGGGATGGTCCCAGGGGTACCTACACTCTTTCACTGGGTTTGCCAATGGCCAACCTATCCGTCACCTCAACTCTCATCCTGTGTCTCATACCTAGCCCTTGACTTTGCAGAGATTTATGCCTGTACTTCCCTCTGAGTCAACGGACTGAAAACAATTGGATTGAATATGCTTGTAAATGTGTAAAATCTGGGGATTTTCCTGCACCTCTTTTCTGAGATTTCCATTACTGCAGGCAGCGGGGCTCAGCAGTGCACTCAGGGGAGCCGAAGAGGAATGGTGACCACAGCAAGTAAATCTTCCCACAGTTTGGGTTCCCTACTCATACATAGAGATAATGACACTCTTTTCCTTTTAAGACTACTTCTAAGATCTCTGGGTGAAAACGGCTATTCAAAGGCATTAATTGCTAGTGAACATGGCTCAAACATGGCCATGTTAGTAATACATGGCACAAAACGGTTCGGCTCTTGTTCGGAGCTTTCGGGGATTTTCGCAACACTATTTGTAAAGGAAGTCCTTTTCTAACAGTCCTATTCTGGGAGTTCTCTGTTTGCTCCTCCCTCCTTTATCTGGTATTTCTTGTTTTCCATTTGTGCAGGAAACACCAGGGCCTGGAAGCTGTACGCCCACGTGGTGGTTTCCAAAGCAGCCCTGAACTACTGCTAGCGTGGGTCATGAGCACAGCACCTTCAACACACAACCTACTGCAAGGACTACGAGGGGGAAGGCAACGTCCTCTCTCTCCGGGCACGATTTCCCACCCTGCTGGACTTGCCGTTTACCACCTACCTGTCTATCCAAAACAGCGGCATTGGAGGGTCCGTGTGGCCGCAGCGTGGCTGGGTGGGTGCCCTCCCTGGTGGGCAGGGGTCGGGGGCTGCCGGGGGGGACAGCCCTGGCCAGACCTGTGCAGTGGTTGCTCCACGAGGCACGACAAGCTGGAGGGACATGGGGAACGGGACTAGAGAGGGAGAAACCACGATTAGGTAAATGTTAACCAGAAAAGAAGGCTCTAAAAGTAAGAGAATGTCCCCATTGATAGTAACAAAAGAAGGCCCAAACTCTAGCAGTTTTATTGTCTGGCCCCGATTCAGGATTGTACCAAGGTCAATGAATAATTTAAAGTATTGACTTCAATGGGAATACTTGTGCTGTGAGGGCTGTGCATGCGTTGAGTATCTTTGGAGTTGGGCTCTGGTGGGAGTGGCACTCTCCATGCTAGTTAAGGTCGCTGAAGTATTTTTAATTCTATTTTTGCTCCTTCTTTGGCACTTACAATTGCTTACAAGGTTCTGAAACTTTGTGTATTGAGCCGAACTCTTCCAGATGGTTTCCTTTTGAAAATGGTTTCATGCATGTGGGTTTGGGGAAAACCAGTTCAGCTATTTTAAGTGAGGAATGGCCTTTATTTCCATATTCTGGCTTTAAAGTTTCAGAAATGCTTTCAAACCCAAACTCATTCTCAATTAAAGGCCAGCCTTGCGTGGTGCAAGGACCCTCTTTCCTGAGACCCCTAAGACTGAACACTTCATAGGGGTGCAAAGTTTACTTTTTGTTTGTTTGTTTTTAGTCATTTTCTTGAAGGAGTCTTAAAAATACATAATGAATTGTTCATAAAATTATATCTGTGTGCTGTGTTTCCAGGGTGGGTGAAGTTTTGTGTTTCTGCCTAGCTGAATGAAATAAATAACTGGGCCTGAACACTACAAGCAAAGTGGGACATATTCAAAGGAAACTGTATAATCTTCCTAAAATGAAATATGTAAGCTCACAGTGCATTAGATTAATCACTGTTGCTCTTGCTGAAATTCAATGTTACATCTATGTAATTTCTACCACACTTCTGGAAGTGGAAGTGTTAATGGGGTTTCTTCAAGCTCAAAGAGAGTCAAAGCCTGGCAAGGTGTTGCTGGTCTGTGGCTGTGGCATCTGGGGTCCGGTTTGGGTTGTTTTGTTCTGCTTCCTGCTGCTGGTAGCGTATTTAAGAACAGAGAAGGGGGAAGGAAGGAGAGAGGAGTGAGAGCAAAAGGATCTGGGTGCTTGGCACTGTGTGCGAGTCTGGCCCCTCACAGATGGAGGTGTTATTGTCTAACAAGCATCATGGTGCTTGGCAGACATGGCATGTCTGGTGGCACCACTTTTCTGGGAGAAATATGTTGGGAACTGGGTTGTAAAGCTTGCTGAGGCTATTTGCAGAGACCCGAAACTTTTTGGTGAGATGAGGGGAAGTGATGCGCTTGTTTGAATTCTTTGCTCTTCTCTATGCAAGGTTGAGCAAAGGCTTGGAAAAGTTTGCATTAATGGAGAAGGACTGGGAGGACAGGGTATGGCTTGCTGTTTCGTCATCAGCAAAGACCTTCCTGGAGGTGTTTTGTTCATAAGGCTCCTGGTGCTCCTCAGGCAAGAAAAGCTTTCCGCTAAGTTTTGTGGCTGAGACTCACTCAGGAATCACTGAAGTGCTTTTGAAAGGCAGTAAAAATCCTGCTCTTGCTTTGACAGTGGAGTCTATACGGTGACTTTGACATCCTGTGTGCGACTGCCTCATCGGCTGACCAGCTGTAGCAATGCATGTACCACGCTAGTGAGGTGCCCAGGTGCTGAGAGAGGGGCGATTCCTTCTTCGGCGGCACCGTTTCCTTAGCAGCTGTGAGAAGGGCCCATACCAGGCCTGCTACTCTGGGAAAAACTGGAAGAAACGAAATTTGGAGGCTGTGGTGCTGCCACAGGCCACCGCCTGCAGGGTGAGCTGCTGCTGGGGACAGGTCGCTCAGCGTGGCCAGCAGTTGCCACCCCACCAGGGAAGCCCTGTGAACAAGACACGGCGTCACAGAAACAGCTGTCCCCGGTTTCATTGGTCCCTCGCAGTTTTCCCGAATCCTTTTCCCTGCGAAGCTCCCCTTGGCGAGTGTGGTGCTCTCGGCCCAGCCAGGAGCGGAGGCGGGTCCCCCCGGCACACCCAAGAGAAAGCCGATGTTGTTGTGTGTTGTTTCTTTTTGTTATGGAAAGATGGGGCAGAAAGAGGGTGGAGCGGATGGGTGCAGCTGCCTCAAAGGAGAGTAAAGACACATGGAGAAATTCAGGGGTGGGAAAGCCACCCTTATCAGGCTTGATAAATCTCCCGTTGATTGAGACACATCAAAGCAGAAAGCTGTAATATCTTCTGGTGTTTCTTAGTTCAGACTTCAGACTACTGCCAAAGAGTTGGGTCAACACAGAGCAGACGTACCCTGCATCAGGTGGGACGGGTGAATGTTCCTCTCCCTGGGATGAACGACGTCTTTGCAGCCTGTGAATTATCTGCAGTGGTGTTATTGGCTCTGGTAATCAGTAACAAGCTAAGGATATGAGGAGTGGTTTACTGCCCTTAAGCACATGGGAACCATTTTACATGTTGGAAATAGTGTGGTCTACTGTGTATCAACCAACTCTGCCTGTGCCCTGCTTGTAACTTCTGCGGCAAGATGTTGCTGAAGGGGTGAGGGAAGAGAGGTGCTGTTGGGGTTTGCATGCTTCCTGGCTTGCCTGCAGTTCTGTGCAGATATTAAGGAAACACAACTTGTATTTTAGCCTCCACTCTGTGCCCTGCTGCTTATCCACGGACAAATTGCATTCCCATTCTCCGCTAGCGAGCCCAGGCATCATCGACTTAAGACCATAATCACTGGTAGAAAGGCCCCTGAGGTTTCACAGTGTTTACCCCAGAGGGAATCCGATCCTGGATGAGACTTTGGACTTTCTTGAAGTTTGAATAATTCTAAAGGTTGCTGTTCCTGTGGAGGCTGGGTGAAACTTGCACCCTAAGATAGGGGAGAACTTAGGTGGTCATGGCTTCTGTGTTGTGAGCACTCGGTAACACGCAAGTTGTGTGACAGCAGGTTTTGTGTTGTTCCCTGTGTGTGACACATTGCTCTGTGCTCCATCGAAATGACTGGGACAAGATGTATGTAGAAGAGTCTGATTATACCTACGTGCCTTTCTGGGCAGACGAACTATATGCAACTCCTTAGTTTTAGGACGCGTAAAGATTTCTTGTCTTGCTTTACTGTACTATGTTGGATTTACCAACTGGTAGGACAGGTCTGTCCAGGAGACCTTTTTGCCCCTCCAGCACACGTGAGGGACCTGGGAGAGCTTTCAAGAGGCATTTGGAAATACTGGTCCAGGAAAGGAAATTCCCTGTGAATGCTGCAGCCGACCCGATCCTTTACTTGCTCGCAGCAGCGTCAGCTAGGTGTGGCTTCACCACGGTCAGCGGAGCGCTGCCTCCTCAAAGCTGGTGGGAGTGGAGAGGAGCCCCAGGCGTATGGTCCCTGCCTGCTGCTTGTTGGGCCATCCAACAGCCCAGTAAGCTGCTCTCCTTCCTGCTGAGCATCCTCGGGCTTAATTTACTTTTCCAAGAAAGGTCCAAAGTAAGGTCCTGAGTCTGCAGCCCTGCCACTGCCCCTCTTGCCCTGGTGTGTGGAGCAGGCAGTAGCTTACATGCTTGTGCCTTACCACCGGCCCTTCAGCTATTGTCCACCGAAGACAGCTCTTGACTTGTGCCAGCTCAAGGGCTAGCCTTTGCTCTCACATTACCTTTACCGTGAACGGATCAGTGGTGCCCGAGTTAATGAGGCCCTGTGAGAAGCGGTTACATTGTCCTCTTCTTCCCAAACGGAAGGAAAGGACTGATGAATAACTCAAGGCAGCAACCTGATCCGTAGGGTAAATTTGCAACCAATTATGTTTCTGCTGGCGTAACCCCGGGGTTTCCCTTGGAGTAGGTGAGGTGGCTTGGCTGTTCCCTCATCTCCCCTTTGAAAATAAACCTCCCACTCTGTGATACAGGTATTCCCACCTTGGAGTGAAAATGCATCCTTTGGTGGCTTTAAAATGAACAGGTATCTATATAAAACAGGTATCTACGTAAAATTGTAACGCTCAGTAGAAATCAGTAGATACCGGTGCCTGTGAACTTGGTGCCCTCAACCTCCTTGTGTTGCTGTTTGTCTGAATGTGGCTCCCGTTGTACTGACGTGGCTGCCTTTAGGGCAGCAGAGGACACGGCTGAGTATTCTGTATAGTCACTTTCAAGCACTTATCTGCACGAGGATAATGTGAGAGCTGTGTTTCCTCTTGCTGTGAGAGTCGCAGAAAGGATTTTAATGCCCTGTGCTCCTTGGGCTTGCTGAGCACCAAGGAAAGTGGCTCTCTCCTGCTGGTGCAGGACCACTGCTCCTTCTTCCCCCCCTTGCCCTAAGCAGGGATACACTCGGCCTGCCCAGACTGAGCAGCGTACCAGGAAAGTGTCTACGTTTTGGAAACTCAGCTGAATCTGGTTTTCTGTGATGTTTCTTCCTAACACAGTCATTAGTGTGAGCCTGTCTTAAGACGGCTTAGACCCGGCTGCAGCTCCTGTTCTATGTGCCCACGGCTTCCCAAGCATCTCAGGTGAATCATTTAAAACCTGGACGTCCTAAAGCTGCCGCAGGTCTAGTGTGCTGCTCGGTTTTAAGTCAGCTCCGAGGTGCTACCATTTACAACGGGGCTGCCCATGGGGGGCTGCCTTAACGCGCTTTCTGCTCATTACTGCATGGTGCTCCAGGTTTGCTCCAGTTTGAGGGGCTTTTCATCCTTTGCTGTAGCTCTGACTGGGCGTTACGAGTTTTACTGCATCCCTGGCAGTACCCTGGACCCCAAGCAACACTTCACAGCAGCAGGAGCACCAGCGTGCCTTGCCTTTGCTTTAATGACGGTGCTGCGGGCACGTGGTAACAGCGGTATGGGTTGTGTGGGGTTGCTGCTGCCTCCCCAAGCCCTCAGAGTGACGACGTACGCTATCACAACACTGCAAAACGTAGTTCAGCCATCACCGTGAAAACAGGGGGAGAACCCAGTGCCCAACAACCTGCTTCAGCATCCTGGAAATTTCCTTTCTGCTTCTGAAAAGTGCACACACAGCCGTGGTGCTGACGCACAGGGGACAGGGCAGACTCCGCCAAGAGCCAAGCGCAGCAACGTGCGAGTCACCGTGCTGTGATTTGCCACGCGTGCGCCCACATTTCTGCCCGCGCAGCAGGACCGGCCGCTTCGCCGCTGCTGCACCCACCTTGTCCAGTGCATCCGGCCCTGCTCTGCGCGGGAAAGTGGTTCTTCTCCCTTCAGCCCAAAGATAAGGTGAAATTCACCTCTTCTTCTCATCTCATGAAAGAAACCACGCGAAGGATGGGACCCCTTAGCTCCAGAAAGCCACCGTGAGCACTCCATAGGGCAGCCCTGGCTAAGCACCGCTGCCAGCCACGGGGCTCAAGGGTGCAAGGAGGTGAGAAGGGCCCACGTGCTCACCCGTCTTTCCAGGCCCAGTTTCATGTAGATGTGTGTTATGCTTACATTGTGGCTGACTGATAGTGGGAAACTGCAGCCTGGGGAAGGGAAAAATTCCCATGCAATGTAACTGAGAAGTACAACCTTGGACCATCAGATGCAACCCAGTTTCAGGTACAATAATGGTGCTAAGCTTTAGCTGCTCGACAGAACCGCTGGGCTGGTAGATCCTGAGATGATATCTGAAGTCATGTTTAATATAGTGTGGGTTTTTTTTTCCAGCACAGCTTTCTTCATCAGTCTGCGCACGCACAGCAGTGTGTCAGGGGAACACCCGAGGCTGGCTGGATAAACACGTGCATCGCTCCGCTCCACGTGGGAGGAGCAGCCGCAGAACCGCATCGCGCTGAGTCCTGCTGTGTGCTCGTCCGTCGGCAACCTACTTGGTATGCAAAGATACCTTTTCTGCAGTGAAAAGGCTTTGATTCACCCAGGCTGAGATCGCTTTATTAGCATTGCTAAAATGCTAAGAGCCTATACCGCTGATAACCTTCTGTTCAGTTGGATCATCTGCTACATATGCGATCCTAGCAGAGATGATTTGGAAAGGTGTGTTTATTGCTTTGCACTTTAGCAGATATGGATGTGCCTGGCAGTTTCACAAACATGCCTTTGGTTAAAGTCTGTTGCTAAGCAATAGTCTAAGATAAGGAATATATACAAATCCCTGAATGCTCAATTTTTAGGGCTTTGGGCACTCAGAAGAGGGGAGCGTAGCACGGTCCTGCTTTTGTCTGGAGCACCCAAAATGAATTCTAATCTTTGTTAGCCTGGGAACAGCATCAAATTGTAAGAACCTGCAGGATGTCCCCCTCCTGCATCCAGCCATCTGCAGCACGATGCAGAATATGCAGGTCGGATGAGCAACCAGGGTGCAGAAAGGACAACCCCTACCCGGGGCTCAATTTACGGCAGACTTTTGCACAGGGAGATGACAGGGAGGGAGCCAGAGCTTCTCGCTTGTTACTCCTCTTTCTGTTTCCGTGCGTGTGATCCATGTGGCCCTTGTAGCTGGAGGTCACCTCAGGAGGTCGCCTCACGTCTGTCACCCATGTGCCTTGTGACCATCAGGCGCTGATTCACTTCATAAGCCGAGGGGAACCCTCCAATGGCAGTTCTGTGTTGCTTATATCTCACAGATCATGTCTGCAAGTTGGGCTGATTTCGTCTAAAAACGAACCTGCTTCTGCATTCCCCCCCTGCCCCGCAGCTTTAGGTCACCTAGTTCTCACTCGTGCCTCCCGAGCAGTTTTCTCTACCTTACGGTCTGTCTTCGGTGCCTCCAAGCGATGCTGCTGGGGAGGAGGCAAGCCGCGCCGCTGCTTTCGGCAGAAGGCTCACAGAAAACCGCCTCACCCTCTGCTCTCCCAGTTTCTCCTCCGTGTGTGAGGCTGAAGCTAATAGCTGCGTCAGCTTGGCAGCAGCGCAAGGTTTGAACTGACTTGACACATGGGATGCAAATAGAGTCATAAAGTATATGTGGCAGCGTGATGCATATTAAAGCCATTCGGAGGGTAATGTTTCCAGCGACTATATTCTTAGTAACGGGGAGAAGTGATCTTCCCACCTTAGCCGCAAGCAGGTTACGATGCCCACCAAGGAGGCTGTCAGGAGCTGGATGTAGTCTGCAAGGTCTGCGAGGACCCATCCCTGCCCTGCCCGCGTCTGTGTCCCCGTCAGCCCCTGATCCCACCGCCTTGCGGAGGCCCCGTGCCACAGGCCCATGGGCGAGCACGCGCTGGCTCCTCTTCCGAACTCTCGGCGGCATGTAGAAAAACATGCCCGAGAAATGACTGTGCTCCCTTGGGAGTAAGGACTGACCGGCCCAGCTGAAATGAGAGGAGAAAGTTTTACATCCATGTAGTTGCTAACTCTTTATTTGGAAAAACAGCACTGTTTGTCTGGTGCTTCTCGGAGCTTTGGCTTAATATTAAAATGACCTTCGCACAAACCTTCCCCTGCTTCTTCCCAGAGGAGAAGATAGAAGTTACAGTTTTCTTTCCATCAGCTCTCGTTTCAGAGCAGAGGCTTAAAAACTGGGCTGCAACTGCCCTCTCCAGTGAGGCCCCAGAGGAAGCAGCTGCATTTCACTTCGCAAGGCGTTAACCCCTCGGTCTGCAGGGTGGGCCACAGAATCAGCGCATGGCTGAGGTCTGAAGGCACCCCCGGATATCTCCTGCTCCAGCCCCCTTTCCAAGCAGGTCAATGAGAGCAGGTTGCTCCAGGCACGGTCCCATGGGGGTTTGACTGTTTCCAAGGGTGTATACCCTGTGGCCTCGCTGGGCGACCTGTTCCAGTGCTTGACCACCTCCACTGAAAGAAGTTTGGGTTTGTGTTTAAAGGGAATTTCTTGTATTTCGCTACCACCACCAACACACCTGCCGTCTGAGTCATGCCAGGAGCCCTTCCCTTACGGATCTGCCCGGAGAAGGCAGGGCTGCCTTCCTTCTTGCCCTGTTTCTTGGATGCTACGTTTGTTCCCACGCCAACTAGCTGCTCTCGCCTCTTGCAAGCAGAGGGAAGCAGCAATACCTGCTTGGCTTCCGACAGGTTTAAATGGCTGCTCACATCCTTACAGGCGTGTGAGGTTATACATGCAAAACCTAATTTGAAGCACAGGATCATCTACTTAGTGTGCATTTTGCAATCTCTGATCACAGCGTTCAGGACTACCTTTGCACTTTGCTGCCGATGTCAAGATGCCGATGAAGGCATCTCGATCGTGCCCTACCTCTTCTGCAAGTTACTTTTTAACCTGATAAGAATACTATCATCATATGGCCTCTGAGACCCAAGAATATACACGCTTGGGCTGCAAGGGCTTTCCTGTGTATTCTCCAGGGTTTGATCATGGAAGTTACTTTTGCTCTACCCAATCCCACTAAATACATCTCCAATTTTCCTGTCTCTATATCAAACACTACATGTTAAGGAGCCTGGAATAACAGCTGCCGCCACTCATGTTAACTGAGAGGAGCACAGGACACTGAAGCGTCTAGTTTCTCATCACTTACAGGGTGGGTAAAAGTATCTCTTGTACTGACTAGTCCATCAAATATGAATGATGCAGATAGAGTGGCTGTTTACACACAGTGATCTATTTTAGTTAAATTGAAAACACACGCAGGGGAGCGTTGCAGCTTTGTGGATGGAAAACACTGGAAACGTTTGTTTTGTTTTGTCTTTTCTGCTTGCCAGCGACAATTGGTTCTCAGGGGTGCTCAGTCTGCAGCTGGGAGAGGATGAGGTCTGTTCGTCTAGGACGAAAATCCAGGTATCGATCGTTATCCAGCAAATCTCACAAAACCGAGGATGAGGTGCTTGCCTCCCTTTATCATTCTAATTTCACCTTGATACTCACATCTTCTGTACAGTGTTAACACAAGCATTTACAAAGCTGGTCCCTCTGGAGGATGACAGCAATTGTTTTGCTTAATGTTTAATGGCTTCCTCTCCCTCTGGACTCTGTGCCAGTGCAGCTTGTAATGAACAAGCTCTGGAAGAATATTATAGCCTCACTTCATCTATTAGGACGCTTTACATAGAAATTTATTTTGCACCACCATGAATTATACAAACACACAAATTAAAGATACATACGCAGTAACTGCACACAGAGAGCATTGTCTGCAGCAAACTCATTAGCAGAATGAATTACTTGGCAGAAAATCACTTAACCTTTGTAGATTTCCTGGTACCGTGTTTATTAATGCTGGTGCTTTGTTTTGAGGTAATGTCTCTATGTTATCTAAAAACATGCTCCAGATTTGAAAATTAATGTTGCAACATTAAGGTTTCCTCTGAACACACTAATTATACAGAGAGCAAAATCTGAGTTCTTGCTTGCTCTCCCACATCTCCTGCGTGCGAAGACTTCTGAAACCAGAACCAAATGATGCAGGGCTAAACTCGTTTTGAGGAGGAAAAGATAAAAAATGAAATAAAGGGCTTTGGTTTCCATGGGTAAATGTTGATCACAAGTGGAAAGCTTCACTGAATAATCCTCATCAGGATTTGCCTGCAGGGCTCAGTGGCTAGGGTTTTGCTGTGGAAAATATTTCTCTAGCAGCAAATTGAGATGGGGGAAAATAGCAGAATAACTTCTACGGCAAAAGCTCTGCTTCGGTCAGAAAAACAATGCTCAATATGCACACGGTTCTGTCAGGAAGACTGCTAGCGGGGATATGGCAACTCAAGGAATTTTGCAAGTAGTCAAAAACAGGATGCATCAGGAATAGCACACTCAGTAACTGCTGAGTAACCCGCACGGAAACATGCTGCCCCAGGGAGCTCTGTGTGTGCGGAGACCTGAACAGGTAGGTATTTCCAGCGGCAAAGCATCTCTGACGCTTCATACACTATTTTTGTGAGAACGGTTGCACAGCTGGTGATTAGTCACTGAAAATTTCAAGTGACCTGGGTCGCCCGGCTTCTGACTCCTCGTGCAGACGACGACCGTCCTGTTTGCAGGGAGCACTGTGGCCCCGGTAGCTGGAGGGAGCAGCCGCAGGGTCTGTCGGGGTGGGCGGCTCACTCGGCACCACGCTGCCGACTGCTTCGCGCGGGACTGCGAAACCAAAGCAACGAGAAAAAAGCCTGGCTCAATAGGTTTTACGTCTGTAGACTTATTTCAGGGCCATTCTAATGGAAACAAAAGCAGACGGCTAGAGCAGATTGATGTTCCCTGAATCCGTTGTAGTCGGGATTTGTGGGGTCTGATGCTGCTTCTGTGGCACTGAGTTGATTCTACTTTTGCTGGAAAAATGCACATCATTGTTTCCAGGTTGGATGCTGTATCATGCTTGTATCTTATATAGCTGTAATTATAACCCTGTAGAGCACATTAGTAAAGAGCAAAGGTTATTGACTCCCAGTGATACATTGCAGGTGGTATTGGTGGAAATGGCATGAAACTTTGGCCTTGGGGGGAAAACTGCAGCAGAAGGCTGCTTGGAATATAAAACCAATCATACAAGCCTTGTCATCCTGAAATGAACCAACACACAATATTAACCTGGCTGAAACTCCAGCCTCCCTGTGGGGCCGAAGCCTTGAGCTGCCTGAAAAGGCCGGCAGCTGGGCAGGTCGGTCCTGAAGCATGCTCTAGCTGCCAGCATCGCTGAGTTTTGCAACTAGTTAGCAGCAGAGTAAGTAGGAAAAAAACCATATCTGCTACCTCTGCACACCAGCATCATCTGCCGCTTTATCCTTCATCCTTTACATCTAGACATTGTGAATTCGGTGGGGTACACTTGCTGGCAGGGGAAAAGAGGATTGAGTATGGGGGGTGTTACAGACACTGCCAGTGAAGTAAGCAGAAGATCTGGAAGGGGGCAGGGGGAGGAACCAAGGTGACGGAGAAAGGAAAATCTGAATCCCCATAACCTCTGCGTGCTGGTGTTTCACTTGCTGCAAGGAAGCAGCGTCTAAGAAACTGCTAATTTAGCAAGGTTGTGGATCAACAGGCTTCAGTCTCCGATGAATTATGTGAATGCTCTTGTTTATTGCCGGAGGTTATAACAGGTTAACTCTGCATATCAGGATCATGAGATTTCTCAAGAGCAATATAAAGTGTTTCACATATGGGCTGAACAACTGAAGTGTGCAGTCTGTAAAAGCTCCTGATCCAAAAGCTGTAATTTGCAGAGACAAATGAAGCAAGGTTATTTATTCCTGGTGGAGGCTTACAGGAACATACATTGTACCTACTTAGATTTTTTCTTCTATTAGAGGAAAGGGAGAAGAAGATGATACTAAAGTAGATTAGTGGCACGTCATCCTTTCAGTAAGAAAAAAACAAACAAACACGAATTTTAGAATTGTTCTTCCAGCAAAACCAGATCAGCTCTGATTTTGAAACAGAGGTCATTGTCCTGGAGTTAGGGTACAGTGCTTTGTAAGTTGAAGCTAAAACATAACTGCATATTTTACCAGCATTCTCTCATCACAGATGAGTACTTCCTAACTATAACAGCAGAATTCAAGTCTTGAACAAAAATGCTTCCCAGATACTGAGCACCTCTTTATATATATTTTTTTTGGCGTAATGAAGTTGTGGAACCCAAGGTACATTAATGAATATTTCTCTTTTCGTTGTAGGTTGGTAACAGAGCCTTTCTTTCATGTGGGATGATTGGAGTCACAGCTGCTTATTTAGCTTTTTGGTTTTCCTGGTATAGTTATCAGCATGAGTGAAAACATGCATAAACTGATTTGAGAAAGTGGATCCACTGTCAAATCAGTTGGTCAAATGTTCAGAGAGGTACAAGAAGACATTTTTCAATACAGTAAAAGAGCTGTTAGTCCCTGATTTCATAGCGAATGGTGAGCCCAATAGGATGAATCCTCTTTTGTAAACCACGCATGCTCCTTGTTTTTACAGATGTTTGGGTTTTCTGTTTTCATTTTTCTTAATGCTCTTCCACACGCACACATTCTCATCTCCCACCTCACCCTCCCAAATGCAATCATCTCTGTGCATGATTGACCTAAGTGATCACCATGGCTTCCAATTCAATTCAGGTCCCTGAAGAGGACTTTTAATTAAGAAGCTCTAATAGGATCTAGGAGAAAACTTGTAAGTCACTGGTCTTCAGGCTGAGAGCTACAGATCCCGGGGGTGTCTGTGGCCAACCAGCAAGGGACCCTAAACAGGTCCTTTTCAGAAAGGTCGTATCCTATACAGAAATCTGCATACGTACATCTTACAGATCTAGACGTAAAATTCCTAGGGATCACGAAAAGTTGAAGAACTCTGTAATTAGGCGGCTGTTGAGCAGTGGTTGTGACCGAGAGAGCAGTGAGGTGAAGGCAGGACTGCACAGAAGCGGCTGCATGTGACGCCCCAACTGCAGTTTGCGTCCAGGCACGTGCTTGAGCCAGCCAGGCTTTAATCGCCATCGCCTGAATTTCAGATGTGTACATGGATGGGATTTCCAAAGGCACTTCATATTGGTCCGTATTTATTTTGGCAGGAACAATCCCGCCTCGTGTGCACGTGCACATATGAAGCAGTATGCACTGACGTTTACTCAGCAGCTCTCATTAACCTCCAGAAAACAACTTGTGGTAGCTGGTTGTGGTGTTTGGTAATGTCATGCAGAAGCATTCAAAGATGCTTTCAGCACTGGCCATGTATGAGAACGAGAATTGGGGCTGGAAAACACTTCTGAACTCTGTCAAGTATGGTATTCTCTGAAGAGCAAAGTTCCAGAAAACTGGAGCCGTGTATAAGCTTGAGATAACTTTGGTGAATAGTTCCTGGCTGGAAGACAAAATGGAAAATTTAAGTGTTCTGTGTAGATTGTTTCAGGATTAAACATCTTGAATTTTTGTTTCAAAATGCTCTCCCTTCTGGCAATTCTCTCAAAACTTCTGGTCATATAAATCCGAGTTATTGAAGATACTGCTTGAGGACTCCTGTCAGAACAGTATTTTGTTTAATTGGAATTTTTTTAAGCTCTATTTAGTTGAAAAATCTCTGAAGTTTTCCTTTGGAATGCAGCTTGAAACAAATTATTTTCTTTTGACTTATTACTTCTTGCTTAGCTGTCTGAACAGAAAGTGCTTTGCAAGTACCCAAGAGGGGACGACGGGAAGTTCAAAAAGAGAAGAAACTCATAAACAAAAGCCTCAGTCGTGGCAAGCAAGCCCCTCGGCATGGCAGCGCTCCGGGTCCACACGGGGACCGCTTGTGCCGAGGTGCCTGTGCCTCCCTGGCTGCTCCAACCCCTGTGTCTCAGGTGGGCCGCTCTGGCGATTTACGGAGGAAGACGCTGCAAACGTAACGCGTGAGCGGAGACCTCCCTCAGCCGCAGAAGAGAGGCGACAACGGC
Organism: Chauna torquata; assembly: GCA_013399475.1. NCBI lineage: Eukaryota > Metazoa > Chordata > Aves > Anseriformes > Anhimidae > Chauna > Chauna torquata. Next base: position 90,105 of record VXAL01019439.1, on the reverse strand, counting down.
AGGACGCGAGCCCGCTGTGGGGTCTGCGGGAGGACGGTGGGTGCTCCACCACGCGTGGCAGTCCCGGAGGGAGGCAGCGCTGCCCTGGGGAGGGAGCAAGGTCCCGAACCCCAACCACAGCAACGTAACCACTTCCGCAGAGAGAAGCAGCCCTCGCTTGTCTCAGCTCCCGGCAGACTTGGTTTTCCATCCGCTGCGCAGGGGGATGCAGCACCTCCCTTGCCGCTCTTTGAAAAACCCTTCAGATCCTCCAAGGAGGTGTAAGAGCAGCACCAGCGTAACTGGGAAATGAATTGCTTACTTCCTGGATTTGGCAGCTTCCTGTTTCGGAAACCTGAGATATCAACTCCAATTTCTGTTTGCTGTCAGCCTAGAAGAAGGGAATCCGAGGCTGCACATCCCCTCGTGAGGCAGCGGTCCATTTGCTAATTGTGCCAGCTGGACAATGCCACGTACACCGGCCACAAAGCCACCTCTGACCTGCGCTGCCCAGAAAATCGCTGCAGCCTTGAAGTGCCATCCTGCTGAACCAGCACCCGGCGGTGCACATTCGGACAGCGTATGTTGGCCTCTCTCACAGGACAGCAAAATACAGGACTGCTCATTACTGATTAATTTATGAACATGCCAGTTTCCAGACCTAATTATGACATCGTGAGCAGCTGCATTATAAAAAAGACGTCTGACTTGCCATACATAATGTAATGGATCTTTTGCTTCAAGGACTGTGCTGCCCTTTGAAAGCCAATGAGAGCGGTCTGCAGGACTGGCATCGCCACGAGCGTGCTGCGGGAGTGTGGTCCCAGTGCTGTCATGATGGATTTGGCTCCCCAGCCGTGGTGCGGGGTAGAGAAAGAATTAAGGTTCAGAGCGGCGTTTGCAGCCAGGAGGCTGTCAAGGGGCTGCTCCGCAGTCTGTTTCTGTGTGTTTCTGTCAGAAATGCTGGTACAGCTGGGCTTTGCCTCTGCGAGAGCTTTTCAGTAAGGAAAATCTCTTCCACTTTACAACTTTGTGGTTACTCTTTTGCGTCTTTAGGATGTGTTACTACGCTTGCCATTTCTGCTTTACACGAATCAGATATTCTGTCCCATCTGCATGGTCAAGCTGGTCTGTCCACCTGCTCACCTTCCCGCATCAGCCAAATGATCCAGCTGCAACATCAGCTTTGAATGGGATCAGACCTGAAGATGGCAGCTCGGCAGGTTCAGGGGAATGGCCTGCAAGGGTTTTTCCTCCGTAATTCAACACTTTCCTAACTTGGAGCACTGAGAAAACCTTTGGATCTTGCCCTTCAGCTGGTGGACCTGTGGGGACGTTTTTGGCTGGGAGACGTAGCTCTTCATTTTAGCAACAACAACTGCAGAAGAAATTGGTTTGACAGCCAGAGCTCAGTTAAATGCTTTCATGGCTGCAAATGGCAACTACACAAACCAGCGACACCTACTTCTACTTTCTCTAACACCAGTCTTTAAAGATCAGTGGGTTATGTGTATTTTTTTCCTTTGTTCCAAAGACTTGTTCGGGCACACTGAGGGGGATGTGACACCTCCCGAGGGATGTGGTTGGAGACAGAGTCAACATTGCTGCTTTCGTGACTCCACGAAAACCTGACAGCCAGAGACCATAGTGCGAGCATCCGGGCAGCAGTGATGCTTCCCATCTCTTCCCTCACTGTTCATGGGACTGCTAAACATCCGGGCTTCACACCAGGCAGGAATTCAGCACACATATCTGAGTTAGTTTTCCCCATTCGGCAGCAGAAAGACAGAAGCAGAGGTGTGAATAGGTTATTAAAAGATATTCTTAAAAGATATTCTTTCAAGAGTATCATGCTGAAATAGCACGGGAAGGAGTGATTCTGAATGCAGGGTGCAGAGCAGCCAGATCATCCAGAACTCCTCCCAGCAAACACGAGGGGAAAAAGGCTTATTCCCATTTAAACAGAAAGGGAATATCAAGCACTCTTGTGATGCAGTGAGGCTAACTTGCCGTGTACTCTAGTTAGGATGAAAACAAAGAGGAGTGGCCAAGCCTGTTTTCTTCACAAGTAACCCCTAAGCGGGGACTGACCAACGCAATTCTTCAGTTCCAGTTTGGGTTCAGCTGAACTTCAGCTGTGCTCCCGCTCAGTGGAGCCTCGGCAGCCCCCTTCCTCCCTCTGTCCCCTGCAGAAACCCCAGCTATCATTTTGCTTCCTGTCTGTTGTGTAATAAAGAGAACAAGTCAGGCCTGGTGTTTTGTTCGCTTCAATCTCCAGTTTTGAAGTCTTTGTAGTAACTGTTGAAGGACTTAGCTCTGCTGCTGCTGCAGAGGAACCTTGTCCCACTCGAGCTGTACCGAATGCACGCATAACCCGAAGCAGCCAGTTACGAAGAACTGCTCTTCAAAATCCCTTTCCTTAATCTGTCTCACACGAAGGGTCTGGCTTTTTAAGGCCCTCTTGAAGCTTGCCCAAAAGATTAATGTGTAAATGCAAAGCATGTTCTGGAAGCTCTTGAATGGAGACGGTTATTTCCAAACAGCCACAGGAGTACACTGGTTGTAGCAAAAAGATGATTAATGGCATCGTGGCCAAAATAAGGTGAGTCCCTAAACTTGATGGCATAGTATTTGCATACGACCTTGATGTTAGAGTTTCTCACACTACCTTTGTTTTACTGGAAGAAGCACAAGAAAAACATGATGCTCGCTTAAATCTGCATAAATCCAAACATCTGAAGCTACACTGCTCCTTTTTCCTGGCTCTGTTCCTCTTTGAAAGCATGCTGCTTGCATGCTCACTCCCATTTTTCCCATGAACTACAGGGTGTAGGCTGAGGTGCCCTTTGCAACTGGTAGCTTGCTAGGCACACTAGGTTCCAGTTAATGTAACAAATAGTTGTTTCATAATGCCTGAAATATCTGTGGCATGAATAAATTAAAAGTACCAAAATTGGCAGGAAATAACTATGCATGAGGAGCAGCATTTTTTTTTTTCCACAGGGTCAATTTTATTCATCTGGTGAAAACATCTTCCAACAAGAAGAAATGTTAAGTTACATGGAAAAACGACTGCAACAACCGCGTTAACAGTATCAGGACGGCACTGCCGAGTATGAACCGCTCGTAAGTGCCAAAGCTGAGAGTGCCTCTCCGTGCGCCGGGTGGGAGAGGCTGCTGCTCGCATCAGCACGCTCTGCTCTGCAGCGGTGTGGTGCCACGGTCCCTTCCAGTGGTTTTGGCTACAGACTGGCACGTCTTTCTGGGGGGAGAATGAGCCGGATCTTTTAAGATCCAGTCACTTGGGAACTTGCCTTAGTTTGCTAGAGCTGAAGGAGGGAGAGGAACCATCTCACAGCTGCTGGGTCAGCGGTTACCTCCCCTCCCAGCAACATCGCTCAGCTGACGGATGCTGCTGCTTCTCATTCCTGAGAAAACACCCTTTCAGCCGACCACGCGCTAACATCCTGCAGCACCGAAAGACAGCTCAACAGCAGGGAGGCCGTCGCCTGCAGCCAGCCCTGGGGAACAGCCAGGTGGCCGGCCGTTCAGTCGGCGACAGCAAAGGGTGCAGGGGGACAAGGTTGCAGCCACCGGCAGCAGCCCCCCGGGGGTCGGAGCGGGCGGCAGCAGTGCTGAGGGCACCCGGACGAGCGCTGCAGCTGTCCCTCCGGGCACGGAGCGGCTCTCCTTAGCCAAATACGGGACCTGCCGGGGCAGGGAGAGAAGTCCCAGCTACACACGCGCCTTGCATAATCGTTGGACGTGCCTGTAACACAATGCAGACAAAGGCAATTATGGCTGCACCGAGACTGCTCTGGGGAGCCTCACTTTCCTAGGCTGAATTGCAACTACCAAATCTCGGTTGGTCTGGCTGAAAAAAGATCATGGCAGTGATCTCTTTTCACTGAAAAGGATTGTTTCCCACTCTGTTGTCATTAAAATAAAATGTAAAGTAGCCAAACTCCATCTTCACCAAGACTGTTAAAAAATAGGGCTTTGTGGGGATAAAGTAACTTTAATTCAAACTGCAGCACTCAGTGCTGTGCCTATTTTGGTTCTCAGCCAGTGAATTTTAAAGTAAACACCCTCCAGGACTGTTCTCCATTTGGATTTATTAGTCATTACCAAGAAAAGATAATTAGCACTTCTGAAACATTGTGATAATCAGTAGCATGAACTGTTACCAATAGAAACGGACTGGGGTACTCGTGCAGCGCAGGAATAGGGCAGCTCTGCTCTGCACACAACTCCCTGTATACACCCCGTACAGAGGACGCTGGTGGGCACAGCCTCAGCTGGAGGAAATGCTCATAAATACCAACAGCCTCGGCGGAGCCGATGTCAGTTTACATGGGCTAAGGCAAGGGCTGGGGGTCGCTCCTTGGCCTGTTGGGCTTCTCCTTCTGTTTGCCCGCAGGCAGATTCATTTTTGTTGCCATGTACAAACCTTCTTGCCTTGGTTAAAGGCAACAGCAAATACTGCTCCTTCACTGTGCAACAGAAAAACAGGAGCTCATTACTTTCCTTTTGTATGCACCCTACCGACTCAAAGGAATATAACCTTGTGGTGGAATGAAAGAAACCGGGATGTACCTGGATCCTTTGGGCAACAACACCATTTCCCCCCTCCTCTTTCTAAACTAATGAGAAAACTTTGTTGGACTCCAGTCAGGGCCGAGACTCTCAAATCAGTACTTCCCTTTTTGTTCCCCAAACCTCCATTACTTATAACCATCTGTAATATTCATATGAGGGATGGGATGTAAATCTCATGTGCTTAGTCTAAAACCCTGAGCATTAAGCATGCTGGGCTTCCTGCTATGCAGAGGAGTATTACTTAATCTGCTCAGAGAAGTGGGTCTATTAGATTTATCGATGTTGGTATCTAAATGCTACAATACATAGGCTTGTTTGTAGTCGTTGTCTTTGTTTTCCTGTACCTGGAAGCATGAGCAAAATTCATGCTTAAGAACAAATACAGATAGAGGATCTACCCCCGAAATACCTGCAAGTCTGTAAACGCCGCCCTCTTTCCTGCCCGGTGCAGAGCACTTTAGGTCAGTATAACCTCAAGCTCTAAACCTCTAAGTATTAATAAGAAAACACAGAAATGTACCAGTGACCTTAACACTGCTCCAGTGAACGTACTTTGTACCCTCTGGGAAGTGCCCAGCAAGTCTCGGGGCAGAGCCCAAATTCACACTGAAGCAGAACTGTGTCTGCAGCTGATGCAGGGGCTGTGGTGCGCTGTGCGGGTAGTGGCACCTCACCCGTGTAACTCCTGGTGATGCTGTTGGGAGCTACGTCTTCCTGACGTAGATCAGGAAGGATGTAGATGCAGAGCATCTCAGGACTGCAACTCCGATGCCAGTACCACTCCCAGACACACACAACAGCTACAGGGCCAACATCTGGATGCACACAAGGCACTTGTGCACCTCTGCACCTCTCCTAGGAAGACGACTGCTGTGGAGATTCCATTACCACTGAGATGAAGCTCCCTTGATGGCAGCAAACGTGATGCGCTGGTGGCTGTTTACGAGCTGTGCATGCAGAAGTAACAAGGTCTGTGAGTGTTTGCTTCTCAGCTGCTGCTGGGGAAACGGGTACCTCCTGCCAGGGAGCAGACCAGCTGCGTTACTGACCTCTTAAAACAGTTCCTCAGTCACCGAGATTGATGCACGGCTTGTACTCAGATAGCTGTCTGGTACGCAGGAGTTACTATGGCAGTGCCTGACAGACAGATGTGGCAGAGGAAAGCGGTGATGTCAAACCACAGACTCACAGACTCTTTTTTGTGTCTTATACAGAAGGCTCGCTCCCATCCTGGGAACTCTGCCTGTGGCCCAGAACAAGTATCAGAGCATAGTACCAACCTATATATATCTACTGAAGTCTATTGTCAGATTGCTTCTAACACTGAAACTGGGTTTAGAACACCTGGATAACAATTTACACAACATGCCAACAATAACATCTCTCCTCCCCATCCCTTTTTCCCATCTGCAGTGCAGAGCCGACTTTAGAGCATCCTTCACAGCAAAATCGGTCTCCGCTGTGTCTTTCGGTCTCCATGAAACTCATTTAATTCTGGTACTACTCCTTCCTCTGCTGCTGGTGCTATCGCACACGAGTAACGTGGCTGTGTAACACTGTCTCTGTGGAAACCTGCGTCTGGCCTAAAAAGCCCAGACTGACGCCTCCGTGCTACTGAGAAGCCGGAGACCCGGTGGGCTGAGTGCCTTTCGTGGCCGTGCTGCTTTCCCTCCAAACGCCTCAGTGAGCAGAGGAACAAGCTGGGCTCTTGCACCAGTCTGGTTTACCACCACCACCACCACAAAAACTGGCTTGGGAGCGCGAGAGGCTGTTCGGAGAGCTCGGTGCAGCCTGCTGCCTGCGCACGGGTGCCTCCAAGGGAGGCCGGGGCAGGAGCGAAAGCGGCGTGGTCCGGGAGCAGCACGAGGGGCCCGCGTCCCCGCTACTCTGCAGGTTTCCAAATGACTGTAAACAATGCCGACTTCAAGTCTGCTCCAGAGCCTCAGGGTCTTGAAGGAACAACCCCTACTCGCTTACTGCCTGAGGATATTATGATTTCTGGAAGGCACTCGCTGCAGGCCGCAATACTGGGCAGAACTGTCGTACACAGCGTGTTTCAGTGCAAACTCAGTTATGAAACAGTCACAAGCCTTCTTCGGTCAGAAACAGCCACACAGCCCCAGCCTTTTGTGAAGAAAAGCGCCCGCGGCTCATTTTTGCATCATCTTCACCTTGGGAGTGCTGCGGCCGGGGCTGGCTCGCGCGCGCCGCGTTGCAGCGCGTCACGGCTCCAGCTGGCTGCAGGGGCCGCGGGCAGGTCACGCAGAGCTGGCTGAGGATCGGCTCAGCATGGGGTACAGCAGCTGCCTCCCTGGCCCCGGTCGTGCCAGCCGGCAGGAGGGCGAGTGGATTAGGAGCTCTTCAGATGGCTCAGGAGATCACGCTTACATCTGATACAACGCACAACACGAGCCCGCTCCGCTGATGGCGCAGCTCCTTCCCTCTGATGTGCAATGTCTACACAAAATCCCAGGATTTGGTTTTAAAAGAAAAGCAATTCTTATATACACATATACTGGCTTCAGCGTGCCTTAACAGACTGCTGCTGTCTTTATATCACGACAAGACAGACATGAACATGTTTAGAGCCAGGAACAGCAACGCAGTACAGCACAGAGTCCAGACACTATATGCTGGTAATCACTTCATTCCTCACTAGAAGTGATTGAATAGGTGATTAACAAGAATGAAACTTAGAGTTTATAATTCGCTACTTCAAGAAAGGCCTTTCGATAAATATGTAATTGGAGACACATACATGCTTTTAATACTAGGCCAGGTGTGAACTGACTGGGTCTTCGGTCTTTCTGCTTTTGTGAATCATGCTACGACAGCAGCTTAAAAAGCATTTTTAATTCAAATTGGTCTAGGCAAATGCCACACTAAATATAGTGAGTATATGCAGAATGTAAGACCAAGGCAGGAAAAAGGATTATCAGAATAGCTGAAATAATTTTGTAAATGGTATATACTGCATGTCTATCTGGTTTAATTGTCATTCTTATCCTGTCAGATCTGTGTGGAGGCAGCCAGGTGCTTAAACACAACTTGGTATATTACTTGGTGCATTTACTCCTGTTTAGAGCTCATCTGGGCTTTAACGCAGGGTTTGGGTGTTTTATCTTTGGATTTGGGGTTTTTATCCTTAATAAAAACTGAAAGGTGCAAATGCTTTGAACAGCCGTACTCCAGCGCAATCTATTCTACAGTCAGTCACCTTAAACCAACACTTTGAAACAAGTCTTGCTATTAACTTGAACAGGGAGTTAACTGGGCACCTGTGAAGAAAAATGGCATTCTCTTTCTCTGCCTGTTGCAAATTCCTCTACAGTTAGGCTTGTCTCAGCTAAGCATGTAGATGTGAGCCCCATCCTGGAATTATTTTGCTCAATTCCAGGTGACAATGGCACTTTTACATCAAATCCAGTTTCTTCTCTGCAGGTCTTTTTTTTTTTTTTTTTTCAGTGTCTGTCCACTGAATGAAGAAGCATCAAAGCTCCCTGGGTATGACAGTGAATGGGATGACAGGACTGCTGGATTCGAGGTCCAGAGCAGTGAGGAAGCATTCGATGGCTGCTTCATTTTTCCCCTGAGCTTGCAAGACCTCCCCAAGGCTGTTCCAGGCCAGGTGGCTCGTGTTCTGGATCCGGATGGCATCTCTGAGGATCTTCTGGGCCAGGTCCCTCCGCCCAAGCCTGTTCAGCACCAGGCCCTGTCAACAAACAAGTGACGAGTGGTTAATAACAGCACCAGATGAAGAACGGAGCACCCAAGCTCCCAGCAAGCTGGCAGACCTAAGCGTGCAGGCGCAGTAGCCCTGTGCATCTCTCCCCACCCACTGCTGGAGAAGAGGAACGATCAGTTTTTAAGCTCTTCTTTTTTGACTGTGATGCTTTTGATTCTGTAATTTAAAACAAAAACTGTGAAGATTAAGCAGAGACTGATCCAGTCCTGGAAGCGCTCCTGCTGTGTTACTGGGAGAGCAAATACTGGTACTGTGTGATGGCAGCAAGTGGGGAAAAGCTACAGGCCCTTTAAGCATCCCTCCCTTCTACACCAGCTTCCAATCCCCAGGAACACAGACAGGTTCAATCACACCGAGTAGTTAAATTAACTCTTGCATGTCTGGAAAATCCAGCTGAGGCTGAGGTAAAGTCTCTCAGCTCCCACATCTTGACCATAAAGACCTTTCCTCTTGAGAAAGGGGCTAGAGGGATGAGGCCGCCTTCCAGGGGCAGGCAGGCTGAAGCAGCATCGGGGCCCCTCTGTCCTCCTGCTAGCTGCACTCCAGTTGGAGACTAAGGCAGTGTGGGGGAGAAGGATGGAGGGACCTTGTTTAAAAAGCTGTCCGTAGGGTAAGAAAAGACACAAGTGGGTGTAACCATCTGGAAGGAACAGGAGGGGGAGGATGAAAGAAGTGGTAGGAAGAACATGTTTTCCTATAGGGCTCGCATAGATCTGACCGAACCCACAAAGCATCTAATAAGACAGGCTCCCTTTTAATTATACTGCAGTCAACCACACTGAGCCCAGATGGTCATGTGGGCTCAGTGTGCCACAATGTGTTGGGGGCATTTTTCTGCTTCCTTCTCACCATGCACACACAAAGACGAATATCTCACCAGTTTCATCCAGATGTGGCCTGTGGAAGAAGCAACCAACACTTTCAAGTTGCCTGCCAAGCACTCGGTAAGTTCATATGCTGCAGCACCAAACCTCATAGATGCCACCACCAGTATGAGGTGACCTCTCTGGGTGGCTTCTGGTAGGATGAACTTAAAGGCCTCTTCCTACAGGTTGGGGATGCCCCAGCAGAACCCATCAAATACCTGTTACTTTGTCAAAGCAACCACCACAGTGCAAGTAGCTGATAATTCGAAATTTGTAAGGGTTATGCTCTTAGGGTCAAGTTTATACAATGCATGGGCTCATGTCTAAGTTATCCCTGTCCTCTGCAGAAAGAACCACAGTCCTTCTCCATGCTGGGTGAGGGACTGCAGCGTATAGATGTGCTGCTTCCGTTGACTTCTCAACCAAAGAGTTCAGCAATTCAAAGGTTTCCACATCAGAACAACCCAAGTGATGGAATTCAGTTTTACGGTGCCATGTAAATGTACAATTCATTTTACAGGCCAGTCATCAAATGCCATGTATTAGAAACCTTTTGTAAGAAAATACCACAAATTAAGTCAGCAGACACAAGCAAAATTTTGTAAAGGGAGATGACTACCTGACTTCATGCTTTTCCTGAGACCAGGCAGTATGTGGAAACAGCCATATATATAAAGAGAAGCATTAGTTCCGCCTTTAATGGGTCTAGTTGCCTTTAGCTGGTGTCAAAAGATGTAAGAAACCTGAAAACTCTTGCCACTAGAACCCACACTAAATTTCTGATGAAAGAATGGTGATACTTTTGGAATTAATGAAGATTTTTCTTTTGTCTTGTTTTGTTTGCTTTTCCAAATATGCCAGGAGATACAGAAAGAATGGTGATACTTTGGGAATTAATGAAGATTTTTCTTTTGTCTTGTTTTGTTTGCTTTTCCAAAAATGCCAGGAGATGCAGACTAAGACCCGCTAGCCAGTGATATTACCAATACCTATAGAAACACATTACTTTGCCAGAGAGAAGAATTAAGAAATGCACATTTAATCAAATACAGGCAGTACTGTGAAAAGTTTCGTTGCCTCTTTCTTGCACTTAACTTTGACCTGAATAATCGATTCGGTATCAAATCTCATCATTTAGAGGTTCAGTGGGGATGTTTTTCCTTTAGGTTTCTCTCTCTGCTGGAAAATGACAAGGCCCCGGGGCCGAATCCCCTTGCGAGCAGGCACAGGTGGAACATGTGCTCCGATGGGACAGCCTGGTTCCCCCAGAGGTAGCTGCCTGGAAACGACCGCCGGCACGTAATGACAGACTGGAAGGAATTTGTGCAATTATAATTTGAGTCACCCGCTTGACAGGGATAATGAGGTACAGAAAGGGCAAGTAATGTGGCCATAGCAAGTCTGCTACAGAGCCAAGAATAGACGGGAGCTATCTCAGCTCATGTTTGTCCTCAACCACAAAACCACTCTTCCTAAAAACTCTTCCTGTTGCGCTGACCGAGCAGAGCTGCTCTCTGGTGGCCAGGGACCCACTGCTATCCTCACCCAGGCGCTGACGGCACCGAGCCCCAGCAAGGCTGCTGCCTGTCATCCCTCTCCAACCAGGAGGGGAATTCCCTTCCCGGCTGACATCTCGCGCCTCTCAACAATGCTGCAGTGAAATCCACCTCCTCGTAAAACTCCGGCGGCACTCGTGCAGCACAGTGCCCTTGTGTGCTCCACCACCCTCGGTGGCTGAGGAGCAGTGGCTGGCGCGGTTCCTTCTCTCTGCGGCTCCCCAGTGCGGACCCCCTGCATATTACTTCGGCTGTGCCTGAGGAGGACAGATCTTTTCATCCGGTGGTCCCTGCAGATGTTTTGCAGCACTGGGAGGAGGAGCAGCTGTATGCAAACTTCAGGTACTGTGTTCACCTGGGGATGATGCTGAAGTGTAGCCCACCAGTAAGTGCAGCACATGTGAATGCTTGCTTGTTGGTAGTCAGGGCTTTCAATCATGCCAGTTTAGCTTCAAAAAATATCCAAGAACGCTCAGAAACGGTGATTTCAGGCTCCCTAAAGCTAGTAGAAGGACTCCCATTGACCATGCAGTATATTGGATGAATAAAAATCTGCTATATGTTTTTGGGGAAAAACACGAGAGGAAACGCTTGCTAAAGGAGCTAAATATCCCCCCTTGCTGATGTGCACAACTGGTCATGCCAAAGACTGCCCAGGTCCGTGCCCTTGCCAGGTGTGCCCATGGTCCTCCTCCCCTCTTGTTCTGACCACGAATGGCCCCATGGCTCCCTTCTTGCCTGCGCGCCTGCATTTCCATTTGGTGTGGGCAAAAGAAGTTGGGCGTCAGGCCTCAGCCCAAGAAGTCAGGCTGTGGCCAACCTGCTCCCCAACCCAGGCTGCAAATGTTCCCAAACCACAGAATTTAGATCTACTCCTTTGCCCAAAGCGAGCCAAGAGCAGACAGTGTCAGCCTTTCCAGTGAGGCTTAACTGAACTGTCAGAAATATGCTGCTAGATGTTTAAAGGACAGGTTGAACATCATTAATTCTGTTTGCAGGAGAGTTTCCTGATTTGGGTTTCGTCTCTCCCCTTCCCTTCCCGCTGCTCCTTGCAAGCCTCTCAGCATTTTCTGAGAGCTGGAGGCTGCACAATCCCCAAGCCTCACTAACACGCAGCACTGAGCACTTCAGTTTTTTGTTTCCCTGAGGTATTTGCACTTGAGAGCTTCTTCTTGCTACTGAATTTCTCATTTCCCCATGGAGTCTGGCTTGCTATAAACAATGCCTGCATGTTGTTGCTATGTAGGTCCAGCTGGAATCTGCCTACAGTGCAAAAGAAAAAAATTATATATAAATTCAGAAAGCCACCCACTGACAGGCAATTTGCATTTTTATTTGGAAGATTTTTTTTTAAAAGATTTTTCTAATGAAAGTTCAGTTCCTGAGTTTCTATGGAAACTCATCTGCTTGGTGTGCATGCATAATTTCATAAAGTCAGATCTCAGGAAGATGAGCAATTAGTATAAATACAAGCAGGAAAGTGATTAAGGGTTTCATCCTCTTATTCTTGAAAAGGGAGGGTGGGGCTGGGTTTTGTTGTCTTGCTTTGGTTTGTATTTGCGTTTTTGCCAAATTAATGCAGAAACCAGTGTACAAGGTGGCCTGGCTCCTCTGCCACCTCCTGGCTATCGCCGGCACTTCTATTTTTGCCCAGCTATTTTCCTCCCAAAGCTGGTGAGTACCTCTAAGCATGGTCTTCTCCGTCAGTGTTGGTGGTACCGTGTCAGGCCCTCAGGGGCAACGAGGACTGGCTTCTTTTTAAACTCAAGCATAACATGAATAGTAAAAACACAATCCAACCCAAAAGGTGTGTGGGAATCATTCTGCTTTCGAGCACCGGTAGGCAGCATGTCAGTAGGGCTTGTACCAGTCCTCTGCTAACCACATGCAGGCATTTCATGTACTCAGTGCATTAATGTACCTGTACAGAGCTTGGATGCTAATTCACTCAAGGAGATCTGAGGGTAACTTGCGCTGATAAATTTATTTTCTTCTTTAGGTCTGAAGGCCTCTTGTAAACAGAGGCGGAGGTAGCGAAGGTTGTGCTTTCAAGCCAGACTGTAAAAGACGGCACTGAAAGAACTGGAGAAAATTAATCTGTAGTGAATAATGGTGGCCAAATGAAACTGCTACAGTCTAGCAGCGCACGAAGGCAGAGTGGAGACACTGAATTTAGTTTGCTGATTTAGGGTGCCTTACACCGGTAGCTGGACCCCTGAATTATTTAATTTCAGCACAGGGGAGGTGCTTATGGGAAGCTTTTCCAAAGATATTTCAGACCTCGCCTGCACGTAAAACAAAAACTAAACCACTTCTATAACGATACTGGGCTGGACTCCCTTGCCTTCAGTGATGTGATATTTGGCAACTGATACTAGAGTGAGGCTATTCTTGTTTTAGAATAGGAGACCCATGTTTCAATTTAAGTTAGATGAGCAAAAAAGTGAGTTGTTTTCAATTTCCATTAATACAGAAAGTGAGCATAACTCCCTCTTGAGGTCCTAATTCAGGAGGCCTTGAAATTCCTGATCTATGCCTTTATTTCCTTAGAGTTTGAACAAACCTCCTTAAAAGCTGTTAGCTCATAAAATTCCCATAAAATAGTTCAGAGAAGACATTATGGAAGACTACAAAATAAACCTCATGCACAAGGAGGAGTTTATTTTTAGTAATAAAGTCAAAACTTCCTTTGCAGATGTTTAGCTCAAACACCTGATGAGCAACAGGGAGTTCTCTCGAGTCTTGGCATCCTTGTCTCCCTTCTCTAAGGTGGCACAGGTTTATTCATTCTTTCCTTTGTGGCTTGCACTGGAAAGAGATGTCCAGAAAAATATTTTATTTAATTCCAAGAAGGCTGGTTTTCGTTTTGTTGGCATGGTTGTCTTCCTGGAGAATCTGTACTGCTGGACTAGACTCTATCCTTTACATAGTGGTTTAAATAATTACTTTGCATGCAACTTCTCTTTTTTTTTTGGCATGAGACTCAAACACCAAAGTGAGATTGTTTCTGCTGCTTTTCTCAACTAAGCAGGGAATTTTGGCCCATTATTGTCAAAATACCCTAAGAAGCTACCAGAGCAAATCAGACTGCAGACTTTGCTGCTGGGTACTGCTAGTGCATTAGTTAATTGATTTCAAGGTAAACGGAGTATCCTTCCTGTCTACTACAGCCCGTAATATGGACATGTCACTAGTGCTTACTAGGAGGGTAATTAGCAGCTGGCAAGACCACGGCATACTGGAGAAAAGTGCTCATTCAAAAGTGTGCTTATTCAGCAGAAGCCTACAAAAAGCCTTTCAAGACGCATTTGGCGCTTGGTGATAACAGTCTCATCTAAGGGAAAAATCTGCGCCACTACAGGGCAACATACACTTCTGTAATTATTTAGCAATCAGAGTAAGTTGTAAGCAAAATCTGTTGCATAAACCATGAAATACCACAGTCCTTTTGGAAAACGGCAAAGATTAACCCTGAAAATCTTAGGTCTGCCAGAATACAGGCAGACATGTAACTATCTGATTTCTTTGTGATTCTTCTCCCCTGCATTCACCACCTTCGCATTTCTGAGGGACCAGGATTTTTTCTTAGCTGTGAGCAGTAGAGTGAGTTTCTGTTGTGCTGTCACTTAGTCATGCAGAGGCTGGCAGTGTGCAGGGTAGCTAATCATCCATTTTGCTGATTCAGTGCAGGCTGTGGCGAATCTGAGCTATAAATCTGAGCATTATTCTCTGAAAATACACTGTAGGAATACATGGAGCTGCGAAAGCACTACGGGTCGCTTGCCAAATGCACTGAATTAGAGACCACATCTTAATTTGCTGCCCTAACGAAGGGTAACTGGGATCCAGTTTTGGAGGAAAAAGCTTTTCTTCCAACACTTCTGCTGCCTCTTTTGTCAAGGGCAGCTTTTCCTTCTCTGCCTTTACCCTCTCCAACTCCTGTGTTGAAGCTGCTGCATCCCCTGTCAGTCAGTGACACTGAAGTGCTGCGTTCGACAAGAGCATAGGAGGGGACGCAGAGGGGTGGAGAGGGAAGGCAGGCAGGGTCATTGCAAAACACAGCACGTGGAAAGGGAAAATGAAGGAACAGCACCAGAGGGGGGACTGGCCAGTGCTGGCAAAAGCAGACACCAGAGTCCATGTCATGATTTGTAGCACTCGTGCACTGTCTGTGGGTTTCAACTCAGTAGATTCGACCTCGAGATTTCAGCTCTGGTACTTGAGGCACCAAAGGCAGCCGAGCAGCTGCTTGCTGCCTAAACTTCCCTTCAGCCTTTTTGTGCGCTGTGGAGTGTGGGCTAAGAGAAGAGATGAGACTGCAAGAGGCATTGGGAGGGACAGCCCAGCAGTGTGAAGACAGAGATGTCTTAAGCCCATGACAGATCTGGGCACACGGATACAATTTACCAGTAGCACTGCTCTTCGACAGGGAAACATCACCTGGGAGGGAAGAAAAAGCAAAAGAAAGACAAGACCTAAAGTGGTGAAGATGCGAAGAGAGCAGCACCCCCTTCCTCAGCATGCCCGCTGTGTTTCTCAAGGCGGTGTGTAACTGCAAGGAGACCGCCCTGCCCAGGGCCCCTCTGCGAGGCGGAGGCAAGCCCCCACCCCACGCAGAAGGGAAGCACTGTGCCACGCGGCACGCCGCCCGCTGCCCAGGCTTGCTCTATCTATTTCGGTTCATCAAATGTTAGCAGGGATGTTTGCACTGTGTTTGAAGCTTAAACATGATAAAACATTTATTGACATAAAAAGCAAACCCTACGGCAGCACTGCAAACCAGGAGGGTCTGATCTCTTCATAGGGAGACTCATACAAGCCTAGGGAGAATGAAGAGAGTGTTTTTCTGCCTTGTTGGATTGTCATCACTTAAGCTTCATTCAAAGCAGAACTGTTTGCCACATGTGAATATTCTCTAGATAGTTCTTCCTTTGCAGAGACCTACATGGAGAAGAAGCAGCAAGCAAGGAAACTTAGCAGGCAAGGATGTCTCAACCACATGCTTGAGACTAACAAAGTGCGGTATTCGTTTCACACACTCTTTTCCTAGGGAAGGCGAGATCTCTCCAAGCCCTGATGTTAGCAGTTGTCACAGTAATGCTGCAGCAGACTGCCCAGTAGCTTCAGCTAGGACTCTAGGATTCAACCTCACGGTGCTGTCTGCAAAAACATGTAGTAAAAGAAGGTCCAAAACCAGTAACTGATAGTACTTTATAATGCTTAATTTATAATTTAAGGTCCCAACTTTGTTCTTCACCATACAGTGACACCCTGCTTCCTTGGCAGAAAGCCTTGTAGAAATTAGTGAGACTCAGCCTAGGTATATCCAAGTATTTCAAAACATGCAGAATCAAGCCCGATTAGCCTCAGCAATGAGAGGACAGGCATGCAACATGTATTGCTTGATGCTGATGAGCAGTAGGTAACCTCTTGGCTAGAGCACCTGACTAGAAAGCGGTTGCTCTAGACTGTGCTTCACTGGCTGCTAACGCATTTCATGTTGAATAATTTGCCATTATTCAGAAACGATCCAGAGAGCAGGGATGAGGTCCAGGGACAAGCTTTGGGAGGCAGAAGTCCCAGGCTTAAATGTTCTCAGGCTGAGGAGGGGGGAGAACTTGCCTCTCCTGTGCCCAGGGCATGCACAAACTTCTGGTAAATATTTTTAAGAAGTTAGGGCAGCATTTAAGAACTCCTTCCCCCCAGGGGTGCGTTGACTCTCTGCCTCTATTTGATAGCAAGCAGGTGCCTGTGTTCTGTCATATATAGCAAGATGTTGCTGCATATCGCTGGGGAACGTCCAGGATTAAGACCTGTACACCTGATTAATCAGAGTGCCTACAGTGAGTGTGCTGTGGCTGATGAACAGCATATTTCTGGCTACTTAGGTTTCTTGAGTGCCAGTGCTGGATCTTGCCCCAATTTTTAATGCATTGGTTTGCAAGAAAGGAGAGGCTGATGTGCACATTTCCCACGCATGTTATCTTCGCCTCTCTGGACAGAGCAAATCTCGTCTGAACATATGAGTCATGAACAGGTTCTCCTACACAGTAGCTTCAGCTCTGCCGAGGGTCTCTGTGAAGTTCAGTCCCCCAGAAGGGTTCGCCTGAACTCATCACCAGAGCAGGCACTGCATTTAGCATGTCTCTGGGGAAGGGTGTAGCACAGTGAAGACACAGCTGATCTAAGCCCACAGCATGCCAATGCAGATTACAGCAGATGTCTCCTGGAAGGAGAGCCGAAATATTTTTAAAATCTTCATTTGCTTATTTTTCTGCTACTGGCAGTCTCTGGGATAGCAAGTTATTAATGACATCCTACGCACAACTACGGCCAGAGCCTGGGAGAGCAATCTCAGCCCAGCGCTAAGCTAGCCGAGCTGCTGGGAAACAGAGCGGGAGCTGGGCAGGAATGCACTGCCGTGTGCCAGCTTGTGCCTCCCTCTGCTGCTCCAGTGCCTCTGAGCCCACCAGCAGCGCTCACTTACCGTCTCAACACAAAATGTCTCATAAATCATGACCCTCCACGCACAAAGAGATTTTACTGAATTACACAGTGCTGTATTTTCTGTTACATGCTCAAAACAGAACGAGTGAAGAAACTCTCTGAGAAGACAGATAATTAATGTAAACGGAAGTTCCTGTGACACTGTGATGTTTTCATGTTTCCCATTTGTTTGGCACAAAGGGACTTCTGCTTCCTTCTTGACTGTGGTCAGCTCAGTGTATTGGGGCAGTCTGCTGAAAACCTGGAATTCTTGCTAGTTCATGCCCTGCTTTGTGCAGCTGTGCCTTATGTACCGGGAGGCAATGTATTCTGTTACCGTACTACATGCTATCTTATACACTGTAGCACTATAGTCTATCACACTGTTCTGTCTTCAGTGTGATAACATGCAGCTAAATAGCACAGAACTTAAACTAATTATAACTGTTTTCTTTGTTTGTGAAAAACAGCGTTTGAAGGTTGAAGTGTAATTCCATCCCTTCCCCCTTCTGACAATTCCCTGAGCACCTTCTGAAATATCATTTATGAGTTCATCTGTAGACAAGCAAGTTGACTGCTACAATTTCTAGGCTTTAATTTGATCTCAGAGCAAAGCGCAGCGTGAGGACAATACTGATTAGTAGAGCTGCGTGGTATCTAGAGGGCTGTGGATGGCAAACCACAACTAAAGCTAATAATCTTCTGGAAGATCAGGTTGGAGCTCAGCAGAGAGGCATCTGCTGCAGAATTGGCTGCAGGGAGAGATCAGGCCAAGGACAAGGTCTTTAGGCCTGGATGCAAGTCTTATTCTCCAGAGGTGAATGAAACACTCCAGGAACTTGAGGGGTTTAAGAAACATTCAGGTTCTTCTTTTGCAAAGTATTGCACACATTTTAGAGAAGAGATTAGAGAAGAACCGGCGAATTTTGTCTTTCAGGAATTTATTTTGGTTTCCAAAGTTACATAAACAGAGCCTGAATAATGTGGTAATGAGCACCTTAGGGTCATGGAGAATAACTTACCACAACATTGGAACACAAGTGATTGGCACAGATAAGCAGGAGCTACAAATTCCCTGGAAACAGGGATAATACACCTCTGAGAAGCAGAACACCAGCTCGCTCGCTAATGGACCTTCGCTGACATCTCTGCGTTTGCACAGTGGATCAGTTTTGCTCCTTCCAAGCACCCTACGAGGGAAATGTGCAGTTCCCCCAGGAGAGGAAATGACTACTCAGTGTCTAAGTGATGGCTTGGGCTTCAGAGAATCACTTATCGCTTTGTTTGTGATGGCTCCACTATCTCCTGTGGATGGAGGAAGGAAGCCTGGCAACTGCAGAGGAAGAGAGCAGGCAACACACTTGCAAAACAACTCAGTCGACTGGTGCTGGGGAGCTGTGATCCCACTGCACAGACAGGGATCTGCTCCAATGGCTCAGCTAGTGAAGCTGCCAGCTAAATTGGATTTGCAGGGAGGGTGGCAGTGGAGGAGGAAGGTTTCCTCTGCATTAAACAGAAACGAGGAGAACGAAGCGTTTGCAATTCCTTGTGCAGTGAGTGAGCTGACACACAAACTTATTAATGTGAGCATCCAAAATGCTCATTTCTCCTGTGGGAGCCAGAGAGACCAGAGAAAAAGACAAGTTCTCTCCCTCAAGCTCAGCTGCTTCAACACAAAAATTTGAGTTAAGACGCTGCTCTAAGGATTGCTTTTCCCCAAGGAGAGCTTAGAGCAGTTATTTTGGGCTATCTGGAGCACAGGAACATTCCTGGGATTCTGCAATAAGCCCCAGAGTTGGGAAAACAGAATCTGCTAATCAGCCATGGTCTGGAAGGAGGCCACCGATCATCTCGGAAGGCCAAATGTTGCTGCTTTACACTTGTCCTGCTTGGTGGAGCTGCAAAAGGTACGTGCCAGGCAGGCATCGTACCGACTGGGAGAGCTTCTCTCAGGGCCAGATTGGAATTAGTTCTGACCGTAGCTCTGCCGGCTCTCTGCTCTCCAGCCCAGTGACTCACCTATCTGTGACTTGCCGAGCACCACCGCTGCAGGACAGGCAGGAAGCAGCTGTCCTGAGTACACTCAGCACGCCTGGGGATGCTTCCCGTAGCCACAGATCTATGCGTGACAAGCGTGCCATTGCCTGACAGGGAATTCCAGCGGAGAGCACCATCCCACAAGAGACCGTGCTGATGGTCCACCAGCAAGTGTTGCACTGCTGACGTGCCATTTCTGGGAGGAGGTGTAACTAGCTATGTCACCCTGCAGAGCAGGCTGAAAATAGGATTGCACTCACTGTGCCATGTGGCTCAGTGGTATGTCAGGACATGTATTTTTAGGAAATTCCTCCTTTGGGCAGAAAGGGTGAAGTGCTTAGCCTGGTTTGCAGGCTGCTGGCCTTGCCCAGCTCCTTCATGCTAAGGAGTATGGGAGCACATTAGCCACCAGTCAGTCAGTGGATGCCCTTACTGGTTGGATACACCGCTGGTCCTAGTTTCCTATTCATCAGGGTGGAAGGGTAAAAGACAGCAGGTCTGCTGCTTTGCTTTTGTTTCAATGCATGAATGCTCTCTCTCTCTGTGATGGTGCTTTTCAGAGAAGGAACTGCCCTCCAACAGAGCAAGGATGGACAAAAAAGTAAGGAAGATCAATGTCTTGGGAAGAGTACGGTCTCTGAGAAGCAAGTGTAAAAACATACCTTGCAGAATGAATGTGTGAGGTGAAAAGGGAGCTGAGAGACGACAGCTCATGCAGAGAAAAAAGAGACAGAGATAGGGAAAGGCCGACAGTAAGCAGGGGATTTAAGCAAGTTTCTGGAGAGGTAAAAAGGAGTCTGATTTGGTAAGGTACTTTTTGGATGCATGACAATGAAAAAATGTTGTACGTCTCCATGCCCAGCCAGTTACTTACACGCAGAAGACACTATAACTTGCCTGACCACAGGAGAAGGACTAGGTAAGGCAGCACTGGAATCAAAATCAGATTCATCTCTCTGACAGCGTGACACTTGCAGGCCTCCTGCTTTCCCCAGAACACCATTTCTATCAGGCAGCATGTGTTGAGCTCCAGCATCTGGGTTGTGATTTTTTGGCAGCTGCACAGAATCTCTGCTATCAAGTCCCACCTGCCAGTCTCATGTCTGCTCCCACAGACCTTTGCCTGTTAGCAAATGTTTCAAACTCACACTGCCAGCCACAGCATATCATTCTGCAGTCTACCTCAGGGCAAAAAACCCTCACACAAGGACTCCTTTTAACTTCAGCAGGCTGCACGATGGGAAGGCTAGAGGACAGACTTCTGGATTACACGCACGGAAATACATTTAGGTCACGGTTTGCGCTGCATTCTTTTCAGTACTAATGTAAAACAGATATTTTTCCCCTGAATTATCCGAATAATACAACTATTTTGTCTGTGACATTTTAAGAAGCTTTGAGACATGCTCCATGCTATAGCTGTGCAATAAGAGAATTTGTGAACTTTGTTCACCAGAATATGGCCACGTGAGGTTTTGCTGTGTCGTTCTCCCCTCCTTTACAAACCTTTCCTTTCCCTTCTCTTGCTTCTTAGCATGTCATCCAGACTCAGATGAGCAAAGCCACTGACCTGTGTATACATACTGTATATCGCTTCACTGTTGAAACAGATCACTAGTAAACAAAATGCTGAAATGCATGTTCATCTACCCTGTTTAAGAGACCTGTCCACAGAAAAAAGTGCAATTTTTAATTCTGTACTGGCAGAAAGAACTTAAACTTTCACATACATTAGCTGCTATAACAGTTCACTATCTGACCTTCCCCACTGTGAACCCAGGCAGTGATGATGTGCCTTTGGTGCAAAGCACAATGTCTCTTGGAAACGGTCTAAGCTGCTTTATTATAGTATCTCTAAAATTGCTAACAAGAGACAATCAGTGCTTTTTGATGTGGACATCTGTCAGCACAGAAACAACCGCTAACTGTCATGTAATAACCACATCAGACACTTCTATAGCAGTCATCTTTCTGGAAGTCAAGCATGAAAAAACTGTTACTTATCCAAGCCACAAGCACATTTTGTCCAGATCTGACTGTATTTCTGTAACTGTTTAGAAGACTAAAGTGATATGATGCTCTTTTATAAATGGAAACTTGAGCTCATACTATTTAACTCAAATATAATAGTCAGTAATTGTTTTTGTTGGGATATGATTAAGGTATCTAGCTTTGTACTCTAATATTTGCATTTTAGTTTTACAAGCAATGTAGGTATACTGAGAAAAAACACTGTTATTCTTAAATAAATACTTGCGCATGTGACTTTTACAGAACTAGCCCAGCAGCAGAAGTATCTAGCTGTGCACTTCACCATTTGGAGAAGTCCTCACTCCTGCAGCAGCACCACAGGAGCTGCAGTTTGGCAGGTACGTGGCTAGACATGAGCTCTGAAAGATGCTGAAGCAGTACAGCGCTGTCTAAACTGTGTGCGGTAAGGAATAGCTAACTCTCTTTTTATTAAAGGACTGACTCTAGGCAGCCTACTATCTATAGAAACGATGAACAGACTTCCTAAAGCATCCGCACACCTCCTTTGTAGGCATGGGTTCACGAGCCCGTCAATCAAATGAAGAGAACGGAAAAAATGGCTGCAACCTCTCAAGAGCCAACAGGTGACTTCTAGTGATTAGTAACCTGAATCAGATTTGAATTGGCTGAACATTTCTATAGAGTATCTGTTGTTTAGATTGAACCAGAGCTGCGGGCACTACAGACCAGTTATTTTATGTTACACCATGGTTGCATAGTTTGGCAGTAGTCTAATGACAGCTTTTGTATTTGGAGGGGAGAAGAATGAATTTTCCTGAGAACTGCCAGAGTGAAAATATTGGATCACCAGAAGAGAGGTTAAAATCAATCGCTCATCATTTCAGCAGAACAGTGGAAAAACTCAACGGACTAAATAAAACAAACCACGTACCAGAAGAACCGCTGACATTTCAGCGCTGCTCACAGACCGAAGCGAAAAAAAAACCCCAATCACAAATGTTGTGAAGTCTTTTAAATCTGTGCGGAGCAGAGGGGGCATTTAGACAGCAGCACAACCCTTAGCATCGCATCCATTCCTGTGACTCGCAAAGCCCTTTTGCTTTAATGAGGTTGGTTTTCCTCTGTGCTGGCAAAAGAAGGCACGGTTACGGCAGATGAACCAGCCTGCGTGTCTGAGACGCCCAGGGAGACAACAATGTGCAAAGGCCCTGCCGGGCTGCAGTGTGACACGAGTCCAGCACCCAGGTGCCTGGGGAGCGCTGGAGCAGAGCGAGCGAGGGAGAGGGGCACTGCCAGTTGTTGTTGTGTCAAAGCCTCAGCAAAGCACCAGCTCCAGCAGCAGCCCCTCATGGGGATGATGTACTTGTAAAACATTTACATTTTCAGCAGGATGTTTCTAATTAAACTCAATTGGCTTGCACACCTGCTGGGAATGACTGCTCTGCACCTCATATCCTCCCCTCCTACTTGAGCACAAAGAGGATGCAACTGCCTAGGCCACCATATAGCACTGCGTGCCTTTTGTGCATTGACAGTAATTGAGAAAATGGATGGCAACAGCCCTGTTTTGTGTTTGCTACTGTTCTAGGAAGATCCTTCTTTTCTCTTCTTTTGTCTCCTGTTTTCTTGTTGGTGGGGTTTTTTTTTTTGTATGTTTATTTGTTTGAGACCATGAGACTACTCAGGTTTCAAAATTCCTTTGAGAGGGTAGAGGATTGGCAGGGCTTTGTGTATTTTCTTGACTGTAGGGCTTCATGATTGATACTAATAATAAACCCCTCAAGACTGAGGAAGGCACCCGTACAGGCCCCGATTACGCTCAGATCGATGGGGAAAGGATGGTATTGAAGCATGCTACGGCTCGTAGTACAAGGCAGAACAGCCAGCTGTCACTTATTAAACGCTTTTTAGCCTGTCTTACTAGCATAGCCTGACTTGGACATTTTAAGAAAGAATTTTATTGATACTGTGTAATATTGTCTGAGATATTTATGGTTTTGCCAGAAAGGTCTGAGACAACCAAACATTCAGAGAAATCTGCTGAAATTGCCTGGACTGCCAGCAGTGCTTCTAGTTTCTGACTGCTGTCCTAGGCTCCCTCGCTACATCTTTAGCGACCTAGCACTTGTCACTGAGATGTAAGTCATGCCTCAAAAGAATACTCAAGTGTATCGGCCTTGTTGTACTGTGGTGTTGCCCTGCTGTGAAATGAGAAAAATGCATTTACTGGGCTGTGGCAGCAGGTCAGCATCCCAAATGTTCTCCCCTCCACCAAGCTCGCTGGGTCAGAATAATGCTGTTTTGAATTGCACAGGACAGTCTCCTGGGTAACACGCTTCAGAGCAATGCTCGGAGGGAACACGCCCTTGAATGCAAGGCGGTCAATGAGATTTATAATTACCGTGTTTTATAACCTCATTCATTCAGGCAGGGAAGGATATTGCTGGAGAGACCTCAGATGAGAGAAACGATAGATTTGCAGCTACATAAATAGTCGTTGTTAATATTAATTGAAATCTGGATGGCAGAAGGTGCTCTTTTGTCCACTGTGTTGTCCTGTGTAACACAAAAAATGCACAGCCTGGTTTTAAACCTGTTACTCAGGCAGCAGTAGGGCAAGGGGAGCATAAAACTCGGACTTCAGCTACCCTCTCCCAGAGAAGGTGATGTAAAATCCACACTGTATCACCGAAATCTTTTGATTGCATTAAGCTGGTGTTGGCTTAAGGCCAGATCCAGCTGTAGCTGTAAGGACGATGACCGTCCTCCACCCCAGCTCTGAGCAGAACCCAGCAGCATTTTCACACATGCACACATGTAAGTTGCCTGATTACGGAGGTGTTAACGCTTCTGGGATGACAAAACAAACCTACAGATGCCTTATCAACAGCAAGCTCCATGCAGAATGGGTTTTATTTTCAGAAAAGCCCGGAGGAAAAAAAATGAAATCTCCTGGTACAGTTTATCTGATGCTTTGTTTTTGAATGTCCTTGATGCAAAACAGCATGCTATCATCTCTAAAGATTAAAAACAATCCCTTCTTATTGCTCTGCTGGGTATTTTCAAAGAAATTCATGCACAGATGAAAACAAATAAAAACAATGCCCAACGGCTCTGTGGAGATCCTGGGCCTCTGGTTTCAGGTAGTCTGGAGACAATTTCAGATGAACAAGGACCTCTTAAATCCTTGTCTAGAGCTCCAGTGAGGACATGCTGGCAAAACTTTAGTAGCTTTAATGGGGTGAGGCTGGTTGAGGATATTGCACATCATCTCCATTTTGTGGTTCTTAGGGTATAGCTTTAACTGTCTAGAGTTTATCGTGTGTGATACTGGATTTTTATTTGTTTTTAAACTGGAACTTCATGTGAAATAACACGTTCGTTCAGGCTTGGTTTAAAGGAAAATTCAGAGTGCCTAGGTTGGTTTTTGTGATGTTAAGGTCTGGGTTTTTTTGATGGACTAAGGCATGGGTGGAGAAAATCCCCATCCTACCATCGGTGCAGGATTAGGGTCCCAAACGACAGAATAAATGCAGTATAAAGCAAGTAAGCCTCCGGCACTGATGAAGGAACAGTTCAGCTCGCTTCAATTAACATGTCTTTTGCTTTTACCCACTTGGCTTTATTGTTCAGAGGATCTGGCCCAGCAGGAGAACGAGATTCCTCCCCCAGCCTCCATTCTGCTTCCAGTCTTTGCTGCTGGCTAGCTGATGGGCAGATGCAGAAGCTTCTTCAGCAGAGATCTATGTGACACTGAGGGACTGTACTTAGGAGAAGTCTGAAAATCAGTTTTTTTCTTTTTCTTCACTCCTGCATTGGCACTAGCTTTGCTCAGACTGAAAACACTCTGCAAAGGTATACTTGAGAGTTGGGTTTTGAAAGGCTGGGTAAACTTGTTCACAAGGTCACTGGCAAGCCAAAATAACTCCAGACAGGACTAGCGTAAGTTGCCTGTGCCAAACACATGATGTGAATATTGATTCAGGGGTGGTGGTGGTAGGGAGGATAACAGGGACAATGTTGAATACATAAACAGGCTCTGTTGCTCGTAAACAGACTCATGATGCAGTATATCACAATGCGCATGAAGGAAGCCACAACAGGTCATGTTCAGATTGAGCTGCTGTGCAGTTTCAATGGACTGGCTACTTTTAGCCAGCAAGATGCCAGTATAACATTTTGCCACTTGCTGCTGTATAGGGAGCGGTAAAAATCAGGAAACCAAGGTGACAATGCTGTTACTAATCTAAATTTGTAGCAGAAAAGGCTAAAGATCACAGGTCAGCGGGCAAGCAGGTCCTAAAGGAAAAGCCAACAGACATCGACTTTTAAGACAGCCCCTGCAGCTTGCACTGGCTGCCTTGCAAAGAAGAGCCACTTCTTCCACAGACACACCAACTTGAATTTTGCAGACACTTTTGTACGATAAAAATCTTTCTGTTAAAAAAAAAATCTCTTTTATTTTCAAATCAACTTTACACCTGCTATGCACTGCCCATCTGCTTTGCTGCAGTGGAAGTCTGTTTGCCCTTAAATCTATGTGCCAGCTGGGTGTTGAAACTGCCTTCAAGTTTTTGAAGTCGTATCTAAAAACCCCTCCCACGGCCTCCCCTCGCATTTGTCAAGGGGTTAGACTTCCACACCTACACCACTGCTTCCCTAGCCCACTTCGCTGAGAAAAAATCCTAACATCTAAAGCCTGGGCAGTGCTGAAGGCAGAGTGTAGGTTTTTCTTACTTGCCCCAAGCACTGGGATATGCTGCCACAGATACCTAGGCCATCACACTTCCTTTTAATTTTTAATTAAAGATTTCTGGAAATTATTCACAGTATCTGCTTCCTAGATGAAGATATCTCTCATTAAACATTTACTGAAATTGTCACTTCCTCCCCTAGCCAGATGTTCTGATTAATGCAAAACCATCTTTCCTCATCTCCTTGCACTTGAATTTCCCTCTCATCTTCACCAGCCTTAAAGAACTTGGGCCCCCAGCACAGGAAGGATGTGGACCTGTTAAGAGTGGGTCCAGAGGAGGGCCACAAAGATGACCAGAGGGCTGGAGCACCCCTCCTATGAAAAAAGACTGAGAGAGCTGGGGATGTTCAGCCTGGAGAAGAGAAGGCTCCACGGAGACCTCATGCAGCCTTTCAGTACTTAGAGGGGGCTTATAAAAAAGACGGGGAGCAACTTTTTACTCAGGCAGATAGTGACAGGACAAGGGGGAATGGCTTTAAACTAAAAGAGGGTAGGTTTAGATTAGATATAAGGAAGAAATTCTTCACTGTGAGGGTGGTGAGGCACAAGAACAGGTTGCCCAGAGAAGCTGTGGTTGCCCCATCCCTGGAGGTGTTCAAGGCCAGGCTGGATGGGGCCCTGGGCAACCTGGTCTAGAGGAAGGTGTCCCTGCCCACGGCAGGGGGGCTGGAACTAGATGGTCTTTAAGGTCTCTTCCAACCCAAACCATTGTATGTTTCTATGAATTTCCTGAAACAAAGATGTAGCCCTTTTGGCTTCAATAAATCCTTGCTGGATGCAGGTCTGTAGCTTACACACATCATATGTTATCCTGCTGTTTGAAAAACAGCACGCATTTGGATCCCTTTCCTGCCTCATGTATTTTGATACTTTGGGCCACTACACCCAGCCTGCCTTGAAAGCTGGACAGTACTGAAGAGAAATACTCAAATGAAACTTACAATGGACTAGAAACTCTCCCCCTGCTCATCATCTCTAGGCTATCTGAACAAGGAAAGTCTCTTCTAAAGGGAGCTCTCTTCTAAAGAGAGGCAGAGAAGTAGTCCCTCTGGTTCTTCTCAAGCTGTGACAGGCTCTATGACCACTGAGATGGAAAAAGTTTGCAAGTCATCTAGTTCAAAGTATGCAAAAATAGCAGGGCTGCACTTCCAACAAGGCTGTTTTTCTGTTCCAGTTTGATGCCAGCTTGTGAGAGTAAACTGAGTACTGCAAGACGATCAAGATTTAATTCATTTACAGAATTTTATTTGCATGAATTTGATTTGAAAGGATTTGCGCTACCTGCATACATCATGACTTGTCATAGTTGCCTGCACTGACACTGCATTATGTGAGCGTTCTTATTCCACAGACTAGCTATGTTGATAAAATCACTTCATACAGCTGAGCAAGCTAAAAATAAATTTAAAAAAAAATGGGCTGTCTTTTGGCTCAAGTACCTCACATACATGTCATTTTTACTTCGCAATGCTCCTGTTTCCGATACTGCTATTTTATATTTGCTAGTTTGGAAAAGCTGATTTCAAACAATGGGTTACTTCCAAACAGTTTCCTTTGATTGTTCTTCATTCACTCTTCAAAGTAAGAGATTAGTTAAAAATGGTATATGCTTCCAGTCTGTCTGATTTGCTGTGTCAGCCAACAAATAATACATAACAGTGCACTTCTCAGGGTTGAGTTCTTCTAACCAATGGTGACTATGGTGATATTCAAAGAAAAATAATTTAAAACAGCAGATATCTGAAATTAACAGATATCATATTTGCACAATCATTTATTATTAGTGAAAAGCAGTTCTGAGCTTTCAACGTTGCTTGTCTGACCTATTTGCAGTACTCTAGGAACAACAGCAAGGAATCCTAAAACGAGGGTTTCTGCTCCTTCTGATGTCTGGAAATCTCCAGGGCTTGTGCATTTTATCAGTCTCTCTATACATTTACTTACTTTTCTTGCTCTCCAGGCAAGACACTTTTCAGGCAAACAGGATACTAAATGGTCTATGAACCTGGTGCCGAAGATAGTGCAGGCAATTTTGCTCTTAACATGCATGAAATATGTGCAAAATCTCTTACTTCCACTGCAGCCAAAAGGAGACCCAGTATCTGCTTTGTACCTGCAGAAGCCTGTCCCAAATGATCCTTATGTGCATAATCTCAGTTCAGAAAAGTCTTAAATGCTGTGGGGTCTGGCTGTATGTTAAGCCTATATGATCTCCTACAATGCCAAGCTCTGAGCCTCACGCTGCAGTACAGGATCATATATGATTTTAGGAATGCTTTCTTGTGGCATGTGTTTAATTTGTCCTTGCTTCATTTGTCTGTATTAGTCACTCCTGTGCTCTGCCGAGCTGAAAGTGACAGCCGCAAAAAGAAAATACCATTGCCTGCCAATCTGGCACAAAAATTACTGTAACTAAAAGTTCAGAAATTCTAGAGGTTTGGTTTAGATGCAAGGGAATAATACTGCTCTCTTATTAAAAACCATACAGTCACATCGAAGTGCCAAACCTGCTTGCCATCATCTGCTTTGGGAAAATGTACAGGGTAATATTTACATAAGGATGAAGCTAACATTTCTCCTCCTTGTTTTAAAAAAATAATCACAATCTCAGAGCTGCTTGAGAATTTATTTTAAATGCAATTCATAGTTCATCCTTCGCTACCAATTAGGTTTGGCCTGCTTGGTATGTTATGCATGAACGTGCTGAACAAGTGCTATATTTCAGCTGTACGCTGCTTCTTTAGTGCTGGTTTCTGTCATGTTCAATGCAGGTGTTAAGGCCTGCAATACAGAGATTGGCTTGACAGGTTGTGGAGAAGAAGGGAGAGCTGTTGGTTGTAATACAAGGAGAGACCGAAACCACAACGATAAGTTTGCAACGGTGTTGGATGTGCTAATAAATGGAGCAGCAGAATTTTCATGATCCCAGTCACACCAGAGTCAAGGCATGGGTAGTGGCTTCCCAGAGGCTTTTCATTTCAGGTATCCAGCACTGCCCTCGCTGAGCCTCCCTCTCCGCCAGCCTCAGCATCACTACCTGCTAACAAACAAGGCTTCATGGTTTCAACAACTAGACTCCTCCTGCCCTTGCCTGGTTAATTCTGCAAGGAAAGTCCTCTTGAGAATTTGGCTCTCTGTTTTCTCACTCCACTCTACCCTGGGGCACAGCTCACTTAGCAAATGGTGGTGGGACCTGTCCCCTCTCCCAAAGCACCAGAGCCCCAACCAGAAGAGGCTCAAGGGAAGCATGAGATGCTCGTTCCATCTAAGGTTTCATAACCAAACCACAGCCTACTAAAAACTGCTGACGCTACATTTCTTGTAGCTCTGAGGTACATATACATGCGTGTGTATACACATACATATGCATCTATCTCCCTGCTGTATGTCACAGAGGATGCCAGAACCATTCTAGCAGCTTGGCTGTTTACAAACAAACAGCAAAAGCACAAAACCACATGGTCCCATCAGGGTTCCTCCTACTGAAGGTATCCTACTCTAATAGCTGTCCAACAGCTCGTGATTTCCCAACAGGCATAACGTCATCACATCTCTCTGCTTTTGTTCATGATGCCTTGGGCAATACCATTCCTTATTATCTACAATGTGGAAAAAAAAATACCGAGCGTTGTGCATGTCTGTACCAAGTGCATGCTGGGTTACTGAAAAAAATTTGATCTTGAAACCAAAATCTCAGAATAACTCAGAAATGGCAGCTCTGTATTTCATTTAAGTATTGACCAAACTTAGTGAGGATTTGCATTTGATGAACAGTGACATCTTGCACCTGGGATGGAATAATCCCATGCAACTGTACAGGCTGGATGCCAACTGGGGAGAAACCTGCTCTGCAGAAAAACTCTTGGGGAAAACAAGCCAGCAGGGCACCCATGCAGTGCTGAAGGCTCACGGCATCCTGGGCTGCATGAGGTAATGCATCACAGCAGACTGAGGTAATTATTTCCTTCCCTTTGGCATCTGTGAGACTGGATCAGAAGTGCTGCCTCCAGTTTTGGGCTTCCCAGTACCAGAAAGATGACGACAAACTGGTGAAGAGCAAGTGGAGGGCCGCTGAGATGGCTGGGGGGCTGTACTATCATGAAGAGTCAGAGAGAGGGGCATTTCAGCCCTTTCCTCTCTGGGCTAAGGAGGTATCTGACTGCCATCTTCAGATACCTAATGGCTAACTGGAAAAAAGATGGGACTAGACTTTTCTCAGAGGTGCTCGGCTGCAACTGATTAAGGTGCAGCAAGGAAAACTCTGATTGAAGAATTTTTTCACAATATCTATTCATAAGGAGTGGTGCAGCATCAGAACACAGGCCCAGGGAGTGGTGGAATACCCACCGTTGGAACACTGAAAGCACAACTGGAGATGGCGCCCAGCAACCTGCTCTGTATTTGAAGTTGGCCCCACTGTGAGCAGGAGGTGGGATCAGGTATCCTCCAGAGGAAAGGTCCTTTCTCACCTGAATTCTTCGGTGATTCTAATGTGCCCCATGACATGTGCGCTAAGATACTAAGTGCACTTAATGTATCATCACTGGTGTCAGGTATCATGAACACTTTCATGAGCTGGAACACTGCCGAGCTGACTCAAATACTGTATATCTTGTCTAAATGCAATTATAAAGGCACATGGCAGTTTCTGTGTATCTCAATTAGCCCTGTACCATGCATGTTGACATTCAAAATTAGCTGACTCGGAGGCCTGTTCCCCACTCAATTCAGAGTTTATGTTGAGCTTGCCTGGTTTGTTGTAAAACTCACTAAGGCTCACAAGGTAAGGCCCTCCTTCACAGTCACATCAACCACAATTTGGATTCTAGGAGAATCAAAGCAAAGCTCACATAGTACAAACCTAATGAATCAAACCCTAAAAGATGAATGTCTTTTAGGATCAAACATCACATAGAGCTCCACAGACTTGTCTCTTCTTCTGTTGTTCTGCTCTTAGGACATAAGGGGAGCAATGGGTAGTGACATCTCTCCCACATTGGCATCTATCGCTGTAATGCTAAGTGCTAGCTCCTATCACCCTTGTAATCCTGTTTGGGAAGCTCTGCTGCAGCATTTACGTTCTTATCTTTATTTAGTCAATGCTGGCAAAAAAAAGCGTAAACAAATAATCTCCACTGTACAGCTTGGCACTACTAAGATGCTGCCATTTGTGTTCCAGCTGATTTTTATTCACAGTCACTAATGCTGGAGACAATCTTGGAAAGCAGATACAGCCCGGTAAGTAATGCAGCTGGAAAACTGATGTTTTTACAAGCCTACTCTTTGTATTAAAATGAATGCTGAAGAGGAAAAGGCAAGCAATGAGAGAATCAGGCTAAATATGAAAGCATCAGTGCAGTAATTTCTCTAGAACTATCCAAGGTAATTTCACCTCATTTCCTGCCTTAGACCTTGCACTAGAAGACACTCAACAACCTCATGTGACTAATTTGAAGAGGTATGTGGTCTATACAAACACAGGCACCCACCTTATTTACACAGTCCCCTGTACCCTCAGGGAAGAACAGAGGAAGACTCTTCCGCCAGGCACTGCAGAGCAGAAGCCTAACAAAACGGGCTCTGCACCAGCCTTGGAGAAGTCCCTCTCTGGGCAACAGGTGGAGGGAGCGACCAGCGCATCTACCTAAGCTACAGGCAATGTGAATTTTCGCCTACCACTTAAAAGGAGTTAAAATGGAATTGCCACCTCAGACTCGCAGAAGCGAAGAGGAAGAATAAAGGCCCATTGTTTTGTTTATTTCTCACAAAGCTGATGGCTATTAAGCAAAGCATGACAGAGAAATTACTACCCACCCAACTTCCAGAAATACTAGTAATGAGAACCGATTTAAGCAAATATTATATTCAACAATGCCAGTGAGCTGCATGACTCCAGAGAGCAACCGCAAGACAGAGATGCTCAAGCCTGTTTCTGATTATGCAGCTCCCACATGCAGTTGGTACGCTGTGCCCAACAACTGTCTCCAGCCAGTGCCCTTCCTGACAGCGGAAAGGCTCAGCTAGCTACACTGGTCATAAATCTCCCCACCGAAAGGTGATTAACTTGAAAATCCCCTGTTGTTCTGTCAGGAAGCCATAGAAGAGCTGCAAATCCATTAAATTACATCTTGCAGATATGTATCTGAGGAGAATACATGGCAATTGGTGATATAGGGAAACTACTGCACTGTGTCTTCGGACAGCTTATACGAGTATCTCTCTCCAAATTAACATTCTTGCCATCTGATTCTCATTAGACTCACTCCACTGTTCCGTTCATCTTATATTTTTCCTCCCAAGGGATTAACATTGATTTTTTTTTATCTTGCACACACACAGGAAGGTCACAATGTTTCCTACAGGGTGGATTCATTCAATAAGGAACTACACTATTAAACTTGACTTGACGTTATTGTCAATAGAGCTGCGCTGCCACAATGCTGGCTATTTTTGAAGAGAATTTCAATGCAACTCTCCTGATTCCAGCTACATCCATCATTCCACTTCATGATACACACAAGCCACTTGACAACTCATTAAAATATGTATAAAAAATGGAGGTCTGCCCTACTAACGTTCAAATTCCACGTCTAATTTAAAAAATAATACAACTCAAAATAATTACAAAATGCTTCTGGGAATAGAATATCTTCAAAAGAAAAAGGAGACAGGAAGAAAGGACTGCAGGTGGACCGGCAAGACATTTTTAGCAGGATGTTCTGAGTTCAGGTCACACAAGAGGACAGTATGAATTCAGTCATGAGCGGCCTGGGCAGTCCAGCTTGCACATCAAAATGGGCAAGAGCTGTTCTGGGTTAAAGTCCTGCTTACTTTGTGACTTTGGGGGCTGCTCCCTCCCAAGAACCCTCTCATAAACTCCTCAAGATCCAGCATAACATGGGTGAGATGATTCCTCCCATGTCTCCTACTGCTGGAAGGCTGCTCCGGAATCTCTCTGCTCTGACATCTGGGAGCCCTCTTAAATCTCCAGCACCAATGTATAGCAGATAAATATAAGCATCATCCTTTAGTTGATGCAGCTTTTCTCTCTCCACATTTCCTATTTGTTTCCACATGTAGCTGTGGAGAGCAAACATATCCCTTCCCTGTTTTTATTTTGCCACCCTGGCAATTCAGGCTCTTCTAGTCTCTCCTGTCCCTGACCATCATAGGTGTTTTATTTCCCCTGCTCTTCTTCCAGCCAGGGCTTCTCTCTCTTGAGCATTCTGGCAAAAACATAGGCAAAAGTCACATTAGCAATATGATGCAGCAGCTCATTGACAGACTGGAGCTTTACAGCAGCACAAGGAAGGAAGAGAAGAAAGGAGCAAGAGGAATAAAACACTTAACAACACATAAAAAACATCACAAAGAACAAACAGGAAACCTATACTGAGTCCCTGCCTAAAGAGTTGAATTTTCCAAACTGCTGAGGAATTCCTCCTGATTTCTTGGTCCTGGATTGTTTGTTTGGGTGTTTTCAGATACTCTCTTTCAACACTACTGTAAAAAGCTTCTGACCTAAGTGCACTTTCAGATTCTTTGTAGTGAATTTTGCCTTTCTTGGATGAAACAGCAAATAAATAGCTTTGAAAGAGCCTTCTGGCTCAAATCAAGGTTGGGCTCAACCGCAGAAATCTACGAGGCAGAGGACAGGAAAAAGGAGAAACAATCTGTTGAATGGCTGTGTGGAAAGCAAACAATGGATGAGAAAAGAAGTGATTTTAATTGTCTCTGGTCAGTGCTTTACCTTGGTATTTCAAAGTAAACAGCACTGTGCTTTTTGCAGTCTGTTCTACACCACTTACAACTCTTTCACTTCCCCTTCCCTCTTATATGCCTATATAACACCATTTGCTTGTTCTCCACATGCACTGGAGAAATGCAGTGCTGAACAGAAAGAAGATTGTGAGAAAACTTGGTAACAGCATACTGGGATTTTCCCACATCAAGGGAATACTTATGGGGTGGGCTAAACTGTTTGAATGTTTTGTACTAGCGGAGTGGTCCAAAAATATCCTACTGGAGACCAGGTTTTAGCAGTTTCTTAATTCATCCTTCTAGCGCTTTCCTGTACACTCCATATTAGGTAGACCTAAAAGAGTCCCAGACTGTAGCTCTCCAAGCTGTATCACTGAAGACGTCACTGGTCTTCCTTTGGGTTGCTAGAATCTCCCGTTGACTGTCACTATTACTTACTTAATTAAAAAGGCAAAAAAAACCACTTTGTTCAAGGTTGTTCCATTTTTGGAAAGACTTGTAATGACTGTCTACTCTAATGCTTTTTCTACCTTTACGTCTGTCATCTCTTTCCTTAAAAATACAAAACTCTTCTCACCAGGGGAAACTGCAGAACTGCACTGGCACAACGATGTTCTGCTTGCACTGAATTTGCAGAGCAGAAGGATACATTCACTGTCAGAGCAGAAAGGAAGCACCCTCCCTCCCTCCCCCTGCAAAAAGCTATTTTTTGCAGGCGTTGTCATATCTTATCCCCAGGAAGAGAAGAGGGCTGTGCTAGAAAGTCTTTAGATTCACATTTGCTCCTGTTTACTCTGTCCTTTGCAGCACGGCTGTAACAATTTATCAGTACAATGGAGGGCAACTCACAACATACAGGCAAGGCAGACTCCTCTAATGGAAACAAATCCTTGGAAGAGGAAGAAGCAGTTCACGTATCTGCCTCCTAAATCCCACTCCCACAGCAATAATGTTTCCATCACTACTTACATTTAGGGACATGAGAGTACTCAGAGCAGTAAAGCACATCATTTGTGCTGAACAGTCGCAGTACTTTGCCCAAAACAATTTGTGGTCTAAAAGCCCAAGTGAATAAAGCACCACAGGGTTCAAGACATATAATTAGAATAAATAAGATTTTGCGCTTACAGAGTGCCTGTCATCTGCAAGTATGCACAGATATTAATTAAGCTCTGCTAACCCCAGATGAAGTAGATTAGCAGTTTCATCCCTGTTTTACAGAGGTTTAGAGTAAAGAGTGACACACAATCACAGCTGACACTGCGGCGGAGCTGGAGCCAGCCGAACAGGGGATGAGAGCGCCAGGGCTCCACCTCCTTCCCGGCCCTGCTCCGTGAATTGCCTTCAATGGAAAATGACCGAGTTGCACTACTTTGCTCTCTGGAAGAGGAAGGACCCACCCTGTTTCATAACGGTAGCAAGGACCTGGCCTGAAGAGTTTTGATAAAAAGCATGACACACAAGTAAAAAACACATTTGATACCATCCAAAGATATTTAAAGTAAGAAAAATGTTGCAAAGTACTTACAATGCTGAAATGCATTGTTCAAGAATTAAATGTATCCATGTACTCAAAAATTTAACAGAAAATTTAACTAGGAAAGCTTCAACACTTTTGTATCTTAAAGAGCAGTTTGAAATTCATTTTGCAGTCATTATCTACTGAAATTCAAGTTCTTATGACAGCAATTTCTCAAAGATTCCCTCTATTTGTAAATGTAGAAGCTGTGATAATGAAAAAATATTCTCAGAACTTATCATAAAAGTAGTACAACTGTCCACTTAATTGAAATTACCTGTTCTCTAACTCTGCTTATCATCTGTGCCAAAACAAGAGCAGGGTGGCATCAAATGCAGCTAGAAAGAACTGTCTCCAGAACAGATAAAATGGGTCATTCATTGTGTCTCTAGACACAGTTATCCACCTAATTACAATTAGGACAAATGCACAGTTGTTCTAACTGCAAAGGGATGCATTTTAATTGTGATGTTCCATTCTCTGTACACAAATAAAAAAAACTGAACAAGAAATGTCACTAGAAAATGGGAACAGACCATGGCATACTTACCTACAAAACAGCAAAAAACTGGATAAACTGTGGACATAAAGCAGCTCCTTAGACGATAAATAACTGTATTAATGTGAAATGCTTTCATTTAAGCACAGAAAGCATTCAAACTTCAGCTTTCAAGGTACAAATGCTTTTAATTAGTGTTCTGGCTACCCTATCAGACATACAGACCTTGGTACGATGGAGCTATGATAATTTACCCTTGCTGAGAATCTTCCTCATGATTTATATGATTACTTCATGCCAGCATGAAACAAATCCCCAAGGAAGTAACGCATGTCATCCTTAAAAATATTAAGCAATCAAGCCATGTTTTTATTATGTGAATGGATGCCTTTGAAAACAAGGATGCATGCACCATACTGTGAGGTAAAATGAAATAAATGAACAGAAATAATTCATTTCCATGTTCTAATCAGTGGAAACTGTAGTCTTCAAATTATCCTGATGCTACCAAATGCGAGTCTGGAGACAATAGGTTGACTCTTCTACTAAAATGAACATGAAATTGCATCCTAAGCACACAATGAAGGCCAAATTAAACAGTCCAAGTCTCTTTGTGAAGGTTCCTTCTTTTTATTCAGCCCTTGCATCCAGCTGAACAATTAAGAAGAGCAGAAGATTTAAACAAAGCATTGGATAATTTTTAAACACTCAAATCTAACCAAAAGCAAGGTACTTATCTTATGCAAAAGGACCAATCTACACAAAAACTTGTTCTCAGTCAAGCTGTTCAGCTTCTAGCATTACCAGCAGAGAGAAATGTGTGTTCCATCAGCTAAAAGGATGGCTCTGGCAAGCAGAATGAAGAATATGTACTAAAAGACTAGAACTGCATGCTTGCTGGTTATGTTGTATTCACAGACTGGGACAGCAACCCTTCTGCAAGGACCCAAGATAACACCATTACAGTGCTCACTGCTATCATAAATCACAATCCATTCATTAGAGCTGCTGACCTTTCAGAAAAAAAACTAGCCCCTACAGGCACAAGCAGATGGAAACAGAGCTGTGCTAACGAGACTGGGTTAATACAAAACATTTGAAATAGATCATTGTATTTGTATGAAAACATATATAGGTAATAATTTGCATGAGAAGACGACCATGAAACAGTAAGGGTTTTTTAACAGTGAATCTATAACTGTCTTTGAAGCTAAGCTAAGCTAAATATTAAACGTAAGTGCATTATTTGCTTTAGCTTTCTCATCTTAGAAAGAACTGTAAAAAGTTCAGAGAGAGGCAACACCAATAATGAAAGGAATGGGACTGGTTCTGTGTTAGTTACCTACAAAATCATTCACGGGAGGGAGCATGAATAACAACCAATGGTGTGCTGTCTTCCAGGGGAAGAACAAGGAACAGGAATGCGTTGGTGTGTCTAGGAAGAGCTCCATCAGGAACATACAAAATTTGACATACAAAGTTATACAGCAGAAAGCAGACCTGTGAGTCTCCTTGCTGAAGAATACTATGAATCTGAAAGCTAACACAGGCTCCAGACAAGACAAGTTCACGAAGGAGAAATGCACTGTGAATTACTAAGCAAGTAAAACCTAGATCTACTTCAGGAAGTCCCAAGTCATAACACTGGGAAGTATATATGCTTGCCCTGCTCTCATTCTTTCCTGGGCACTTCCTTATGGCTGCTGTTGGACAGACGGGTTAGATGGACCTTTGGTCTGTCCCAGTATACCATGTCTCAATATTACGTTTAGTATGTACTTGCAGAATAAATTCTCCAAAGACTCCACCCTTGGATAAGACCCAGCTGGACATGGTGCTGGACGTGGACTAGATGACCTCCAGAGGTCCCTTCCAACCTCAACAATTCTGTGATACTGTTAGGCGGCTGATACTTCCCAAACTGCATTCACCATAGGACCTTCTCCAGAAAATAACCAGCTATGCTCATCTCAGAAAACAAAGGTCACAGAACAGCCTCCAGTCAATATGTTGGCCCATCTTAGCTGACTTACACTCAGGTGAGTGGGAAGCTTATACTTTCAACTTTGGTTGGAGGGCACTTTATGACTGCAAAGCCTTTCTGTGTGGCTGCCAACGTTACATTTTCTGGTACAGTTGACGGTCTCCTTAAGAAAAAGCAGAACTCACATTTAGCACAATGGGTGTTACCTGTAAAGTCATACTCTATTTGACTTGATTGTGGAGCAAATTAAGATTTTCACTAGATTGTATTTTCCATCCATTTATGTGGTCATAACAGAACACTGAAATACATTATAAAAACTGGTTTCCATTTTACCCTTCACAAAAATTCACCAAACAAAACCCAGTATATATTAAAAAACAATATATATTTCACTTTATTTCACTATCAAGTGTAGGGATGAAGCAGTGAAGACAGCTACACAGCATTCTGATAACCTTATCATCCTTGCCCCAGCCTTCAAGAGAACTGAGGAATCATTACAATCTTTCACTGCAATCAATAAGACTCAAGTATGAGTCAAGTAAATTATTTCACTTTTTCTTTGTTTTGGTGGTATTTTTTGTTGTTTTCATTAAATTTGATGTATAACATAAGCTGGGGCAGACAATACCACCTTGTAAAGCAATACACAAATCCACCTTTACAAGGTGGTGTCATCTGCCCCAGCTTATGTTACATTTCCTGACTTGGTTGTGCACACGTCAGTTTTGTTATCACTGTCCCAAAGCTATGTATATCATAAATTACATATTGGGTACATACTGAAAGAAGTAAGCATTTGCTATTAGGTTTAGAATTATGCTGGCGAACACAGATTAGGATCTGGCATGGCTGTCTAGTTACAGTGCAAGATGAGGGGATATGGGCTAAGCCCTTGCCTCTGGATCAGTGAAGATATCTACCCAGAGGAAACTCCATGAGCCCTCTCGGGGGCAGGGAGGGGAAGTAGTACTCTATGATCTTTGCAAGCAAGGCCCCAGAAAGAACCTTATTTTGACAAGAATGGGACTGTTTTAGTAGAGGGAGGGAAGATTAAAATGTGTGAGACAGAACGAGGAGAAATGTGGGGGGAAAAAAAAGACTAACAAGTCTCATTTCCTAAAGAGAGCTATGGTCCTATAGCATGTACAGCTTCTAAGGGTCAAGCCAAGCTAATTGTTTCTGACAGCAAACACTTATTCAACCAAACGCTAACTCCAAACTTTACCAGGAATACTTTGTTTCATAAGTACATTCCCAATTGCCCTAAAATCTGATTGTATGTGTTCTTCCAAACGAAAACAACTCCTCAACAAGAACTTTCTTAGATTAGGTGTATGAGCCACTGGTATTTACTTTGCAAAGGCAATCAGTGGATTCTTAACAGAGGCTTAAGGATCCTGTGACATCACTTACAAATTGCAAGCGCCAGCAAGAAGCAGCACCACTGCTTGGTATTTTCTCTTTGCCAGTGGTTTGCTTACCACAGTATTAGATGCCAGCTGCCAAAAGGCCCCGCAACGAGGCCGAGCGCGCTGCTCACCTCTTCAGAGGCACCCAGCACCGCAGTCCTGCTGTACCGTGCTGCTCTTCCGTGCAGCAGTGAGATTTAAATGGAAAGCACACAAATTTGACACCTCTTGTAAACACCCTACAGTCACAGTAAAACAACTGTTTTCAGCTGTGCAGAGGAAGATCTTGTGTTTATTATGGTGGTGACTCTACCCCGCGTAAAAGTGAAGTTATTGACACCCGATAGACACGTTCATCGCTAGATCTGTGCCCTTCATTTAAAGCCAGCAATGCTCTTCAAGTTGGAACTTTCCAAATATAGCTTTGACAACCTAGTTCTGAGAGCCCAGGGGAAGAGACATGACTACTTTGCTAATTGATGCTGATACACCAGGGAGAACCAGCACTGTCTACAGTAGAGTTTTCCCTTAAAGTGGACTAGGTCAGTTGGATGGCAATTGCACTAAGTCAGACAGTAGTTCTCATACCCAGATCTTCTTTCTCTAAATTATTACACATCCATAACAGTATTATTACAGAGGGAAAACTAAGTGCTCAAACATCTGGGGAGACCAGCACTGAAATTGCACGTGTGAATTTAATGTCAGCTGTCTGTGTATGTGTCTTGCACAGTTTCAAGCCATTTGGAGCTGGTTGATAATCCAGTTTGGCTTCTTGCATAATCCAAGACGTGTATTTCCCTCAAGCAGGTAACAGAACAAACTGTGCTAAAGAACCTGTATTTTTAGTAACAGTATGGCTAGTATTTGGCTAAAACATACATTTCAGAAAGGATCCAGTCTTCTTTTGATGGCCTCAAAAAGATGCAGAATTTACCACTTGCTACACTGTATCTTCAATTACCTAAAACCAGTCTAAGTTCTCCATGGGGATACTGTCTCATTCAGTACACAAGACAAATTCATTTAGCTAGAAGTCACTCAATATTTTATTTTTGCCCTTTCTATTTGATGCATAGTCATAAAAACCTTGTTTACTGCACATTATTCTAGCTCTATTCTGAAGGCTGAATGATTAATTTCTTTACAGGCTTTTCTATAGTGCTGATCAGATGCTTCAAACTTGCTATGTGCAATTTCCTAGCTTCTGGAAAAGCACAGAAAGGAATGCCATTATGTGGCATCCTAGAACTACTGCCATGCTTCATATCAGCAGGATAGACCAGACCTTTGCTATCCTAGCTAGAAGGTGTAAACCATCGGCTGCCAGCATGGCCAAGCTAAAGGAGATGAGGCACACACTTAAGCAAGAGATTTTCACTGATATTTGCTGGCATCAGAATGGAAAGATCCAGGATTTTAAGGAGACCAAAGGCTATGGAGTAGAAGTACTCTCACAGGTTCATGTTCCTATGTGTCTCTCATAACACTGACCCCTTCTAATGCATCCTTTCCAGCATACCCACCCTTCAACCTGGTTCTTTAACCCAGTCTCATTCTTCTCATCTATCCAGCCTTATCCATTGTTACCTACCTTATTGTATCTTCTTTTCTATCTAGCTTTATTTCTCTCAGTTTCTTTTCAGTACGTCTTTCCATTTCCCTGCTTGCTCATGGACTCGGTCTCTGTTCCCCAATTCCTCATCTCACTGTCTTCTTTGCCTCTTCCTTGATTTTATTCCCATATCTTCACTAAGAGATAATGAAGCTTACAGGGGCTTGAGGGGAATGAGCATTCACAGACTCTTTAGAGGTTTTAGAAATACATATCTACTAAGCATATACAAAACGTGTTTTTTTTAAAAGATCGTAACTTGGACAACCTTGCACGGATTATCTTAGGGATGGTAAAAAGTACATTAACGTATTACAAAAACCACCCACTCGTGACAAAACCTGGGGGCATTAAAGCACAATAAAGAACGTGTCACAGAACCTTTAAAGTCTCTTCTTTAGCCACATTTTCAGAAACAGTTAAGCCATGTAGGGTGACATTTTCCAAAGTAAACTGGGCCAGAGCAGATGTGCATCTCAGAAAATTTTATTCCAAATGACTGTAGTTTCAGAAAATTGCAAGCAAGTGAAATGGGAAGACACAGTATGTGGCTTTGCCCATAAAATAAGACAAAAACGAAAGCTATTCGTATTGTGTTGGCATCTAACTTGATGGCTGCTCTGATATTGGTGACTTGTCTGAAATCACAACACTAACTGAAAAAAGCACATCATTCTGTCTTTCCAGATTTTGTAAAGGTTGGATCACAACAAAGTAATATTATTGCCCCGTTAAGCATATGAGTCTGGTACTTGCATAGCTGTTTTGTGACCTCCTCCTGACACATGCACCAGCTATTCATCTGCTGGTTTTGCACTCAACATTCGTTATTACAACTCTCTCATCTCTTGCTTGTAGGTTCTACTATTTTCTCTTGATTATCACTTCGCTGTACGTTTGTCCCCTTGAAACCTTCAGTTTTGGAGTTGCCTGTAAACCTTATCAGGCCCAAATTTACGCCAGGGAATACAAAACCTGCTAGCAAAGACGTAAAGCAGTCACATGGATATAGAATTCCTGTAAAAATTAAATTGATCAAGAAAGTCTTCTAAAATCCTGGAGAGACCTAGTAAGGGCTATAGTTAACAAGATACATCATTGATGAAGTACAATTAAAAGTTCTGATTTCATAAGAGAAGTGGGTTTTGGGCCTCCACAAAGCTCCTTGTGTACTAATAATAAATAATAATAAACGATAACAACAACAACAACAATTTGAAAGCTACAGGCCCTGTGTCTGTAAATAAGTTTGTTCTGGGGATAGTGCAACAGAAAGATATTTGCCAGGCAGGAATGTTACAAAAAAAAACAACACAACAACAAACAACAAATGTGGAGTCACTGCCCCTACAAAACATTGGAGTTAAGCCTCCGCTTAAGACAATAGTTTTATCATAAACTCACAGCATGTCTTCGTTTCAGTAGACACAAGACTCCAATCCAAGATTCACAAACTCTGTATATATCTATATTCTATAGCTATTTAGTTCAAATCTTCCAAACATCAGTGCTTGTTTAAAATGCATAAGTTAGTAGGAAAAGTAGCAAAGACAATAAAGCTGAGAATTGACTTCCAAAACTATCAAGCATTTGTCAATTAAAATATTTACTTTTGACACAAGTCCTAATTAGTTAAAAACATTCAATCCAGTCTTAAAATAGAGGTTCAAGCTACTCAATTTATTCTTGGAACAGTCACTTGCTCGCAGGATTAGGAAGACAATGGCATCCAGAGCAAGCACGAACCCTTTCCCCTTTTATTACAGTTAATCAGCAACATAAATACTATAATGGAGCTGAGCCCCTGCAAACTCACCAGGCTGTGCATAATTTCGACTCCAGCTGGATTCACTGTGAGTGCCTCATCATACAATTGCCTAGCCTCCTCC
This sequence comes from Chauna torquata, assembly GCA_013399475.1. NCBI lineage: Eukaryota > Metazoa > Chordata > Aves > Anseriformes > Anhimidae > Chauna > Chauna torquata. The sequence continues at coordinate 47,407 of VXAL01019439.1, read as the reverse complement.
AAATTGCCTTTCATCTCTGCAAGCCTCCCACGCATGTACAGTACAGCATGAGATGTGGGGAAAAGACTAGCTGCCTCCTGGATACAAAAGCCTGCTTCTTTGAGATGGTGTTGTTCCATGAAGAGTTCAGCTGAAAAAAAAAAAAAAACACACAAGAACACCCTACCATTAGTTGAAATAATTCAGATACCTTTCTTCACATTAATTGCATATCATCTCCCTCAAACATATTAAAACACGAGGCCATGATCCTGCACAGTGCTTACTACTATGGTTAATGTTTACTAAAACAAGCAGAGTCACTGCATGGATATTCTGTAACATTAAAGGCTCTACACAGACATTCACGGACCTCTTCAGGTGTTGACAGAGGATAACCTTAAGGATATACCAGAGTGCTTCCTTATTCAGGATGTAAACATGTGCTGAACTGAGCCCTAAGGAAGCAGGGCTGGTGGCCACTTGGAGCCATCGTATCTGTTTCCAAATAATCTGGGGAAAAAAAGAACAGAATAAGCCATCACTGTCTACTGATTAGTTTAAACATGTCAGAGTAATAGAATACATCTGACAAGCTGGACATTTAATAACTTATTTAAAAGAGTATTTCCATATTTTAAAAAATGATTAAAAGTGTTTTTCTGTGCTTACTTGTCTTGTTTATGAGATAGCTGTCTCTTAAGTTTTCAGAGTCTCCATTAAAATCAAAGGCTTATATCACAGAGACTTATTTATATCTTGTATTCACAAATTTATCTCCTCACACATACTCTACACAAAAATAAAAAGGAGTTCTTGGAAGAGACTACTCAGTCATTTGCTTTCTTCAACTTTCAGCAATTACCCTAGTGGTTTTCTTACAAAGAAAAAAAATGTAACAGGCACTCTGATGTGCTTGACTGTCAATTTGTTAATCAAAATTTCTCACGTCAAACAAATTTCATAATGTATCTCATTGTTAAACCTTAACATTTCTTAGGATTTATAATACATTAAAACCTGGCAGAAGGCTTCAGAAGTGATACTTAAATATTTTTCACTGTCACACATAACTGAAAAGGGAAATTGTTTTTTTATATATATATGTGTATGTATATGCACACATGTACATAAAATAGCTCTTTGCACACCAGCCATTGCTCATTGGTCCATAACCTGTTTGTGTTCTATACGTTATCACTGCAAAAGCTCAATTTCTCTCTCTCTCTCTTTTTTTTTTACTGATGTGGTAATGCCATAAGTATTGACAGTTCAATAGTCCAATTTGAAACGACAAGTTCAGGCTCCAGAGTTAGATAAACAATTCTGAATTTAGATCCAGTCTTGAATGCCCTGACTTTTAAAGGTAGCAAAGTGTTCTCAGGAAGTCTTTGTGAGGGGGAAAATCAGCCTGAAAAATTAGGCCTCTCATATAGCTTTGAAACTCTGCCAATTTCAAAACGCTGGGAGGGCCAGATGACTTTGGGGACTTGGCACGCTGACGTGGAGCTTGCTGGGCAAGAGGCGAGCCAGAGAGCATCTCAGCGACAGTCCTGCCACACCATGGAAAGCCTCTTCCTTGGCCCATCTGACATGAGACTGGGACCACGGGTAGCTCTTCTACTGGCTCACTAACAATGACCGTGCACTGATACGGCATCACAGCCGAACACCCTTCCTGATCTGAAGTGCTCCTTCTGGAAAGAAGGGCAAGACACCATTGACAAAAAGCTCGACTATTTCCTAGCCGTTCCTAGGTTGTGCTACAGATAAATGTTGTTCTCTAAGGCTGTCAACACAAGCAAATCAGTTCCTCAGTAAGAGCTATACTCTTTAAAAGTGACTCATACACATTTCTGTCTGGTTAATCTTTATGAAATCTCAGCAAGCCTCCCTTCCCTTGACTCCAAGAGGGTGCAGCTACCTAATAACAGAAAGCAAGGCAATGCATCTTGTCAAGCTGAGTATGTGCACAGCCTTATTCAAAAGCTTGTGGGAGGACTGCATTTTCCTTGTGTTTCCCAAGGAACAGAGCATTTTCCTGCCAAGTGCTGCACAGCAGCTGATGCTGTGCATGTGGTAATAATGATGATGGGGATGTGCAAAGTGACGACTCACAGCCTGAAGATAAACACTTTGTTTGCAAAGTTAGCACAACCCTAGCAGCACAAAAGAAGGGGTGAAATCCTGGCACTATGTGAAGTCAGCCAAAGCTCTGGATACTGCTGTATTAAAAACTCTATTAGCAACTAACAGCATAACGTGACTTGTTTCATTTCAAAAAAGCATCAGGAGCAAGGGGGTTTAATTATGAAATCATGCACAGCCTGTGATTCAATGCATAGAAAATGGAGAGTACTTATTCTTTCTTTCAACGGTGCCTGCAAATCTTCTTCAGTAATAACAATTATTTAGAGGAAGTGCAGCAACATGGAATCTAAATAAGATCTACAAATTGTATTTTATGGTACGGTAATGTAGCATATTAAAGTTCAGTCCATTTCTTTGTAGGCTCAATAGTCAATAAAAAATGATTTAATGGTGTGGGAGGCCTAATTTGCATAAAAAAAGAATGAGAGGTGCCTTTGGGTTACAAAAGGAAAGGAGTGCACCCACCCAGCTAAAAATAGACATTAAGAGAAACCGTTTAGGCCTGCATTAAAATGTGTTTTCTGTAAACTCATTTTTTACTTCTGTTACATACTCATTTTATTTGCAGATGAACGAGACACGCTTATGCAACATGGAATAAAAACCGAGCTAGATGCAGAAATCAAAGCCAAAAAACAAGGACTCATTAAATTTATCATGGTATTACTCCCACCTCAGCAGTACCGAAAGTACTGAAATGCCTGTCTTTGCATTACCTGGGTTAGCAGCTTCCTGTCTATTGGATTATTTAGGATATCTCCTTGTATCACCTGAACATGCTGTAAATAAAAACCTGACCAAATTAGCAGCCCTCATAAGGAAGTTCTGTCACAGAGACGTGGCACCCAATGCCACTCTAAAGCAGACATGATCACCTCAGGGTGAAACAGGTATACAGGATCTGTGATTCTTACTCTATTAAAAGTTTGGTGCTTCAGGGAATCCTTATATGAACCTCCTACTGTTGAACTACATCGTTCTTGGTGCTGACATTCTTTGCAGCTTTGAATCCAAAGGCCATGTTTGCAGGCTTCCTTGCTACCTCTCACTTAACACCATCTTCATAAAAGCTTAAACAAATTTCCATTCTGTTTTGAACTAAGCAATACCAAAGGTTCTCTGAATGCTACAGAGCAAAGAGATGATCATCCTAGATGTACTACTTCCTCTATTAGCCTCTCTGGAGCAATGCTAGAAACTGAGTGCAGATGACTACCAGGGAATATTTGAGCATTTTTGCCTATAGGTATGGGCTGAGACAGAGTGCACCGCGCAGGTACGCAGAGGCAGGATGAATCGTGCAGTCTCCTTTCATTCTCTATTTGAAGCTCGAGCCTACACCCACTGAGACCACGAGCAGCTATCCAGCTGACTCCAAGGCCCAGCCTAGTGTGATTCATTTCTTTCCCAGATCCACCTTATGCTCCCCATCTGTGCTCTCTCGCAGTACTGTCCACCTTTCCCTGCCGTTCTTCCAAATAACTGTTGTCTCCTCTTGTAGCTTCAACCTCCTCTGCCTTGACTTGCAACTACATTTCCAACTAATATACCAGTCTTAATGCTGGTCCCAGTCCCTGTGAGTAGCCCACATCTCCACTCAGATGCATCACTAGCTCCTAACATGAGCTCCTAGTTCTCCTAGTTCTTCCAGCTGCTTCTGCTAGCATTTAAGCTCATCTGCAGTGAAGAACCTTAATCAAGTGAGAATTGCCAGATGCATATCATCAATTCACTCTCCAAAGACCAGTAGCAAATGTACAGACCAGGAGCACTTCTAGAAGACTCCAACAAAGCTGGGTCTCCTGCAGTCAGGCTCCTTTTTCTTTTTCTTTTTTTTTTTTGTCTCCAAGACAAATTATTTGACAGAGCTCTGTTAAGAAGTCCATCTGAGGAGCAAGAACAGTACAATCTGGTCACGTCTGCATCACATCGCTAGTATGAGAAACTGAGCTGTCTGCCATCACCTTGAACACTGACTATTCCCCGGTTTCTTAAGTGTTTCAAAGCACTGTCAGGAGTGATTGTACTTGTCACCACAGAGGCAGCAACAACTGTAATTCTAGACAAAAAGTCAAACGGATTTGAAATGTATTTCTGCAATGCGAAGCATCCAAGAGTTAAAATCTCATTCCTTGCGAATCACGTTCAATGTTATCCAAGACACAGCACTTAACTCCCACAAGCAGACTGCTCCACATCACTCTGTTCTGTCAGCCAGATCATCCGCTCCCATCCACCCCAAAAAAGCTACTGTGTGGAGACATGGCCAACGCCATGTAGTCAGATGACGAGCAGGATGGTACAATGGGGAGCAGCCCTTCACACTTGAAGAAGGTGAGACAGCCTGCGAGGATGTGTAGAGAGGTGTTTTCTGTTCCACAGAATTCATCTGCTTTCAGGAGCTATTAATACTCATTACTGCAGCAGCCCTCAGCCAGCTGGAAAGACCCACTCCTCTGAGACAGCTCTTTCATCAGTGAATACAGAGCTATTACCATGACAAAGGGTTCTCCCTCTGTCTTTCCTTTCTGTCAGATGACGTTTAGTCATCGTCCCTTATTATTACACAATCATGCATGCAGTCGACTGACAATTCGCGGGCAGATCAGATGGAAGATTCTTCAAGCTGTATCCCAACTCTAATCACTTCATTTGATGCAAACCTTCATTACAGAAACGAAGGAGAACAGAACCTGCCACGTGTTCCTGTCCATGTGAGCTCAACTACTTGCTCTTTTGAATGAGGCAATGAGGCTGTCTTTGCAAACATACTGGTAGTTAACTGGAGCCCAGGGACCCGCTTTAAATTTCCAAGCTTCAGGTCTCCCGGGGGCTGAAATGGCAATTGAGCTTCTCTATTTACAAATGAAGCATTAGAATGAACATCTCTGGAAGTGACACAGAACTACCACAAGCTACTCTCTATCCTAAAAGGTATAGTCAAAAAACTATTTGAAATACAGCAAAGCCTGTCATAAGATAGCTGGATCCTTTACGTGAAGTGAGGCCCAGCTCACTGGTGACAAAACAGCTCTTCCCCACCTGGGAGAGCTGAGAGGAGCAGCGAACCACTGTTTTATGCAATAAGGCCACCACTGATAAGGGTGGCAAAAAATGCTCCTGTTGGAAGGGCATCTTTTGTTCTTTTTTTTTTTTTATATCCTCTCTTAAAACACTTATTATGACTACGGTCAAAGAAAGGACTTCTAAGCCTTCATATTCCAGACCAGTCAAGCATAAATTCCTATCTTCTGTCCCTCGTATGGATAAACATCCTGCCGCTTTCTTCAGGCCTGAGTATACTTCATCACTTGCCCAAAAGGTACTGAGCAGCTGGGAAATGCTAGTATTCGGTACCCTTTGTCATTCTCTGGGTACCACTGGCAGTGCAAGAGGTTCCTCTCCATCCACTGGCAGCGGATCTACAGAATGCTTAACAAAGAGCATTGCTAGCTGCCGCCTGCTTCCTCAACAAGCGCATGCTCACATATGTGCACATTTTGCATGGCCCAGATTTCGAGAAATGGCATGTGTGCTTTGAAGACCACCCATGCCAATGGATTATCAGTCCGCAAAGCTTCACATCCTGCTCCAGCAATGAGAAATATCTAGATGCCACAGGAATGGAGGAAGCAATCCAAAATGCCCAGTACTGACACGAAGCCAAGAATGCTTTCGACTTCTTTAATTCATTGTTGATAGAAAATAAATGAAACCAACCTGAAGAGTGTAGATGAAAACCTAGTATCCCTGAGGACATTTGATTGAGGAGAAATGGAGAATTTGGCCATCCTCAGCCTGCACCAGGAAAGACTAGGACAGAGCTCGCTAAACCAGGAGGCTTAGCAGAACAACTGCTGGCTTCTTAACCGCACCAGTAACATTTCAAGGGGGACCAAACCAGCTCATTTTTATCATTTCTACCTCCAGTGTGAAGTGTTCCTAATCTCTCCTAGTAAGTAAATGCTCCCTCCTGTTCCCCCTCACCAGGCTCCAGCTTCTTGCACCGCTCTGTATCACTGAGCCACAAAAATCAGCAGTGCTTATGGAGGTAAAGAATCCAAGCAGTAAATGGGGAGCTTTGATGTTTCAAAACCACTTTTTTTTTTTTTTTTTAAACAAGAAAAATATTAGAATTGCTTCAACAACCAGCACTGCATCACAGGAGAGTATCTGACCCCAGTTGTTCTGCAACGTCAGTGAAGATGTCTCCCAAACCCGACAAACACCTTTAATATCAGAGCTAATAATCTAAGGGGGGCTTAGGACTGCTAAAAGCTTAGGGAAGGGAGAACATTTAATTACACATGTGCAAACTCTGCAAATATAAACTGCACTAGTGAGCTGTTCCCTTTGCTGTCCCTGGGCTCTGTCCCTGCCCATGTGCGGCTGTGCGGACACGTGCCAGTTGGGGTTGCAAATTCCAGCCCACTGGGCCCTACGACATTTTCTTGTGGAACAAAGCCCATCTCCTCTAACAGAGCTTTTTCCCAGGAATTGGCCCATATTGAATAAAATAAATAAATCGCAAGCGTTTTGTGAAGGGAAAAAAAATGTTCCTGCTGTACATAACTCGGGGGAACAGATGTTTTTCCATTAGCTCACTGTTCCCTGCTACATTGGCTCTCTTTACATTTCTTGTTTATGGCATGTTCTTTAGAATATTTTCCCTAGGGTAAACTTCAGCATGTTACTGAGACAGCAGGTAGCCCTCTCCAGCCCCACTGTGAATACATGGAATAGTTATCTGAGTAATTTTTCTTTAAATGCTTCTTTAAATTAGCTTTAGGTCTACCTGGTGAGGTTCGCAGACTGTGCTTAGCAGGCATTTAGCCAATCTTAGATCAAATTACCAGACCTACTTTGCTGTGAGTGGCCATATTTGGTAAAGTATTGGGCTAGTCAAGAAGCTAAATTGTCAGATACAAAGTACTAGTAAAGACAAACAAAGTGGACATTGTAGTTAAAAGTAAAGCTTAAAATAATATAGCAACAGGAGCTGGAGTATTCGAACTCTTATTAAAACTGGCTTGCAGCATTCTAAAATACTCCGTATAAATACAGCATACAGTTATTACTGCCTGGAAATAGACACATGCATAATTCAGATAAGAAATCACTCATTACCAAAAGAGCTTAAAACTATTAAAACTATTTCTTTTCAGTATTGACACAGGTTGCTCTCCAGGTCAAAAGTGATCTTGTAAAAATGTGGAATGAATGTAAGTTTTGGGCATAAATTTGAACCATTCCAAATATATTTTCCTTAGCCAAACAGCATGATTGTATTTTCTAAGCAGAAAGGAGTAGTACTGGAATGATTCTGTAAAGGCAAAAAAGGGCAGAAACAGCTCCTAGGTCAGACATTTCTCCTGGTAACATAAGCAGTATTATCACCAGTAGTCTCAAGGATTCTCCTTGCAGCTCCTTCTGCAACAAGAGGTAGAAGAGGAATGCCATGAAAGTTCCTTCTCTCCTCTCAAAGTTGATTCAAGCTCTCAGTCATGAAAAGCAGAGCAAAGAGAAAAAATGGGCATATGGTTTGCATAAAGATCACCTCACCTGGAGCTGCGCCATAGCAGAAATGTGCACTGCAGCACCCTTCCCGAGTACTCCTTGCAGTAGAGCCCTGACAAACGGTTGCTGCTCAGATTTGAGGCCAAGAATAATGTTTAGGCTTGTTAATGTAAAAACCTAATGAGATGACTCTCCTTTTAAAAAGCCATTACATTTCAAGAAGATGCAGGGGGGTGGGTTATTTTTAAAAAGGACCAGACAAGCTGTATTAATCACAGTCTTTGCTGCAGAACAGTTGAAAACAGCATGCCTCTTAGTATTCCCCAAAGCATGCCTGCTACAGTGCAGGGACAACCTCTGTGGTCTTTGGAGACAGCAGACCTCTTACTCTTCCAAAGCTAACTGTGACTTCCTGCAGGGAACATACAGAAGCCCACTGAAAAAATGTGCTAAATTCCCTGTTGCAGATGACTGCACTCCCCACTGGGCCTAGCAGAGATAGGTGGACATAGGATAAAGTGACAATTCAGTTTTATGTGGATGTGTGAAAAAGGGTAAGAGGACTCATTATAGAGACCACAGATGCATCAGGCAGCTCTCTGGTTGCTTACCAGAAGCTACAAAAAGATAGCCTGCCAGATAGCCAAGACAAAGTTCACTAAGCACTGCTGCAGGGAAAGCCAAGGAACAGCAGCCACTATAGTGCAGCACATGTGGACTTGGCAGCTGCCAAGCTGCTGCTTTATTATCTTTCCTACATAACTGCACTGTTCATAAACCCAGAAAAGTTACAGATGAAAACCGTACGTCCATGCCCTCTTACGTGCAAGATAAGTATCTTTAGCACAGCAGAAACGAGTAACTATTTGGCCAGAGTTTACAGTCTTGCCTTCAGCCACTGTTAACAGAGCGCACACTTTCTTGTGCACTAATTATGGGATGCACTAACTAGGAGATGCATTAGGAACACAGCAAAGGCTCCCCATTTCCAAGGGACTGAGGATGCTTGTGCACAAGGCAGGTCAGCCCTGAACTCCTATTGCAGCTGTAAGCATTCCCCTACACTGGCACCATCTGACAACTACTGCACACTAACGGTCACCTTGCAAGTGTATGTGCTGGCTCCTTGGCAGGGTCTGGCTTCTGGAGGGCTGTAAGTACAGACTCACATAACTGCGGGATAGCTGAGGCTTTGTACGCCTCTTTCCAACGTAAGCCCAGAGAGCTCTGACTGGATCAGTCAGTTGGTACCATTAGTTTTCATGCCCTGGGATATGAAGAGGCACAGAACCAGTAATGGCTCTAATGGAACCCAGACAGGTTCACAGCCTGGCACTCTACATCCTTACTCACACACAGAGACATGGCCAGCTGCATCCTTCAAGTGTCTGGAAAAGACGGATGCTTTGTTATAAATTTACTATAGTAAGAGGTTACGAAATTGTAATGATTTTATCTAAAGATTTATGATTCAAGCAAAAAAGGTTAAAGTGTTAATAACAATAAAAACAGCAATACGCAAGTCTTTTCCCAAAGGCAGACAAACATTTTCCTCTGTTTAGAGATAGGAAACCGAGGTATGAAAAAGTCAGGCAACTTGCCTAGAGTTACAAGATGAGTCATTGACTGAAAAAGGACAAGTCCCAGCTAAACCTGGTTGAAATCTACAGCACATCGATGCAGCTCTTTCAAGAATATGAAATGACTCTGGATGCAGGCATCAGAATGGTATGCTAATCGCCTGTTACTTTCCACAGCTGTTAATTTTGGGGTGAGCTGCAACACAAAAGCATGTGACAACCTTAGCTGTTTCTAACCACATATTTCTGTTTGTTGTTTATGAAATATTTCTATTTTGGAAGTTGTTAACTTATGACTATAACTACTCTTGCCTTCCCCTCCTTCCCGATGGGAGAGATTCTGGTATAGAGGGCCAGTAATGCCCTTTTGGACTGCTCAAGTCACCAAGCCCACTAAGATCATTAAGCTGCATCCATAACAATAACTGACTTCAATAATGAAATCACACAGCAGTCACAATATATATATTTTCAGAACATCAATCCCAATTCAAGTTGAGTTAAAAGTAAACATGAAACAAAACAAAGATTAAAAAAAAGGTAGAATAGGACAGAAAAGTGACAGCTTACAAAAATAATTTCTGTCTAAAAGAATTAACATCTCTGAGAAAGGCACACTGAAAAGTAATTGTAGCAATTCACAGCTAGGTCACAGCAAGCACTAGGTCTTTATTGCTTTTGTTTTTTCACACAGCAGCAAAAATGTAAACTGCCTAGAGGTATCTGCAGAATGATGGACAACAGACACCTGACTTCTCATCACAATAAACTGTTTTTTTCCTCACCACCAGCCTCCTCTGCAGCCTTAAATCAGAAGCACAAAATGAATAAAGTAAAACCTTGCCAGTGATTTTGAAGCCCATAATACATCAATGAAATTTACTTACACATAAGCAAATAAATGAACTCATGTGATTAACTTAAAGGATGATGCATTCCATAAGGTAACTTCTTTTGTTCTTTAATAGTTAGCCAAATTGTAACAATTTGGATGTCACATATTTTGTACCAGAACTGAAGTCTAATTGGTAGAAAATGGCCCACAAAAACAGCTATAAAAATCTTCACTGAGAAGTAGGGTGAGACTGCCAGGTTTTATGTGAGAATTGTCAATTTTACAGAATAGCTAAATGAGAATTTGACAGGTTCTCCTGCATACAGAGCAGCAAATTATCAACAAGGTTCTAGCAGGCTCTGCTTTTTTTTCTTGTTGCAAAGGGTAGCAGAGACATCTAAGAAGCAATCACAGCTCTCAAATGTAATTTCAGGTGCACAATGGTGGGGCCCAGTTGCCGAAGAAAAGCTGTGTCTCTTAAGAACAAAACTGCAGGGTCAGAATTCCTTTTACTAGTCCTGAAATGCTGCAATGCAAATGGCAGAATGTGCTGTGCAACTCTGGTCCTCACCAAGTGCCCTATATAAAATCCTTCCATGAGTTTGGAGGTTGCCCCTGGGTAGAGTTCCTTCTCACTGTTCTCTTTTCCCTTTATGAGCACTGCTACAATCTCTGCATGAGTGTTTCAAACTGACATGCAAAACCTACAACTCCTTTGGAGATTCAAGCAGCCAAGGATAAAATGAGTGGAGGACTTTTTCTTGTTTAATAAATTTCACTTAAAACTCAGGAAAAATTGGAAAACTGTCAGTCTAAATACCATTTAATGGATTGTTTGCTCTGTCAATTTCAGCAAAATGAAAATAACTGCCCATATCAAATAACATTTCTTAATGAAGAACTGCTTGCCCTCTTCATTTAAAAACATATCTAAGTGATGTCTGAAATTTTCTGTGTTACAGAAAAAATAGAGGTGAGCTGAAAAATCGCATTACTCCAATATTTTATTTGTTAGGTTTAATCAAGTGGTATTTCAAAAACCAGGTGGGATAGATGGGCAGATTTACTGCTGGCATAAGGTGTTGAGACAGCCCTGATTTGCATTACTCCCTTAATACTTATGTCATCTCATTCACCGCTGGGGGGGAAAAAGGAATTCCAGGTTGTCTCCATAAACACCAGGACTTACCAGCCTGTAGCCAGATTTGTTCAAGAGTTGTCCACAGCTGCATAGGTCCTTGCTTCACCGTGCTGCTCTGCATAGTTATTTCAGACATGGCCTGTTCCAGTCTTGATGCAGCAAGGGAAGAGGCTCGCTGTGATCCTATGGACCAAACAAACAAGAACAGCAACGCATTTTATACTTCTTTGGGATATTGGTTCATTAGAAGGCAGGTCTGATTCTCCACTCCACTGCGTCAGTTTTGCATAGTAAGAACTATATTGAATCCTGGTGTGACCAACTGGAGAAATATGTTCTATAAAAGGTTAATTTGTTGAAAAAAGACTAAATTATCCATGGGCTGCAGCTCAAGCAAGTGAATTAAGAGACAGTAATTTTATAAAGGTCTGCTTAGCAGATTCATCAAGGAAGCAACTGTATTTTGCTCATTTGAAAAGCAGAATTATATCATCAAATATTTCCTAAGAATACTTATTAGCAGCCTGTTTTATAAGCCCATTGTCACCATACAATTACAAAATATGGCTCACTAATGTAAAACTTTACATTACAGAGTAGGTCAGCAGCATTCACAAAGCACACAGATTTCAAGTGACATCAATATCGTCCTATTGGTTTAGAGACAGAGTGGTTTTTCATTTAACCTTAGGGAGCAGAGAGCTCAGTGCTTTGACTATATTAACCTTTAGTATGTGCTGTAACATTTACGCAAGAATAAAGTATTTGGCGCCCACATCTCTGAGAACAAAACATCACATCAAAAGCTGCTCCCAGAAAGAGGGCATGGAGAGTGACCACATTCTCAAGTGCAGCGTGCACGATTATACTGGTGAGCCAGCCTCTCGGAGGACTACCAAGAGTACTGCAACAAAGCAAGAAGCTACAAAATGAGATTTCAGAGCCAGCTTTGTAAAGCTTTGGGAAATAAATATTTTAATACACATAGGTTTAGTGTGACTTTAAGGTTGATAAGCTCCTTCTCTAGAGAGCTGCTGTCACTGAAGCACTTGTGCTGATTAGCTTTACTCTTCTGCCTACCCTTGCAGGCTGACCTTGTAGACCACAAGATCCTGGAGTTAGAATTCCACTTTCTCTCACAGTAGTCCCCCGAAGGAGCACCAGACCCTAGGAACAGGTTCTCGGAGAAGCTGGGATAGCTCTGGGCATGGAAAGGGTCAGAAGGGCAGAAAACCTGTCACACGACATATGCATTAAGTGTTTTTTGTTTTTTTTTTTAAAAGGAACGGCATGCTTCCTCAGCTGGAGAGCACTGAAGAGAGTTGCCAAAGCGTAGCTCTGTGCCAGCAGAGCACTGCCCACGGGGGCCAGGGCACCAGCAGGCAGAGCAGCTTGGTCCTGCGGCCAGCACTCCCGGGAGCACTGGGCTGGAGCCCAGCCTTCTGCCAGGCACCAGGAGGCTCCTGTCCTCCCCATGCTTCTCTGCAAAGACACCTGTGCAGCCCAGACAGAATACGGCCCATAGCTTTTATGTAACCAGAGGCCACACTGCCTGCCACTGAGAGTCCAATATCTTGGGAGAGGCCACAACTGCAACCCAAAGCCTGGAAGTGCTATGGGAAATACTTGTCCCGTTGTCTCACTGCTAACTGATGTCATTCATTTTCAGCAGAACTTCAAAACAGCCCTGCAGAGCTCAGTGCAGGCACCTCCCACAGCTCTCTTGCAAAATGTAAATGTGCTCTTCCTAGATGCATTTTTAAAATTCCTGCATATTTTCAAAGACATTCCTGATCTAATGTTCCAAAAGATGACAATGCAGTAGTGCAGTAACTATGGCTTTAAAGGTACAGTAAAAACCATTCCGCTTTGTACAGAGAATTTATTACATTTAACAGTTTATTTAACAGATCAATCTTCAGCCTGTTTCACTGTATGGAATTCCTCCCCCTGCTCTGCCCACTCCAGCTCATCTCCCTCTCTCCATTTAGGAGAAATTTCCCTGAAACACAACTCCCAGGAAACTCTCAGTCGGAAAGGGGTTGTTTAACACAGGAAAAACTAACAGGCACTCTTCCCCAGCCATCCCAAGCACCTGCACTTTCTGTACAGCGGAGAAGCAACATCAAAATTGCCACGTGAATAATTATCGATGCAGTTCAGGAGCACTTCAAAGTCAGAACAGACCTAGATTGGCAAACTTGAGAAAACTGCATGGGCTTTGGGGACTTTGTAGTCAGCCTAACCAGATTCTTGTATTAGCACTCCTGATCACATCAGTACGCTTTGAAAGCAACTTTCAGCATTACATTTCTCTGCCAAGACTGCCCTCTTTCAGAGAGGCTTTCTAGAGCTGTGTTTCTTGACAGTACCTGTACGTAATGCTATTCTGACTGCACTGGGTGGGCAGATGGGCTGCGGTTTTATTCACATCCTCAGCTCTCGGGAAAATTCTCTTTTCCTTGCGAGTCAATCTGAGGGGACGATGTCACTGTAAGGCAACTTTGTGCATTTTGGAAAGGTTCACACACTGCTGTGAGGCTGAACAGCCACTTAAGGTCTAAACAAGCATCTCCCTCACAAAGAAGGCTTTACAGGAATATCACTACGAGCTAGTCGCACCTGAAGAAACGCAGGTTAGCTGCTGCTCCTCTCCTCTTCATTAGTCAGGTAGCTGCCAGGGGCAGAAAGCCTGCAATGTGAGACTGATCTTGTCCATTGCTGTGTGCTTCAATCCGCACAGCCTTAAAAAGGTAACCTGAGTTACTTAGCAATTTACTGCCTTTGGCAGTTAAATGCAAAGAGCCTCTGTTGTAAATTGCTAAGTAACTCAGGTTCCCTTTTCATGTAGCAGTCCTTTGATGTTTATTTTCTTTTCCATTTCAGCCTAAACAAGGAAGCAAGCCACACCACGCAGCGATCAGCCAACCCTTCCCCATCCCTGCATGGTCTCAGACACAGATATGCTCCTCGCTCTCAGCACACACATCTAGATGAAAAGGCTCTCTCAAGACCCAGCCCGAACCTACAGTTTGCCGCTGCTATTCTTTCCCACCTCTGCTGAACCGCTCACAGAAAGGCTCTGAGTAAGCACTTTAAGAGAAGGTCTTAGCCAGCCTGGCCTTTTTGGACCAAAAGGGGCCCAGCCACAGGCCTGAACCTCAGGCGAGCGTGACGGTGACCCTAGGGGTGGGCTGAGGGCAGCAGCTTCTTCAAGAAACACTACTGGAGCCAGAAGCAAGTATACAACTAACACACTGCCTCCAGAGAGAGGAGGTAGGCGTGCATCACACTGACATCACTCTGACCTCGGGGTGGAAGGGGGAGCCGAAAAAACTTCCAGAGACATTAAAAAATGTCTCTGAATGTCTCACTACAAAATACCGCTTCCTAAAGAATTGTAGATCTTTATACACACAAAACCTGTCTCACAGAACTTTAATGTCAAGCCTCAAAATACATGCAAATCTTGGCATAAGAAGATATCACATCAATTTGTTATTTTAGTGCAGTCTCTTTCTCTTTTTAACAGCTCCACTAGAGAGAATATAAACTTTGCATTTTACAATAAAGCCCTCTACACGTTTCAGAAAGAAATCATAAAAATAACAAAATGATTTTGTCATGATGAGTTCCACATACAAGCTGTACAAAAATATATCTAAATAATTTTAAAGCATTGCTCTAGCATTGTTATAAGACCAAGAAGGACCAAGTTTAATATTTTACCTCTATGAAATAGCTGCTATCAAAATAGAAATGCACCTCTGTAGATTTACTAGGCTTATAAGAAACATAGAATTCCCTAGCCTAAATCACTTCAGGCAAGAGCACTATAGATAAGACTAAATCACAAAAAGAATGAAACAGCAAGGCAGCTGACTGATATCAGTGAATTTAGTTAGGAACACTGCTTCAGTTAGGAGAAGATGAAGAAAATAAAGAGGAATTAATCTTACTGGCAGCAAACCTAAAATTCTAGCACAGCAAATAATCTCATTGTGGTCTAACTGAGGGAGAGGCCAGTGTCAAGCCCAGCTGCAGTAATCCCCCCTTCGGTGACGAGTCCAGGGATCACAGAGCGCCTGTGCATTACAGTGATACTGCTGCACGCTCCCTGGGGACTTCACGATGGGAACTGGAGCCTGCTCCAGGCTAATGCGAAAGTCAGACCTCCTCCCTCCTGCAAGCCAGTCAGCTGCAGCCGCAGCCCTGGGGAGGCCCAAGGGCGAGAGGGGTTAGAGCTGCACTCTCCTGCTACCTTCTAAGAGCGCTCCGACAGGGACAAAGTGCCCAGCTGCCTCCTCTCCGCAGGTGGAGGGAGACCAGCAGCACCTACAGCCTGCAAAGCAGCCAGCCAGAGACCCTTGCTGAAACTGCCAGCACCAGTTGTACACTAAGGTGGACGGTGTAATTTCAGTACGAGACCCATCCTTACTTCCATTGTGGGTGTAACCACGTTAGCATGGAAACCTAGATCCTCAAAGTGGAGGAGGCATACATTTCTTGGCTAAAACCAAACACCACTCAGTGTAAATCACTGTGTGTGAAAAGCTGCTTTAAAGCTTGTACTCCACATTAATTCTCTCTTTCTGACAGGTAGTACCATGGCATACAGAACTTTCTGCTGAACTACAGCTGCTCCATTGCACGCTGGCTGCTGAAACTGGGATAAGAGCAGGCTGGGACTGCTACCCAATCCATGTGCTTTTTGAGGACAACACTACACAGAGACCAGATGTGTCTGAGCTTTGCTGTGACTCTGGATAAGATGCTGCAGGTCTGTAGCAGAGGAGCAAGCAGAAGGCACAAGAGCTGGAAAAAGGTGCAAGACAGGACTGCAGAGGAGATAACCCAGGGAGTGAAAGCTGATTTCACTGCCCAGCATCAGGGATCATAAAGGATACTTTTGCAAATCTTCACAATTACCTTCAAGTGATGACTATTCCAAATGATTTTTCATCACCAGGGAATTTTCACATTTGCTCCTTTTTCCAGATCATTTTTAATACGCCAAATAGCACATATTCATGCCTTATTCGTTTAATATATCCTCTTCATCTATCTGTGCTGAATTTGGTCTGTTCTCTTTAAGTAATCCAAAGACTACAGAATACTGATTCATACAAACAATAAGAAAAAGGTCCTACACAAAATATAGAGATTTATCTCAGCAAAGAGTAGTAAAGGGGAAAAGGAATAAACAGATTAAGAATTACATAAATACATGCGTATACAATCAGTACGATTACGGTGTCATAAATACAGATCCTAAGGGCTCAACTGCAAAAAAAAATAAGAGCAAACACACTAAATGACGTTTTGATGCTTAAGTGTCTGTATGCTCAAGACCTAACACTGCAATGCTTTTTAATCATTCATGGGCGTAAATAGGGGTTAAATGCATATAATGTAATACAAGTTATGTACTTAATACATAAGAAGTTGTCATCCTCTTCAGCTGTATGTGCTGAGCATGTGACTTCAGTTTTATCAAGTTTAAATGTTCAAGATTAAGACTTGGACAATGGTTAATTCCCTGGCCTGAGAGCATGAGACTTGCTTGAAGTGTAATGTTTTTAAAAGTATGCTTTTACACTTTTATAGGCTTTTTTGTTCAGTTTCTGAGTCTATGAGGTTCTTTTTTTTTTTGGGGGGGGGGTCAAGTGTTTCTCTACATACACAAGGGTAAAAAGTTGCTTCCCTAAAAAATAAAAGGCAAGTTTCTCACATAATCATCTGATTCTGAGAGTTAGGGTTTTAAAGGAAACACCAAATATCATGAGACTAGTGATAACATCACAAGTCAGCAGCACTCTCTGAAAGTCTTCTTTCTCCTTTTTGTCAAGATTAGCTTTGATGTCTCAGTTACTTCCATCTGAGTATATCCATTACTGTGAATGTGTATTCACCATAAAATAACGCATCACAAGGTTCATGTACAAATCCCAAACCAAATCGCCATCTATTAACAACCAACGCTCTCATTCAGCTTTCCAAGACCATAACATTAGCTGGTTTGATCTAAAAGGATGAAATTTTTACCTAAAAGGATTAAATTTTGGAGGAAAAAAGAGGAAAAAAAAGAAAAGAAGAAAAAAATAAACTGGACTGAACTAGACAGTTATTGCAAAGGTATGGTAAACTCACATCTAATACCTTTCATACTTGTCTCAGAGTGCTCTGCAAAAGAAAGAAGGAACCCATCTCTGCTTTATACAGAGGGAAGGTGAGGTACAGACAAATCACAGCGGCACACTCTGCAGCACATAGATGGCCTCAGGGACAGATCTAGATCTCCTGACCTCCAGCCCAGCAACCACCCACAACACAATAAAACATTCAGCTTTCAAGAAAGCATGTATTTAGGATGGGAAAGCACACATCTTGTTTCCTTACCAGAATCAGTATCATGAGCATCTGGGAGC
The DNA here is from genome assembly GCA_013399475.1 of Chauna torquata. Classification (NCBI taxonomy): domain Eukaryota; kingdom Metazoa; phylum Chordata; class Aves; order Anseriformes; family Anhimidae; genus Chauna; species Chauna torquata. Next base: position 29,776 of record VXAL01019439.1, on the reverse strand, counting down.
GTGAGGTGCAGTCCATTATGCTTTTTGATCACTGGTGTTTCGGTCACACTACTTCCTTTCTCAGAGCCACTGTAAAGAAACAAAACCATGTTATCTGGCCACCTTTCAGTAGGGAGACAAAGTTCTCCTCGAAGCAGGCAATAATCTCTTCTGATTGTCTCTGGAACTGAAAACTCCAGGTGTTTCTTGAACGTGTCATTGCAACACCCCCATTCCAGCAATGGATGAGAAACTCAGGTACTCAGGGACACCATACCCAGCAAGGGCTCCAGCGTGTGCTGCTATGAGTTTATTTCACTGCTGGGGTCTTTGCCAACCACTGGACAAGCAACACGTTGCCAGCTAGAAAGTCAGACCAGAGGAAACCAACCAGCAACCCCCCACCCAGAAGAACCACTATCCCTTGGGTTTTTCTGTAGAAGGATTTATTCACAGGTCTGTAGTGACAATCCTTTTGAAACCGACCAATTACCACCTTCCACACACGTGCTAATTTCTTCATTTCAAAAAGCTTATCATCTCCTCTTCCACCTTTGTTTTGTTTGAACAGAGAAGGAAGATAAAAGCCACCACAGAGTACCGTTTTATGAAAGGAAGACTATCTGGTCTGCTCCTCTTCTAGACTCCTGACCTCACAGCAGAGGTTTTCCCAAGGGGAACTTCAAGAAAAAAAAAAAAGAAAAGAAAAAAAATTCCCATGCCTAATGAAAATCACTTAGTGCAGATCTCCTGAGCCTTCCTGTCACCACATAGACTGCCATCCCCCTAGGATCAGATGGTGATGATATCTCCTCTCACCATCCATTAAGGGACAAATTTCAAAAGGAAAAGTGACTGCCCTGGCTACTTTTTCTAGCACATTTCCAAGCCTGCAGCTCAGCCTTTGGATAATACTCCTCCCAGGAAATGAGCTGTCACAGAATCATGATTGCTATGGATGCTCAGTCTTCCAGTCTAATCAGTCCTGTGGTACAGACTGCACAGGATTCCCTTGAATTTGCATTAATCTAGCAGAAGAATTACCTTGTGACTGCCATTTGGTTTTAAACATGATTATTCTGTTATCACAGAAAACAACAGCAAAAGATAAACCAAGTCTTGCCCTTGCCAGCTAACAATCTAGGACTGAAAGGCACTTACTGTCATTCATCACACTGGTAATCATATTTACAATAGCTAATTAACCTTTTACTTCTGCTTTGGGATCAAATATTGCAGTTTCTCTTAATGGATCCTGAATTCTTGGCCATCTAACTGCTCGCCCAAATCTCTGGCCTTGACTGGGCCTCCCCGTTTTAGATACTGGTTTCCACACTGATATCCCATTTGAAGTTATCATGTGACAGATACAGGGGAAAACTAAATTCACTGTCCTGCACCTCCACCTTGCCTAGTCAGCATTACCTCAAGTGTAATTGCCTTGTCTGGGGGCTGTTGATGGAATGGTGGGGGTATTTCTGTCTTGCTGGTGCCTTGGGTACGCAGGAACATGGCAGCTTCACTTTAAAATATTACTAATGTGCTGCTTTGATGTGGCAGTCATCACCATGAAGTCACTGTTTAGGCACATGGCTGAGCACTGGCTTATAATCCCATACAAAGGACAGGCGAGAAGTCTAACAACAGGAGAGCAGCATTCAGAGAAGTCTCGACAAGGCGGCCTCAGTTAACAAAACGCATCTCAATACAGTCAATAGTATGGCCTTTTAACTGGGAAAACAGACTGAAAACTAAGAGGACTGCATTCTGCGAAACAGCAGCTTCCAACAGTTTTATTCTTTGTTCTGGAAAAGGGCTGAAAGTGAATTACACCTTGAAAGCTGCAGTACAAGGCCTTCAACCAAGAGAGCCTTTCAATGCACCAGAGAAGGCACAGTAGCCAGATGATTCGCCTTCCACAGACAGCACTGCAAGGCTGGCAGTGGGACACAATGTCACTCCAGTGCCCATGTTTTTAAAAGGTAGTTGAGACAGTGGATAAAACGGTCATAAAAACTGTGAGGGAGACGTTTGACTGTGAGAGACTGAAGAGGCACCATCAGTTCAGTTTGTCAGGAAGAAGATGAGAGGGCACTTGAGCATGGCACATGAATACCTGCCTGCGGAGAAAATATTGGGCCCTGAAAGACTCTGTAGTCTAGCAGAGTCACAGTAAGATTGCTCAGCTCAGAAACTAAGGTCAGATAAATGCAACCAAATGTAGCTAAAGTGCGATTTAACTGTGTGGGTGATTAGCTACTGATTGAACTAATAAAGAGTTTTGGGTGTAACAGCTCTTAACCTCATATAAAAACAGGCTTTTCTTTTCCAAGAGGCCCTGAAAAATATCTGCATCTAAGTCCCACCGATAAGAGTTCCCCTTCAGTTCCTTTGAAAGCCCAACCCGGAATATTTTACATATTTGTTAGCCGATACTGCCACAATTTGCTTACAACAAGGGCCTTCCTGCACCACTGGACCCAGTCTAAAACTGTGGGTACCAAGTTCATTCTTGTTACCTTTCAAGCACTATTTCCTAATAAAAAATGCTTTCTGAAGTATTTTTTGAGAAAGCCAGAAAGTCCCACCAGGAATAGCAGTGAAATACACATTAGAGTTCCTAAAAGCAAAAGCAAAGCTATTTGTTTTGTTTAGGCTTCTATGGCTAAAGCTTATCAAAAGCCTCTAAAGCTATCACATCTTGGCTTTTTAAACATAATGGACAAAGCACAGCTTGAGATCCAAATGCAACCCAAACGCTTGAACTATTTATTTGTCTGTTGTCCAACTCAATCTCTTCAGTCTCAAGCTTGCACCATTCCTCTTGCAACAGTAAGTCATATCCAGTCCTATCTGTTCAGTGTGGATCTGATCAACTCCATGAGGTCTGATCATGGGTATAAAGATTATTCATGTGAGAGGTACAAGAGTGAATCCTTAGGTAAAGAGACTAAAGTCTATGGCAATCACTGATTTCAGCATGTAAGAGACTATTTCTCTAGAGCTGTGTAAACACCTTGGTTTTAGCGTTTGGTCTGCTGCTCATTAGCTAAACCAACAAGGAATTACTAAGAATCCCTCAAGGACAACTTGTACATAGGCATGCATCGTTCTGTACATACAGTTCTGGTGTTTACAAAGCCTATGTAAACGCATGCACAAACAAGGGAACAGTAAAACCTTCATCAATTGACTGACATGACTGTTTCATCAAGCATGCTGTCCTTCCCATCAAACACCACATCTCTGAACATTACAGGTGAGAGGTAAGGACAGCGTTGGGATAATGTTCCCAGGATAGCTGTACAGTGGTATCATGACTGGGACAATAACCAAAGGATGCGGGAAGGAAGAAAATCCAAGCTGGTAACTTTCACACTTTCTAAACTTTTATCTTTCTGGAAGGGAAGCAGATGAATGAGAACATAAAGAGGGAACCTAGCACAATTTAAATGCCTTTTTTTTTTTTTTTTTAAAATCATGGCTAGAAACATTGCTTATGTTTCTTTTTTAAACAGTACTGTTTGTTACCCTTTTTGCAAGGTAACTTAAGTATCTGGACAACTAAAGAAGGTAACTGCGTCCCAGTTATAAAATCTGAACTTAGGAGACTGTGGAGAAAGCTTACCTGTGCTGTAAAACATTATATACCATCTGCCACATCTGCAACATATGCCTGCATGTCACCAGAGCCTCCTCAGGTCCTTTATGTATCCATTCCAGTTTTACTTTGGTGAAGAGTAAGCTGCAAGATGAAAAAGAAAAACTTCTGCTTTATTGGCACCTCATAAACGTGGAGAATCAGTATCACTCTAGCGAGATCCTGGCAGCCAGCAATTTTACCTCCTTTGTGCGTCCAACTCTAAAGGAAAACACCGGAACACAAAACATTTCATTTGGCTCAACTTTGATTCCCCACAAGGAGATGAGAGGATTAAGAATATTCCTCAGCTGCAGTCAAATTCACGTCATAAAGCTAGCAGGACAGTGTTAAAAGCAATGTATTACAAAGCTAACAAGGTGAAGCATACTGTGAATCTCATTTTACTGTGGACAGCATTAAAAACAAAATAAAAAGGAATTGCCATAATACATTACCCAGATTGCTTTTTCAGTCTGGCATCGTCCTACAGCAATAGTTTATATAATGAATTTCAGGCAAAATGTGTGTGTGGGGAAAAAAACTAACACACTTAATATACCCAGACAATTATGTAATGCCTAACAGGAAGGAAGTATTTCCTCTTCATCCCAGCTGGCATCATCTTATGCCCCTAGGCAAGACAGCTGATAACCGTTGCTCAATTTTGTTCTAGGTAATGTAAGTACAGCTACTATTCTTATACCTACAGACTACACACTTGCACAAACCATGGGAATTCAGCAGAATTAGGTCAAGCTCAGGCTACAAGACAGATTCAGTAGTGACAAAACTCACCACTTGATGCTAGTGTGACTTTTAACACTATCCTTCATGAAACTTGTTTTACCTTTTTTAAGTGCCAAGATCATTGAATTTATTTCTTGGGTACTGAAGTAAATTTACCTCTCTGCTTTAAATGTTTTCAGAAAGTCCAAGATCTATTATTTTGAATTTGCTCAACATGGCTAGCGATCCGTCCACTGGATGCACCTATATGTATATACACACATACAACATTAACAGCTGAATGTTAAAAACCTTAAAACCAGTACTATGAACAGTGGCCTGCAGGCCCCTGGGGAACCCAAACAACTTCAGAAAGACACAACAGCAGATGCAACCTCATATTAGAGAAGACTTTGCAGCTGAATAAAAGATCCTTCACTTGCAACAGTTAGGAATCTGCAGCCAAGTCTCTGTGGTGCACAACTACACTAACGTGCTAAAATGGACGTCTCATTCTTCATGAACAAATCTTATTTTTGAGGAGGAAAAAAAATCACCAAAATGTAACCCAACTGTATCAACTGCTACAGTGAAGTCTGCTCGTGGCCACTGCTGCAGTTTGACTGCACAGGTCAGGTATTCAACTAAATTCCCCAGGTACAAACTTAGGCTAGGAAAGGAACATCAATATTAACAATCAAGGGAATTTCATTCTGTCCTTTACAATTTTATAACCCTGCTCTATGTTTATCTTTGATTTTCTTGTTACTGACCTGAGCAAAACAAATGCTGATAAAAACATCCCCTGTTCTTGGACTCCGTAAGTGAAAGGAAGTGCCCTCATTATGATTCAGGTACTTATTTCGGTGCTAGATCCACGGACTGTTCAAAAATTTTTTTGGGACAAAGAACGTTACAGTGGACACACTCTTAAGAAAACAAAAATGAGACAAAATTCATAGGAGTGGTTAACAACAGAAACTGGCTAGTGATGCATGCTGCTCTGTGTTTTAATACAAGAAAATGTAAAATCAAACACTTATGAGCAAGGAATATGCATCACACTGGAAGGATGGGAGGTTATACCCTGGAGTGCAATGGTATTATAGAAGATAGCTTCACAAATGTGAAGTTCCTCAACAACAATGCAGTTAAGAGGTCAACCAATCTTTAGCATCTATATACAGAAACACAATCAAGTTGGAGTTGGAAGATGTGGTTGTTCCTGTTCATGGCATCAGCAAGATGCTTACTACAATCCAGTGTCTAGCTCTTGTCTTTAACTGTAAAAGGAGACTAAAAATTGTACGAGGTTCAGAAAAAGGTTATGCCAGTGAACCGAGCACCAAAAAAAAAAAAAAAAAAGTATTTCATCAAAGGCTCAAGAAGCTCGGTTGATTTAGTTTAACCAAGAAACAGCAAAGAAAATGTTTTGCCCCAGCCCGCAAGCACCTACATGGAGAAGAGGTATCTAATTGTGAGGGTTTGATCTCACAGAAAAGGTATCAGAAGATGCAAGGATTTGTTGGAAGCTGAAATTAGCTCAAACGGAGTTTATAAGTAAATGCAAACCTAACTATGAAATAACATTTGCAGCATCTACCTTGTGTACACAGTAAATTCCGTAGTCCTTAAAGACTTTTCAGCAAGACAGGCTAACTTGATGGATAGGCTCATAAGTGAGATTCTTTGGACTGTGCTCTGTGGACGGATGGGTCTGCATTATCACCCACTGACCTTCTGGCAATTATTTTATGAAAAATATTCTACCAGCCCAAGAAACTACCACAACACACAATCTATGCTATTTTAAACGTACAGAATATTTTTAAACCACTATAAGCCTTCAAAATGAAAGGCCTTCTTAAGCACTGTATGACATCAATTGCAGCAGCAGAGTGGTGGTCAAGGACCCTAGGGCCTAGAGAAGAAAATAATTGTGTTACATCCCTGAATAACACCACACTCATGGATGCTAAAGGACACCACTCTTAATATTAATGCCATAGAAGAATATAGGAAGAATAAATGAAGAATCTGTTAACAGTCAAACTACTATACAGGAGGGATATGTTAACAGCCGTCCTTCATTTCATATCTGTATGGATACAGATGGTTTAGTTATCTGCAGGCAACTAAAGTCACCACATAGGATATTTAAACATTGCAGTTAAACAGTAAAAAGGCAAACATTACATTCTTCTTTCCATCATTCTGATGCTTACTGTTTATAGTGAGTATATATCAACTTTTTCAGATGAAGATGCAATGTTCTATCTCAAGAGAGATAACAACTAGTAAAACATAGGAAAAAAGCAAATCCCTCACAAAAACATTACGAAGTCTCAGCAGAATACTATCATCAGCTGTAAGACACAGGCACGCAAAGGTTAAAAAATAAAAATCACACAACTTTAGTAACAGTCTCTGCAGCAGAACACTACCAGATCTTGGAGATCCCAAGCATGGTTAGCTGTTGTGGTAATTTGCCTTTGGAATACTGCTGTTCATGCTATCGTGTAATAATATAACAAAAAAATAAAAAAAGGCAAACAGGAAGAACGTAAGTAGCAAAAGGAATCAAACTATACTGACAACAGTAGTACACAATGCAATTAAATACGATAATTGCATGCTGGAAATAAAATCAGTGCATTAGGCTATATATACACTATATGCTCTTTGTATTTCTCAGCTTCTAGTAACCTTTGCAACAGAAAAAACAGATAAATAAAAATACAGGGAAACCACTGAAGTGAAGTAGGTGACACAGTATCACTCTTATCTCAAGCTTATCGTTTTATTACTGAGATAGCACTCCTGCTACAAATAAATCTAATGGATATTGTGTCATATCAATGTCTGCATACAACTCTCAGGGGCATAAATAAAGGTTATGCATGCACAGATCTCACTTTATTGTATTTTCTTAATATCATTTTAGTGTACTTCTGTATGATGCTTGTAATGTTAAGCAGAGCAGACTCTTAAAGAGATTCAACATGTAAAAATAGCCCTGAGATTATCAATACAGTCATTGGTAATTCTGTTAGCCTCTGAAAATGAAAACAGAGTGAATTGGGCTAAAGCAAACACAAATTACTGGTACATAAGCATAGGAAAAGAGAGCAAAAATCTACAAATCATTCTTGTAATGTGTGTAATTTCAGGGACAGTAACAATGGAAAATAACCAGTGCTTACTCTTCATATCGGAGTCTAAGCTCCCTCTCAGAACAGGTTTTCTTTTCTCGTATGTGGACAGTATCAAAAGCTTCTGTTCCCTGCCGTAAGGTCAGGTTACTGCCACAAGGAAGCATCCCAATCTATCACAGCAATATTAACTCTGTCAAATTAAAATCTGTATACAGCTGACTTTGCTGAGATAAATTCATTTGTATGAAGCTCTGAAAATTCAAAATTAGGTTTCACAGTTTCATACTATCACAATGACAGAAATATCACTGTAATATGCCATGCATGACAAAATCAGGGACTGGAATACTGGAAGGCCTAAGACAATTTTCAGCAGAAAGCAAGCTGTTTTGGTTGACTTTAGTAGGTACTCAACATCTGTCTTCATAAAGACTGATCTCAGCCACTGATACTCAGCATGTCTCAAGGCCTGGCCAAATATTCCTATCTAGCTCTCCTGAGATTTTTTTTAATGTTACATGGTTAAATGCCTTTAAGTTCTCTAATACTGTCCATGAAGAAAACAGGTTGCTCTTGCCTATCATCGAGAATTTAATTAATGAGGTTTCATTTATTAATCATTTATGAATGATTAATAAACATTTAACACTTATTATCGGAAGGTTTCACATGTGCATACGGTATATTATAAATGGGTATGAGCACATCTGTGGATGATGGTGGGAGATGCAATGTTTAGTAAGAACCTATTGACTTTCTGGAAGCTGTAAGAGCATATAAAGATTTATTAAGCAGTTAATTAAGAGTTTTTAAAGCTGCTTTAAAATGGAGTGTTTAGTATTAAATGTAGCCCTTCAGCTATATGTTTTTACATCATCAAAATAGGATCTCTGTGCCCTACCGTATGACAAGCAATAAATAACACTAACACTATAACAAACAACACATTCCACTGATTTTGAGTTTGAGATACTAAATTAGGAATAACAAGTGTTATGTAGTCATTTATCTATATGTTTTGCCATTCACTGGCTGCTTTTAACCCTTCCAGTTCATCAGAGCTTGTCAATTAATGATGACAATTAATCAATGTCTTTGAGCTTTACCAGATCAGGGCCATCATTCCCCAAAGTCCTTCCTTACTGACCCAGATTTTGCTTACGCACACACACAACTGCTCGGTTACTTTGGAATTTGCATACCAAAGGAAAAACAAACAAAATCCAGCCACCAAGCACAGCAGTATGTCCCAATTTGTGGAGACCATCATGAACATTAGAATGAAGACACTGAACCTCTGCAACTAATATTTGTACTTTGCGTGTCTTTCATTAAACAACAGGATACATGCGTGTGTGTTTGTTTGTGTTTACAGCCATTTGCCTGGAGAGAGAAACCAGAGTCCTAGTCACAGCTCTGAGGACAGCAAATGGAGTTTATCCAATGACTGATTAATGGGGTGTTGGAGCAGCACGGCTTCACGCAAGTGCCGCTGGGCAGCACAGTCCAGCTCACCCTCCCTACCTCTTCATATTACACATGGCCCTCTAATAAAAGGGAGCACAGATAAATATTCCATGCCAGCTCCAATGAAAAGCAGGGAAATGCCACGGCCTGGATGGGCAGAGGGCCCAAGGATGCTCCCTAAGGAACTGGGCAGCTTGGATTCAAACTCCCAGCACTCTGATCACTAAACTCTTGAATTGGTTTCTTCCCCTTTAAGGTAGCATATGCAAAAGGAGGCTACAGGTGGATATGAGAGATAGACTCATTTAAAAAAAACAGGAAGAGGATGGAGAAGACAAGAAGAATGATGAAAGTTTTGGAACGTTTTTGATACATGGAGCTAGCACATAGACTTCTCAGCCTGGAAAAGAGGCTGGGAAGAGATAACAGATTTACAAAATCATGAATAGCATGAAGAAAATCAGGAAATCAAAGCAGTCTGTTGTTTTAATGAAAGAAGTAAGGAACATCCAATAAAGCAATGAAGCTGTAGATTTAAAGTAAGCAAATGAAGTGCATTTTTGTACAATGCAAAAGTGCAAACCCCATTGCTACAGGATGTTCTGGGAGCAGACACATAAACAGGTTCAAAAAGGGATTAGATAAATTCATGGATGACAGATCCATCAGAGGCATTAAACATAGCCTAATGCAACCTCTGGCTCCAAAAGCCTCCGAACCAGTCAGCTGACAGAAGCAGGGATGACATATGAGGGGAAGGATCATCCTACTGCCACGTTTCTACACGCTCTTCCCTGTGCGTTCACCAGTTGCCCTGCTGAAGGCAGCAAGCCCTTAGTTTGATCAAGAATGGCCATTCTTACATTTTGAGATGGCATAAATATAATTGCAGCTCATATTCTTTTTATAACCCAGATTGTCTGGTCTTGTTTTATCTGCCAGTATAAGAGGACAGTGCATCTGGAACTGTAGTTTCTTCACAGTGAATTAGCTGTTCAGTTTATCAGCTGCTGAGCTTAGCTTCAGTGGTGAGTCACCTATACAAGCCAATTAGTTCAAGTGTACTCTTTCACCGTAATTATTATGGTTTCATTAACCTTCCCAGAGCACCTGCTAAAGCCCTTGTCACATTATCAATAAGAAAAAATTGGCAAAATTGGTAAGCTGCTTTTAATCTCCTGCATTTTTGTTGATAACATCAACATCAAAGTTGCTGTCTTCTCAAATAACTCAGTGCTTCTTGCAGTCTCCTGACATTTAAGAGCACATTCTCTAGTTAAATTAATGCCAGCAGCGCTGACTGCAACCTCCTTTTATAACTTCATGCTGTGCCATGTTATCTATCACTTTCCCTACAAAAATAAATTGATCATATACTTTTACAGACATAGTCTTTTTTTTTTTTTTTTAATGGCTCCCTGCCCATCTGCACCCCAATACGAATAAAAAATAAAAACAACAAGCTTCAGCCCAGGAAAACAACCAGACTCAGAGCTGACATCTCCTTTACGAAAATGTCCCGTTCAGAGCCCAGGTCCTCCATGACAACAGCAATTCAGCTAATGTTGCTCCAGGAACTACAACTGCAACAGCACTGCACAGGATGAGCACAGCTTTCAGAGAGGCAGATTCTTGGCTATTTGAAAGTTTACATGACAAAGACAGACTTAGCATCATGATACAAGGCACCTAGAAGGTTCTGGCACATAGCGTAGGAAGGAAACTCTGCATGGACCCAAACATCACTTCTCAAGACAAACATGTCTGCAGGCAGTCCAGTAACCTCATGCACCTATTTCGGCAATTGGTTCCTTATGATTGACTTGTGATGCAGAGGGTAAATATGATTCAACATCAATGCAGCCCAACCAGAAACTGCTACTTACACTTGGAAGGAGGTCTTGTAACAAATCCTCTTCATCCACTAAACCCAGGCAGGTTGTCACTTAAAAAATAACAACTAACAGTCTGCTGAAAGAAAAAGCACACTGATTTGCTGGAAAACACTGAAAGTTTTTCTTGTCTCCATCTTTCTTCAGAATTAAACCATATCTAGTCATACCCAGAAAAACAAGGCACAAAAATGGGTGATTAGCATTCTTTTCTCCTTTCCTTTCAATTAGATCATTCATTTTGAATCCTAGATTTGCAATATTTTTTGTTAAGCATGTAGGAATCAAGGTAGTTGTCAGCAGAGCTGACAAAAGCTCTAGCCTTTCTCTCATCTCTGTGTTATATAGGATCCTTTAGGTGATACACCTGAAATGAATTTTTTATTTTCCTCTCGCTCTGATGAAGAACCGGCAACAAAATGATTTTCTGTCATCACAAATCACATGCATTTCACTCCACATCTAGCCTGAGAACAGACAAAGATCATTTTCACAATTGAAAGTTTTACAGCAATACCTGGAAAGCCTAAGAAGAAAGGAATTTTTCTCATTTTGGTTCTGAAAGCAAACTGTTAAGAGCCTGAATGAAAGCATCTGGCTCAGCTGACAGAATGGTCAACTGGTAAAAACCATGACATTACCCTGATCTCCACAAAACTTCTCAACAGGAAACAAGAAATGTCCGACTAAAAAGGACCCTCCAGAAGTGCAGGTGACGTGAACGCACAGACAGAAGTGGAGAACAAGGCCATTGCTGAATCTCGATACAGTCAACAGTACCGTTACATTAAAAAGAAATGCTAACTTTGCCACACGAAGGATAAGCACCAACCTTGCTCCCACCCACCTGCATTGCACTCGCAGATGTGACAAACTCGCAGTTTGACAGAACTCACTAGGATTACTTGATTACCTAGCTGCCTGGGGCCATCAGGCCTAAGCTGCTCGTTTTTTCCTTTTGCTTTTATTACCACTACAAGACACTGGATAGATGTTTCCAGCAGGCAGACACAGCAATGCTTTAATAAATGTTAACCGATTGTACAGCCAAATTAATTACTACCTTCACACTAAAGAGAAAAAGAAGTTTACAGTCTTTCTACGCAGAGCGTTGACATCAGCTTCTCCCCTCAGGACTGTATATTAGACCTTCCCTTGCAACACTTCAAAAGCTTTTAAACTGAGGTTTAATCTGCAAGTGTTTCCTTGTGAATTGTTTTTTCCCTGACAGGCTCCAACTACAAGGAGTACTCCCCATTGCACTGGACACCGCATGAGAATCTTTGAAAACAAGGGACAGTTCTCAAGCATCCATATGCCAGGAGCTCAGTGGCCTGCCTCCTATTTAATTTCAATCATAAATTAGGTAGGAGTTGATTGCATAGCTTCTTTAGCAGGCCAGAGCCCTGGCACTTAAATTCAGGTGACTGTGGTGCTGTTTCATGTGTGGGTGGAAATGCACACCTACACAAAAATGTGCAACTACCAGTGTCATCTCAGGGACGTACTGGAAACCTTGGTGCACTGCATTGCGCTCAGGGCTGGCAGTGGGGCCAGCATCATACAGCCTGGGCTGCGGACGTGGTGGAGCCACGCTCTGTTCCTTGCTCTGGCATGGCCTCTTGGCCAATCTTGGGCAAGTCACTTCAGCCCCCTGGGCTTTGGTTCCTCTCACTGCAGAGCAGACAACAGGAATGACCTCTGCAAAGCATTCAGAGAGCTAGGTTCTTCATCATTGCCTTCCCCGTGTCTTTTACATAAAATGCCTTAATATTGGTGCTCTCAACTTCAGAGTTATTTGTGGACAGGAAGGAAAGCAGGTTGAGTGCCCCTGTAACTGGCATCACTTTTAAAACATTGTCTCATCTCTTGGGCCTGATTCTTCAGAATTTCATCAGATGTGCTCCCAGGTAAATCCAGCCAGCCCTGATTAAATGGAAATTAGTTTGGAAGGGCAGAACTGAGAACTACCATGTTGTCACAACCACTGGAATAACTCAATTTACAGAAACGGAAAAGGAAATCAGGCCTATGGTCTCTAATTGCTGAGCTGATATCCTGCCAGACAAGAGAAGAGCATTTCCAGGACAAAGCTGAAGTACTTATTACACTGCCAACACTTCCTATCCTCCAAACTGCAGAACTGGATGCTTCACTTACACTTCTAAACCGCTGGGTTTTTCAGAAAAGCTTCTAGGACACGCAGTTTAGGCACCTTTTAGAAGAAAGGATACCAGGACTCTGGCTATTAACGTAGCATTCAACATCAACCTCCAAGTCACCTTAACCTGCAACCAAGAACACGTCTTCTGTCAGGGAAGGCAAGTCTGAATCCTAAGTCACATAGTTAAAATAGAGTGAAATACCTTCTAATTAACCTAGTGTCAAGGTAATAAAAAGTGATAGCATACTTATATTATAGTTGTATAAATTATGCAACAAAATACAGTAGAGCAGACCCCCCCAGGATTAATAAAACATTGCTACTCAACACAGGAATGATTTCTCACATGTTACTGATGCTTGGAGTTAACAGTGAAACTGCCTCACACATCCACTGTATTAGTAAACAAGAGCCACACAAAATTTGGCTTTCCTATAAAAACAATAGGCAACAGGCTTAGCTTAAAAAAATCTTTTGTTTTTTTTGAAATGCATTAGGCAGTGTTGTCAAACAGACCTCACTCTTTCCATCACTTCGTTTTGGGGCAATATGATTTATGCCACTTTGGCACTGCTCCAGCAAAGCACTTACAAACGGCCTTCATCATTAAGCACACGAGTAGTCCTGCTGAAATCAACAAGTCAATTATTCCTCTCCTTCAAACTAAATGTGTGCTTAAGAACCTTGGTAGATCAAGCTCTTTATGAGGAGAAAAATTACAAGAGTCTCTCACAGAGGACAGAGCGTAAACGCAAGTAACACTAGAAGGGCCACAGCCTGTCTGCTGATATTTCGAGCTGACCGTCTACGTATCTCAGCAGAGGTGAAGACAGAAATCTATCTGTCAAAAGCCATTGAATTACACTACAGGATACTGGCTCTGAGGTGCATGTGGGCATGTTTCAACCCATGTTCTGGCCAAGGCAACCCACCATACAGTTATGACAGTTCAGAGGCAGCGCTTTTTATGAGAAGAGCTTGTTCAGCGAGTTATGGAGGAGAAGGTTTCTATGCCAGCCTGAAAAAAAGCAAAGACATGCTAAAAAGGTGAAAGAAGTTACAGAAGTGAAGCAAGCAGACAAAAGCTCCTCCACTTCAGAGAAAGCCCCCTCAGAATCTAGAACAAATCTGTTTCTGCTAAGTAGACAAAGAACTGCTGACTTCACTGAAGAAAATCCCAGAGAAAGAAATAGATATTTTGCTACCAGCAGGAATCATATTTATCTACGTCTGCAGAGCAAAACCATGATGTAATTGCAGTCTGTTAGCACTAGTGCCAGCTGAACACAGCGGAGTAACAGCAGCAGGAAGACACAGGAGCCTGACCTTTAAGGCAGAGCTGGCAATCAGCACAGAGACCCAGGGCTGTACTTCAGCAGCTAGATGTGCTAAAGATCGTGCTGCTGCACTTTCACTCTGTCCTTTACCAGCAAGATTCAGTTAACCTAACAAAACCTGTGCTTACCATTTGGCGCTGCACAGCACACTGTCTTAAGAAAACGAGAAAACTGCATTCATGGCAGCGCTGGACTGCTTTTTCACCACAGACTCTTTTTGCAGACACTAAATTTGAGAATTACTGAAGTTCCTTTATAGCTCTTCTTCATCCTGCACAAAGCTAATTGTAGGGTCAGGACTTGTAGCTCTTAATCTCTGTCAGGTTTGAGACCATGCAGACTGGCTTTGGCAATGATGGCATTTTTCATCGTGTTGTTCCCTTCCCAGTACGAGTGTCCCACCCATCAGCAGGCTGACCTCATACCTTGATAGCTCTCCTTAACCATTATTCTGAGACAAAATCAAACTCAAGGCATAACAGTCAATAGCTCTGTATGTTTCCAGTCACACTGAAAGAGAACACCATGATTTCAAACACAATGGAAACACAACTGATTGTATTTTTTATCTTTTTAAAGAAATCCATCTTCTTCGGTATATGCACAGACACTCTGAATTAAGGCATGTGTAAAGCCCTTTAAGCATTTCAGTTTAACTTAAACATGCTTTGTTTTCTTGGCACAAATACAATTAAACATAAAACAGTACTTTAGATTTTCTTCCTAAAAAATTTCCTGACTATACACACCAACCCAAGGATGCTGCCTACTTGCAGAATACGTTTCCACAGCTTGCATCCTTGACTACTCCTTCAGTACAAGGTTTTCTTAGGAGAGAGCTGTGCACAGTCCTGCTGAACACAAATATAGTGCAGAATCTGGCAGGCTGTATTGTAGAGGTGAAGCTTCATTTCTCAGCTTTGTTGGAAACAGTAACTTCAGTGTTCCACATATGACTCCAGCAGGTGCACATTACACTGTACAAATAAGCTGAGTCACTGCCCATGAGTAACAAAGAAACACCAGCAATGTCTGTCAACCTGTCAGAAATACCTAACAAATATCGCAAAGAACCGCCAACAAAAACTAAAAACCTCTAGAGAAAAGTGAGAAACATATCCAGGGTTAAAAAAAAAAAAAAAAAGGAAAAAAAAGAAAAGAGAATCCATGGCAGATTTAGCCTAAAATCAGATTAATGGATTATTTTTCTGCAGTATCTGTTACACCTATTCTCTCTCCAATATGATAGATTTTCCAGATGTGCTTAGAAAAGATGACACAATATTATAGACCCCAAGCACTGCATGTGTGATTAAGAAAATCCTTTGGTTATGCACAGTTATTACATTTTAAACATTCAAAAATAGTAATATTTGGCCTTCTTACAGTAATAGCCTGAAAACACCCCTCAGTCTAAAACTGTAAATACAATTTAAATACTAGATTGTTTTTTAACAGTCAAGCCTGGTTTACTCTGTCTCATTGATACAGTACAGTCCAGGTGACAGGATTAGTGGTTCTGGATTTATTTTTGGATTCTTCACCCACAGATTACTGGGAGGTTTTTTTTTTTTGTTTTTTTTTTTGAGAAATGGTCCAGCACTTAGCAACCACTGACCTTTATATATTTTTAACACCACAGTGCTTTATAGAACTGAGCTCTGCTCCAAAATTTAGAGCTAACAGCTGCAATGAAACAGGTATGAGGAACTGAACATTCAGGGCCAGATAGTCAGCTGAAGAATCAGCTCTGTTCAACTGAAATGAATGGATTTTCATCTTTTTAAACTAACTGGGTATCTGGCACTCAAGTTCCAAGTCAGAAAAGCTCAGGCAGGCTGTCTTCAGCACCCTAAAAACAACCACACATCAGATAAACCCTGAAGCGAACTACAGAGTCAGTGCAATTTGATCAGTTTGTACCAGCTGACTTCCTCCTTTATCCCTTTAAATAAACCACAGATTTTCAGAATTCTAGCCTGCAAATTAAAAAAAAAGAAATGAGCTGCTTGAAAGATTCCCAGTGACTCACCAAAAAAAAAATAAAAATGTTCAGTTCTTCCATAAGGATGCTGCAACTGAAAAAACAAAATGAACAGAAGCGATAACAAGCAACAAGCCCCAGCCTTTCACATGGAAAAGCTTTATACTTCCCCTTTCCCTTTGTGCAGAGAAACGCCGTGTGGAAATGCCAGGTTTGTTCTGCGGGGCTGCTGCCGCTGATTGGTGAAGCAGCCCTGCAGCAGCCCTGCAAGGTGCCTGGGGTCAGACGCTGCACTTCCAAACCTCATCCAAGAAGGGGGACAGAAAGAGCCTGGACTGAGCTCCTTCGCACCTGCTCCTGGTGACAGGACATAATGAAACCCCCACACTTATCCTGTTTCACGTATTCTTGTAATTCAGTACAGAGCTCTCTGCAGAATAAGAGAACAGAGCACACTGGGATAAATCAGAAGTGTGTATTTATGATCTGCGCCTTCCAGTAAGTTAGCAGCATGTACCTGTGTCTCCTTGAAATAAGCCTGAAGGGGAGGGACAGATGTGAACCTGGAAGCATAACAGTATCAAAACTGTCCCGTGTTTTACCATTGGGCATAAAAAAATGCTCTGCATTTATGTATGCCTCTACTTTCCCTCTTAAATGAGGCCATCGTGCAAACCAGCTGTAATCCAGAGCACACAATTTAATTTCTATTTCCATTCCTTTCTAACCCAATACATCCAAAACACAGGCAGTGTTCCTCTCTGCTCCCTCCACACTGAAGGCATTGTATTTGCATTATTATGTCCACACCTTTCCTGAAGTACCTTGCTGAAAAGATACCCAAAGTCACTGTGCAGAACTCCTTATTCACTCCAATGCAACTGAAAGCTCTCAGACTCTTACTGGCCTGATTGGTAGCTTTGCCTCAGGAAGGCTTAAGAGAGTCTGTCATTATGTATGTGATATATCCTACCATAATTAATTTCCTTAGGGAATGACATCCAGAGGAAGCACAGTTCAAATACACAGCGTGCACCTGAAATTTGACATTTTGCATCAGATTCCCAGCACCAAAATGCATCCATGGAGGATGCGACACTTTCATTTTTCTTGACTGTAGCTACATGCCACTAACCAAATCCTGTCATAAAGAGAAGGGCTTACAAACTGTTGAAACATACAGATAAAAAAGTGTTCTTAGTTCTTGAACAGATCTGATTTAATTCATTAGAAATCCAGAAGGTGTTTAAAATTACCATGTGCCATTTAACATAAGATGAAGTAATAGCTTCCTTCAGCCTCTGTGGAAAAGATTCAGAGCTATAATCCTTTTTCAAATAATTACCCTGCTCATCAGGCTTCAGCACAAGATGACTCCAAGCAGAAGAGAAATGGAAAGGCCAGCTATGAAAACCTCAGTAGATACATGCACCAAACTGAACAGTGATGAGAGCACTTTGCAGGCATTTGTCAAGTCACAGGGCTAAATTATGCTAAATTCAGAGCTGCGTGTGAAATGATCAAGTCCATCTATTGCATAAAAGGGTCTTTGGGGGCAGGGGGGGAAAGGCGGGTGGGTAGGGATGTTGACTGGGTGAGGCAGCTCCTCAAACCTGCAGCAGTGAATTAATGCTTTCATGTATCCTGTGGTTCTGACTAGGCCACGACCCGATCTGCGTGGCTACCCAGGGAAACGAGCTAGAAGAGAAGGGGAAGTCAGCGGGTGACAAAGAGCTGGCACAGCTTACTGCCACCCTGCCTCAGGAGGCACGTAAGGTTGTTTTACTTGTGCAGTTCCAGGACAGTGCAGCTATATCCTTGCTCAGGATAACTATGGCGTTTGCTACCTGGTGCTCAAGGAAGCCCTGTATCAGCTTGCACAAATGATTATCCTGAGCAGAAACAGTAGGATAGATTCCAACATGTTAACTGTGTAGTTCTGTGAATTATGACCTTGAGGTCAATTCCTGTACAGTGTATTCAAGAGAGCAGTCAAAAGGCTTCTCGGGCATCTTTCTTCCCGGAGGCCCTGCAGAAGTTAGTAAAAGAACAGACCATGAACTTCATGGCACTTTTAGCATGAACGAGACACAGAATGAATTAATTCAGACAAACATCAGCTCTGTTGGAAGCTGACAGATTCCTTAATGCATCAGATTTGTGACTGCTTATGGCATAACTGATTTTTTTCCCTGTTTTTCTTTCACTTTGTTCCTTATTTATTATAAAAGTTCTACAGTAGCTGCATTTGACAGATCTGATATAGATATAAGGCCTTTCCATTAAATCTTCCCCAGTCCGCTTCTGCTCCCATTCTATGCCAAGCTCACAGCTTTGTTTGTCACATCTCTCCATGTATAAACTTATTTTTCAGGTAATACCTGCCCTTCAGTCTCAGTGCAGGATTTGTAGAGTGATTCCAGTTACCCAAAAGCTTCTCTGCTGAAAACTGTCAATAATGCAGTGCACTTAATTCACTCAAATCTGATGAAGTCTGCTTCAGTAAACCTCGCAGATCCATGTATTTCAGACTGCCATCTGTTCTGAGCATGGTTTGCTGTTTCCAATGGATACAAATTCTGATCTTTGTATTCAGGATTACAGCCAATGGACAACTGAAGCCTCAAGTACAAAAATACCACCTTTGCAAAGCCACTGCACGTCAACAATCATAGCACATAAATTTCCAAGCCCATAAAAGTTATTATCTAGACACTACTTAAGCTGTAAAACGTAATCTACCTGGTTTGCTTCATAGTGTAGTTATGTGGAAGTTATCCCAGCAAAGACTACCCTGGGAAATGGATTAAACCACTGAAACATTTCTCCAAGCTGTGCGTTCTCTCTCATTAAATTAGCTAATTGCATTGATGGGGTTGCCTGGCATGGCTTGGTACAGCTCTGCACCACCGTGAACCACTGTACTGCGACCTAGGATACCATACTTCACTGGCACTGCGGGCAGCACCTGCAGCAGCAGACAGAAGAGGTTTTGTTCAGACATGCCAGTCCTCGCTGTCTAAGCTGCGTAACTGCAAAACTCCCAAGTAACTGAAAAAACACAGCCAGGACACTGGATTCATCTCTCCCTCTCCTCTCCCATGGGCTGTTGTGCCTCAGAATATATCCATGTGACAAATTTTTCTTTTGCTGCCATAAATAAAAGTTGAACTGCAACTTACTTTGTCAAATGAGTCATTCTGTGGTTTATTACTGCTACTCAAGAAGGAGGTCTAAATTACAGATGTGAAAGAAATACCATCCCCACTCTATGTTGCGTCTCCACTTGGGTCCTCAGCCACTTTTTCTGACATTTTAGAGTACAGACCAGTCCCAAAGCACCCAGGAATACTTTTTATGAGCATGGCAGGCTGGGAGAAGTAGGAAGGGACGACCTTAGAAGCCATGATTGCAGCTGCTTCTCATTCCTTTGTATGCAAGGAACTGACCTACTGCTGGCTGCTGCATTACAATCTGTTTCCAACGCTACAGCGATCCTGCAGGGAATTGTGATCTACAGATTTAGGAATTTTGTTCCAGAGAATCCAAGGGATGAACCTGTCCAATCCACAAGCAGATTTGTGGACCACAAATCAAGAGCACAGTTCTGCAGGAGACACCACAGAGAAAATGCTCTACTGCTACAGCTGCTATAGAACAACACAAGGTTAAATACTCTTGGGAAAACAACACGAGCTGATATGATGTTAAAAGAAGGCAGAAACTTACTGCTTGCATTAACTCATCCTATTATTAATTTACTAAAACAGAAAGAAAGGCAAAAGTTCAGGTTTTCATTAATAATCCTAACCAGAACAGTGCTGCAAAGATGGAAAGCCCAGCCAGTTCTACTAATTTTAGAAGGCTTCTATTATAGGATTTAGTGCTGTAGCTGATTTAGGGGAAGTAAAAAAAAAAATTCTCCAAGCATCAAATGAAAGAGATGGATTCAGTAATATCTGGCCAGCTTTCCTTAATACATTGAATTAAATTGCTTTTATTTTGGTCTTTAAGATTACATTTGTCCTCTTAAGATTCATCCTTTTTAGTACCCGTCCTATCCCTTGTTAGGACCATTAATTCATTTTAAATGAAATGTAAACCCAAAGTTTTAATTAACTGAAGATATTAAAGAGCCTAAGTCACATTTTTATATGAACGCAAGTATTAGCTCATACAAAATGGTAAAACTCCAGCTCTGGTCTTTACAATTCTGCTTCTCTACAACCATCTCACTAACTTCAACTGGGCAGATTATTCTTCCTTACTTCCCAGCTTCATCTGGTATGTGCTATTGTTATTCCCTGTTAAACTGCTGTTCCACTCTGTCTCAGTCACAGAAGCATTTCATTGGTGTGTAAAGTGATTACAAAATGTTTGATGCATCACAAGGATGCCGGAAAGTTTAAAGAGAACGTCATTGCAAGGAGCCTGGGTCTGGGGTTGATATAGTTTAATATGGTAATACACCATCTAGGAAACATGCTTTCACAACAGAACAGCTGTTTCCTTCCTGTTTACTGCTGAACAAACCACATCTTTCTTGCTATACGGAAAAGGTGCATTAGCAGATTTTCTGATTTGCAGGAACTGCTTCAGAAAACTATACAAATGCTTCAGATAGATTTTCTACCTTCTCACAAATTCAAATAACAGATTATGTTTCTCCCTCACCACTCTCCCTTCTCTTTTCTACACCTCCACTTGCTTGTCTGGTGCTCTAAATACTCTGCCACTGAATGGCTACAGAATTATTTGGAGCAAGAGGCTGTTGCTTGAAAGAGGAAATGCATGGGAGAATCCACTCCAGTGTAATAATGCATTTAGTTTTACTAGAGGTTCATACACTGAATGTCTCTTACCCATTCAAACAGAAAATTACTGAACTTTAGAAATGACAATTATTCACAGACAAGACAGCAAAGGGTCAGTGATCTCTTTAAAAACTAACGCTTTTTTGGTTTATTAAGTCAGGATAAGGACACTTGCACATACACTGTCCAAATGCTGTTACAGCTTTGAGGCAGCAGGGCCAGAGCCCAGTACTGCAATTTCAGCTTGCTTCAGCAAATGCCATTCTTCCTTTAAAAATGTCCTCCTGCTCCTCATATAACATCGGTTTGGCAATAGAAAAGCTCTCAACCGAAGTTTTATGAGGCCTTTTTATTTATGGAATAATAATTCTTTCTGCCATATAACCTGGCTGTCACTTCTAGGCTATGATTTCTGTGAAAACCCAGAGGAGGTCTGATTCCCTGCTTCGCAGGGGAGGTCGATTCCTGCGGGCCTCTCTGAGACCCCAGCCTTTTATTGCACCTCCAGCATGTGCAAATTTGGATAGCTGTGCTGATCACCTCTTGCAGCATCCCTCATTACCTTCCTCACAAATTTTGCTATCACCTTTAACATATGCAAATGAGCACATAAGACACAGAAACAAACAGTATGTATTTATATACTCTGCATTAAACGCCATAAGCTGCCCACTTCCCAAGTGGCATCTAATTCCCTATGGATTTGCATCCTCTGTGTCCATCCCCGCACGGAGCCAGGAGCCTTGCGGCCGCACTGAGGGCAGGTCCCCGCTGGACGTGTGCTTGCTGTCCCGTTGCCTGCTGCCAAGCCGAGCACAGCACAGCTCAGTGCTGCCTGCGCCCTCCTCACCTGGGGTGCCCCTATAGAGCAACTTGCTCCTGGGAAGCCTGCAGTAGGTTAATTGTTGCCGGGCTTCTACCACCAAAGCTCATTTCAAATCAGCCAGTATTTTCAAAAGCGTTCAAGGCATAAAAAACCCAACTGCACGATCCTCGTTTCTTTAGGAAAATAGGCTAAAAAAGAAACAATATGATTAGAATATCTCCATTCAAAGGCAAAAAAAGGAGTGAGTCCCTGCACATATTTCAGGCAAACAAAAAAAACACATAAAAACAACAAAAGTAAACAGAAATTTCTAAAAATCTTTGAAAATACAGTAGTAACTATTAAAATAGCATTCCACACAAAACTGATAAATAAGCATATTTCAGGGGCTGGATCAGAGACTGATGTCCTGCTCGTTGGAAATATTCCTTCATTAGCTAGAAACTTTGTTTTGTTACTATAGCTACTCACACTACAAGCGGCCCTGACTAAGGCCAGAGGTATTTGTTATATAAAACCTCCACGCAACTGCAGCCTTAAACTTCAGAAACCACCAGTCCCGCTTGCAATTTCTATTCAAAGACCAAACTCAACATGCTTTAAGGCTGATTAGTGTGTACTCTGGAGAAATGGTTTAATGGCGCTATTTAAGTGCTGCAAGCATAATCAGCATTGTTCACAATATACACTGAAGCCGCCATCAGTGCCAGAAGGAATTTAGAGGGACTCTGCACAGAACAAGACATGCAGTGACTTCCTCCCCAGACAATTATGCTGTTAGCAGCGGCTGTCATGTACAAGAGAAATTGGCAATCTAGTTTAATAAAATTTGTTGAGAGGCCTTTGAATTTGATGGAAAAAATGTGTGTACCCAGTTCGAAGAGCACCGGGTAGAAACAGCATATCCTGCAGCATTGTGATTTTTTGTTTTGTCACATTTTTATCAGCTTAGTTTGATAAAATTTAACATCAGTAAGAAAAATATATATCCTCTCTCCCTTGGTCTTTAATGTATTCTGGTTTCACATTTTTTTCTTTTTCTTCTGGGCAATATTTTCAACCAAACTGCTATTATGCATAATTTTTGGGAAAAATGGCTTATGAGATCCCCAGTGGAAACAGAGATGACAGGATCTCACTTTTTAAGTTAGTCAGCTGATGCTCTTACTCAAGCTCTATGTTCCAGTCAGGTTCAGGCCACCTGCACCATTCTCAGTTGTACTTTTTCACCTACTTAGGTAGGCTAAAACAGCTTTACAAGTGTGGCTTTTCTTCTCCTCAGCTTGAAATCTAGACGCCATGCTTTTTCTTTAAAGGCCAACAGTCCAAACAGAACCCGCTTGCAAGCAAAGATAAGCACTTACGAGTGCTGAGGTAGGAAAATACAGTCCTGTTTGTACACTTGTTTTCCTGCAGTAAGCATCTCTCTCAGGCTGGGGCCAAGCCAATGACTAGTCAGTTTTCTAATACAGTGCTGATACAGAGCTATTTAGTTAACTTCTACAATAACAGATGCAGCCATATATGCTTCATAGCTTAAGCTTTAAGCAATCCAAAAGCTACGGCAGACTGGAAGAGTACCTTTCGTTTGACTTTCCTTTTCCTTCCTCCCTCAGCACTGACATGCTGTACTATTCATAGCGCGCAGAAATCACTGGTGTTAATTTCAGAGTTCACACATCAGAGGAAGCATTTAGAATTTATTCATTCATCTGTGAGAACTGGTATATGGCTTTGTCCTTAACAGCAATGCACTTCCCCCCACCCCCATTAGGCATTATTTGCAACCAGTATTACAGCTACTACGGCCTCCTAAGTGCTGAAGAGCATATCCGCCCTACGCTGTAGGAAACATGATTTCCTTAAGGTGCTGTTTGGATACAGAACTGCTTCACTGGTTCTTCCCTGTAGTAACAGTGGTCACAGTGACACAAAAAGCCATGATTTCTCTCTCCCATGTCTTGCAACTAATCCCAGACTAATGGCCTAATCTATGTAGGCAAATAATGAGTACGGGCTGGAATACTTAAATTGTGAATATTGCTTCCAGCTCTTCCTGGCACTGTAACTTTACACTATAAAGTTGCTTAACTGCGTTAGAGGAAAAACAAAAAACAACAAATTATTGTTCAGCTACAATGTTGCTTACATCGAGAATTCCCAGATTGACAGTACATACTACTACACCTTGCAAAATGAGACACCAGCTCTGCCATGTGCAGAGACTAATCAGATGATATCAGAAGCGGATATGGCCATATCTGAAATGCAGTTTTTGCTATCAAACATTTGCAAGAGAACTAGGCAGAGAAGTGACAAAGTCTAACTTAATACCCCATGCACACCCAATGACAAAACACATTGCAAGGATTAGATAAATTTCTAGTTCTGAGTTGGTAAGGTATCTGAAGAAGTTATTTCATTCTTTTAAAGACACTAGAATTATCTGCATACTTTTCAGTGTTACTGTTACAGCTGATTAGCTGAATAAAATACCCCCAGCTGCAGCTTATTTAGCTACCATCCTTCACGGCATCTTCCTAGGGCTAAAATAACAAGCATTGCAGAAGTTTAACACATTTCCAAAACCCCAGAAAATCTAACTAAAAGGGTAAGCCAAGCTTCCTTTGCTCTCTTCCTTTCTATAGCAATTCAATCCTTTTTAAAACAATGAAGGTTTGATTCAGACGTGGTTTGTGCCTGCAAAAAAACATTTTTTTAAAGTATTGTAAGAAACGTAAATGGTTTTTGCTCAAAAGCAGTTTAGATACAGGGGACCAAATACAGCTACCAAACCCAAGGAATACACAGTGTCTGGGGTGACACAGAGAGAAAAGAAACATCATCAAAGACCAAAGGCTTTCAGACACAAACTTTCCTGCTCTGCAAAACCACAGATGGTGCACACCAAACACACAGACATGCACACACAGCTGTCATTACCCTACAGGACCTCCCTTTCCCTTCCCACAGGTATTTTGCACAGGACTGTGCCCCTAGTATGCAAACCCTTGACATCTGTAGGTGACCAAGGAAGTAGCAGGCAATTGCCGGTTGCCACTGAGAAGGAAGCAACATAACCCGAAGGAAGCTGGTAGAGCAGGCTTCAACCCCCATCAAGCTTGAGATTCTCTTTCTGCAAGTTCCTTGCCACTCTACGCAAGGTACAGCAAATGTGTGCTTCTTAGGAGTTAAAGGCTCAGAAGGGTGTAAAAAATTGACCCCCCCCTTTTTTTTTCTCAAGTGGACTTAAAAATAAAACCCTTTTCCAGTTGGCATTTCCAAGCTGACAATGTGCAGCCTCTTGATTAAGATGTGACATTGTTTATACCCTTGGCAACAACAGAGATTCCAAGCACTTCCATCTGCTTTAGCACTACAGTAACAAACAGGAAAATGTACTGTCTAGTTCAGTCTCAGAAGAACTTTTTCTGATTGAAAGATTATTCAGTATATATATCCTGACTCCTACATGCAATTGTATGTGAAAGAGCCCTAATTCACACACACACACACACACGCTTCAGATGCAAAAAAAAAAAAACCCCTCTCCAAGCAAAAAGCTCCCAATACTACAGTGCACAGCTCTAAATGAGCCTTTCCACACAAGAAAGTCACAGCTCAGGAAAGCAGAGAAAGTCTGGCCAGTCTCCCTCACAGGAACCCCTCCTCCTGGAGGTGTGGGAAGAGCACAGATTAAAGCCATCCCACACCGATTAAAAATCCCCCAGAAGCGAGATCAGCATAGCTGGCTGGCAGTGGCATAAACCAGTGCAAGTGAACATTGTCCCCACGCCACTCACCAGTGCTTTCCATAGGTGGCATTGTTTTGTTTTAACCCAATACGTAGGACAGAATCACAGACTATCCCAAGTTGGAAGACACGCAGGAGAATGATCGAGTCCAACTCGTGGCTCCATGCAGGACCACCCAAAAATGAAGCCATATGTCTGAGAGCATTGTTCAACCACTTCTTGAACTCCGGAAGGTTCGGTGCTGAGACCACTGCCCTGGGGAGCCTGTTCCAGTGCCCGACCACCCTCTCGGTAAAGAACCTTTTCCTAACACCCTGCCTGAACCTCCCCTGTCACAGCTCCATGCCGTTCCCTCGGGTCCTGTCGCTGTCACCAGAGAGCAGAGATCAGCGCCTGCCCCTCCGCTCCCCTCGTGAGGAAGCTGCAGGCCGCCATGAGGCCTCCCCTCAGTCTCCTCCTCTCTGGGTTGAACAAACCAAGTGACCTCAGCCGCTCCTCATGCATCTTCCCCTCCAGACCCTTCACCATCTTTGTAGCCCTCCTTTGGACACCCTCTAATAGTTTCATGTCCTCCTTATACTGTGGTGCCCAGAACTGCACACAGTGCTCGAGATGAGGCCGCACCAGCGCAGATTAGAGCAAGAGTATTTGCAAGGACCTTAAAGCCTTGGGCACTACTCTGTGCATTAGCACATGTTTGGTTTGTGTTGGCCAGGAGAACCTCCCAGCCTTTTTACTCTTCCATTTGCTACCTAGCCCTAGTTACCACCGACCGCTTTGCCCATCTAGCTCACGGTCACTGTCAACACCTAGTTGAAGAGCTGCCTACAGCTCAGACCAGCCTACAGGCTCCACAAGCCTCAAGGGGTCCATGTCCCCACAGTGGCTCTACCAGCAGTGCCCAAGGAGCTGGGCTGCATCTCCCCATGAAGAGCAGCCCCAACAGTGTGGACATCTCCCTTGCAGTTGGTGTTCCCTTGCACACAGCAGCTGCTTGTTGAGGGTCCTGCAGCCGGTGCGCATCTCTTCTGCAGCATTATTTGGCAGGGAGCGCCCTCCTTGCAGTTTGGGGCACCTGGCACACGCACCTGGGGGTGTGCAGATGTTGCACATTCCTCTCAAGTGCCATTTTTGTCACCCAGTGGCATAGCGACCTCTCCAAGCACTCCCACTGCAGTCATCCAGGGAGGGCTGGAAGAGGCTCGCTAATCTTTAAAGATGATCCCAGTACGTGTATCCTATTCCTTTTGTTCCATGTTGAGTTATGTCATTCCTATTTTTCTGTTTTTCCCACAAACTGAAGTTTATTAAGCCAAACAAAAGCTTTTTTTTTTTTTTCCTCCCCTTTCCATCCCTCCATGCAGCAAATGTCTAATTTTTGAAGAACTGGACAAAAAGACTGGTTGGCTGAACTCCCAGGGTGACAGGCACGGCTTCCTCTTTTACTCGGTCACACAGTTCCCTTGCCCACCTGTGGAAGGACCAACTGGCCATCTCTCCTACTCATTAGACGCATTGCAGCAGCATGCTATGTTCTCAGCAGGGTTCAGAGACCCACTGCGCTGCTTGCTCTACCATCACCTGAAAGACAGTGACCTTGTCCTAAGAAAATGCAAGAAAAACTACCGAATAACTTCAAGTCATCACAAATGCTCACATGGTAGATACAAATGGCCAGATTCCAGGGGAAAAAAGATGTCCAGGAGTCCTTTCACTATGAATTTCAGTGCAACTGCTTACTGCTATGATCTTCATTTGAGGTGCTCATTATCAGCCTCCTGCCACTTCTCCAGCTGACAGAGACATATGGAGTAGAAGTTACTGCATTAACTTCTTAGCCTGTTAGATTTTCAGCAGTTCATATTTTGAGGAGGAAATATATAGGAAGAACCGCGCTAATGGGAGTGACACTGGATTAGATCACTTAGCTCTCCATCCTCACACTTGCTGTTCCTCCTAAAACACAGTCTTAGGACAAACTTCTTGCCCAACTACATATGTAACAGCAAACTTCAAGCCAAGGTAAAAATGAACAAAGCAAAGACTAATATGACTCACGTTATCTGTTTTGTGTTGTGAAAACATTAACATATTGAGGAATATGTCTGGACATTTTTATTTTTACAGGCATGTTGGTAATGCAGAGCTTCTACGTTACGGTCTCTCTCAATTGTATCTCCATTTATTGTTCTCTTTCCTTTACTAACAGAGACTAAAATATTAGTAACGTGAATATTGACTAATATCAAATAATATGACTGTATGCTTACATACTGGGTTCTGCAGACATTAATGACAACGGCAACAGAAGCAGACACCACTTAAGAAGCAATTATTACCAGTGTTTCTAGAGGGTGAGGAGCAAGGGTTTCCCCTGTTTTCAGAAGGTAAAACACATTTGTGGCTGAAAAGTTACTATGCTTAATTTCTGCTCCCTGGTAAGTTCTTTGGAAAGTCCAAAAACTTCCCCTTTCCTCTTCTTTTCAAAGAAAATAATAAAAACCAAACCATTTTGCACTTTTCTCATTAGATAAATACTCCTAGGGCCTTAGAGTAGAAATCACTCAAGTCTGAAATTTCCAGCTGGATATGAAAAAAAAAACCCTTTCATTGAGCGATCAGAGCATGATACTTATCTGTCAGAAAACATGGCCTGACCACACTGCAAAACTTCTTGAAAAGTCATTTATTATGCTGAAGAACAATTTGCTAAGTATAACACCCATGCCTTTACGTATTTGAGGACCCGTGTTTTCCAGCAATGATTATCAACACTCATTCTCAGCAAATGCTAATAAAGCTGATGTTCTCTGTTCTGAAAAATCAATTCCCAACCCAAAGATCAGACTCTTGATCACCCTTCCATTTTTAAAGATTTCAGGAAAAAAAAAAACAGGACCGCCTGGTAAGGGGAAAAAAACAACAACAAAAAACCACCTCTTCCTCTGCACCTCTGGTGATCGGCTTCTGGAAGCCTCAGGAAACACTTTCAGATTATCAGATCTGTATGTTTGACAACATATTTTCCACAGCCTTTGCCTTCTCCGATGTACAAAGACAAAAAATAGCCAGGCAAGGGCATCTTGTTTCATCCTTCATGCATATAATAAAAGAGCCTTGAAAGAGTTCAGTTCAGGAAGGTTCTCCTTGCGTTTTCCAGCAGAAACTGATGTCTGAAGCTGCTAGGAAATGGCAATATCCTGTGCAGCCCCCCACCCTCCCACCCTGTATATACATGTAGCCTGGTAGCAGGAAAAGTGAGTCCAGAGCTGGGCTTCTCACACAGATGCCATCATCCTCCCTTGGCTCTATGTTTGACTTTCAGGCAGTAAGCACGCTTCAGGTCCTCCTTCCGATCTCCATTACCCAGGTCTGCCTGTGGAGTTCTCAAAAGCACCTGGTGGAAACACAGTGATCCCAACCACCGAGTCCCTCCTCACCTCAGACAACCCACAGGTGCATGTACTATGGCCAAATTCCAGCTGGTAGAATTCCTGGTGGCACCTTGACTTGCTGCTGTCCAGTCAATACACACGTGCTATTTTCCAGTATATTCTGGCATTCAACATACACAGTCAGGGCTCCTAAACACTTCTTTTGAATATAAAGCAGAACACCCTGCAGTTGTTCAAAAGAAAATGACACTTAGCAGGGAGAAAAGGTGGGGGGGCACAACATAGACACTAACTCACTGATATGGCAGAATGTACAATGCACTGAACTGAGCCAGCAGGAACTGAAAAGCATCCATT
The DNA here is from genome assembly GCA_013399475.1 of Chauna torquata. Classification (NCBI taxonomy): domain Eukaryota; kingdom Metazoa; phylum Chordata; class Aves; order Anseriformes; family Anhimidae; genus Chauna; species Chauna torquata. Next base: position 282 of record VXAL01019439.1, on the reverse strand, counting down.
TCTCCATCCAGGTAGGAAAGTAGGAAAGCAACGGCAATAAGTTATTTGTGAATACAGGAATACAGAATTGACATTTTGCTCTTTCAGAAAGCAGCCATGCTGAGCGGTCAGAATTTATTCTGTTAAGGCCTGACCCTTCAAAGAAACATAAGGAAATTTTAAGATCAACAAGTAAGTTAGCCAGTTATTACTATCACAAAGTGGTTTGAAGGTTTCATTTTCCTCCAGCTTATCTGTAATCACTAAGCCTTAAACACAATTTCCTGACGCAGCTAGTTCAAG